>OY856401.1:7500-100000 GCA_963693495.1 Malacosoma neustria | reverse complement strand
CAGGCCATAAATGAAAAGCTTACCTGAACGAAGTCGTCGAAGTGCGCGGTAAGCCGCCTCCACCTGGCGGCTAAGGCGTCCCCGCCCGCCGCTCCCCCGCCGCCGGCGAAGCTCTCCTCCTCGGAGAGCCCCGCGGGACTGCCTAGAACACCGCCAAAACGTGGTCATTACCAAGGTGCAGGGACGGACTAACAATACTAATAATATAAATATTACGTATAATTATGTTCAATGATTATTATGACTAAGAATGACAAGAGAACAGAAGAGCGGGAATATAATTTTAATAACACATACCATCACTGTGTGTGTTGGTTAAGGCGGGGGGGTCCAACTCCTGGCCCAGGTGGAGTCCGTCCCCGGAGCCGTCGCCGGACGAGAGCTCCTTGAGGACGCTGCCCACGTGCTCCATGTCCTGGGTTTGCAGACATCCGGTCAGTTTAATGTTTAATGTCCGTCTACTCCATTATGATTAGCCCTTGACCAAATTGATCACGTCCATTCTTCATTTCAGGATTGGGAAGAATGGTGGGGGGGAGGGGGAATAGGTACACGCTCGTGTGAATTTTCCTCCGTATAGGAGTGGATAAATAACACTGACCCCTGTCTAGGTGGGGTCGGCCGGTCGAATGAGGCGACAAAACAAGCTAGGTGAGCCACCACTGCTGATCTACAAATGGACCGTCTTAAGTGACCCAGGTGCCAGCTCGTCTATGCGGACGGCAGCGTTAGCTGTGTCCCTGGCGTTGCATCCATCCATAGGCAACACTACTTATTATAAAGTGGACCATCAACCTGTCCGCTGTTACTCAACATTTAAAAAAAAAGTATGCGTGCAATTCACATCCGGCAGAAGTGACACTTCAGAAAAATAGCCAACGAGAGATGGAGTGTCAGGTGCATTGGGACAATTATAAGGTTTATTATTTGTATCATATTTTTACTAAGCACAAAAATATTTAACACTAGCTGTGCCCGCGACTTAGTCCGCGTGGAATAGTTACTTTCGTCAGGATTTATAATTTTTTAGGATAATTATCCACACTAATTTTATTTTTGACCGTATAAACATAAAAAAAACTTCCTGTGGTGACACATGCTGACCTAGCGTGTTGCATCTCAGTATGTAAATATAATACGACGAGTAGCCAGTCTTCGCCCGCTCGCGCTACGGTATAGTCTTGGGAAACCCACATTCCCCAATTGTGTTAATTATTGTGTAACAATTAAAAGTTAATATAAACACCAAATTAGTATTTGTTGTGACTTTGATTTCGCGCACCCTGGAACACCGGATCGGAGTCGGAGGAGTAACAACCCACTACTACCACTGAGACGTCACCATCAAAGTGGTATTATAACTTAAATCACACCAAATTTGTCGTCTGCCCTCACGCGTCTGCTGGTTCGGGTAGACTAGGGATACACGTTAGGATTCGATTTTTATGAAGATCGATTCACTTCAATACGATCTTCATTCAAATCGATTCATAAGTAAAGTGAATCGAATCCTTTAGATCGTAGGTATTATAAAAACATTGTTTTCTCATTTTCTTCTTGAAAGATAGATTGCAAACGAATGCCGACACTATAATTAATAACTTTTTAAAAATTATTATTTTTAAAAAGTATGGACGTGCAGGATTGGCATTTATAATTTCGAAATTGTTTCCTTTTAAAAAGTCAATTTTCAAGGCCAATGTTCTTTTTCCTAATTTTATTTTAGTAAATTTCATTAAAGTTTGTGTTTTATTTGTTCAAAGTATTGCAAATTTAGATTTGATTTTTGAATCGATTTTTAGGAGATCGATTCAACAGAATACGATCCGATTCAGGAATAAATTCAGAGGCCTACGATTCATTACGATCCTAAAAATCGATTGAAAGAAATAAATCGTATATCCCTAGGGTAGACATATACACACTTAGGCATACGTACGCCGCGCCGCGTTGCGTCACGTCACGCCCCCCGACGCGCGGCGCTTGGCAAGTCTCTTACTTCCGTTAATTTCAATTTCACAGTGTGTAATGATTCCGTAATTCTCTCTATGTATATTGATTCCGTAATTCTCTCTATGTATATTTATTTATAATTTTATTTTCTAGGCCGTAAGCTTTTTTGCCGACGTCATCACACATAATCTGTCATCCCCTTTAGGGTAAAATATTGCAAACTTCGAATGACGTATTTATTTACATCTAATCAAAAGCCAAAAAAAAATAAGTTTCAAGATTCTAGCTTTAAAAATGACGTAATTTCCATACAAACTTTCGTCCCATATTTCAACCCCTTGCAGTCTTTTTTTCGCATTTAAGTAGCCTATGTCCTTTCTCAGTCTCTAAACTACCACTGTACCAAATTTCATTTAAATCGATTCAGTAGTTTAGGCGTGATTGCGTAACACACAGACAGAGATACTTTTACATTCATAATATTAGTATGGATTTTAATACTAAATTATACATTTCATATATTAGTGTATAAAAGCCATGAAACACTATATACTTGTATTCTATCTCATTCTCTCGCAGACTAAATCCTATTTACGAATATGTTTGTCTCTTTTTGGTTTCATCGAATTTTCAAATGACAACGGTGCATGCTAAAGCAATGTTACATCTAAAATGAAATGAGTACCTTGTTGACGATGGCCGCCTCCCTGGCGAGCTGCTCGAGCTGGTGCTGCCTGTGGCGGTGCAGGTGCGCGAGGAACTCGTACAGCAGCCGGTGGTGCGCCGCTGCGCACTCCGCCTGCAGCGCTCGCCTGCGCCGGCGCAGCACTTCCAGCATCCCCTCCACCTGACGTATCACCAACGTCAAATAAATCATCTCTATTTTGCGCGCACATAACATATATGTAGTATGTAAATAAATTATATTTCTTTAATTCACATTCAATTTACGTTCATTTTTTTAATGCTGTAGGACAGCAGGCAGGCTGACGGCCCGCTAGGAAATTAGCAGTTACCCTCGCCTATGGGTGAGTGCCGGAACCAATGGCGGAACACAACACAAGGTTATTATGGCGGCATACTTAAGACCAAGGTGGCCGCTATCTGGATAGCGGGCTTGAGGCCCTACCACGTAGCTAGGGTGGGTTGTTTTGTCGCCTTTTACGACAGGCCGACCCCGGCCGCAGAGGTTAGTATTCTTTCTCCGCCCCTGCACGGATACTGCACGGAAAGAAACATTGTGCGACCACAGATGTCATCGCAGTTCTGTCAAAATCATTTTTGTTTACCAAAATGGAGACGGTGCAATATGCATCAAGTTATAGAGAATAAATGGGTAAAGAAGGATTGATTATAAGCAAATGTTTCTTTGCTTTTTCAGAGCAACACATTTGTTTATTTTACCGATTCCTTATTAATCCAGACGAATTGCCTTATATGTAATTTTTTTATTGAGTATAATAAATCATAGAGAGAGGGCGCTACTGTACTTCTGTACTCTGACATTTAATTTCTTTCTACGTCTATTAAAAAATAACGACAAACCTTAGTGTAATTGTAAAAAATTAATATAATCGTACCGATAAAATATTTTCGAGAATTGATTTATCGAGCGCCTGGTTATAATATCTATTATTAATATTTTTCGTTCATTATTTTATATATATATTAACTGTGCCCGCGACTCCGTCCGCGTGAAATAGTGACTTTGGGCAGCATTTTTTGGATATATGAGGTCAACATAAATTAGAAATAAAACCTACAAAGTCCAGCCTAAGCTGAACCCTATTTCATATGATTGATGATATAAATCTGAGGTCAACTTAAATTGGAATATAAAATTTCCTAAACTTATTATTTTTAACTAAAACGAATTTTTTTTCTAAAATAAAGAAAGCCTAAGTTATTCCTTGTTACATCAGCTATCTGCCAGTGAAAGTCCCGTCAAAATCGGTGCAGCAATTTCAGAGATTAGCCGGAACAAACAGACAGACAAAAATTTAAAAAATGTTGTTTTGGTATATGTACCGTGTATACGTCCGAATGCACTTAGTAAAAAGCGGTTATTTTAATATTACAAACAGACCCTCCAATTTTATTTGTTTGTAGTGATTAAGAAATATTAATCGCTTTTTGATCGGTTTATAATAAAAGTGTACTTATTATTATTTTTTAACTATATTTATTCTAATTAAAATTTGCTTTAAGTATATCACCAGGCGTTCATAATACGTCACATTTTTTTTAAATCCTGGCAATCCTAATCAACATAATGAGATAATCTTATCGAATTATTGTATTGTCATCGGTCCTCCATAAGTCTACAGCGTTTAAATAAAATCTGACCCTTTAAAGTGGGTTAAAATCGAGTTCAAATGAGTCGGTTACAAACAAACAAACATACAAGTGAAACAAATAAGAGCGTGTTAAAAAAATTGTAATGCAAACGACATATCAGCGAGAGCTCTGATCATCCTATACCTGTTGAAGAACATTATAAACTATTTAATCAAAGAGCACTTTTGAGTTTTTATTATTATTTTGTCATTTAAAAAAATAATAAAAATGCGGCCGGTCGTAAAAAGCGACAAAATACGGTTGATTTGGAGACCAGGGGTAACCACCCCTTGTGTTGTACTCCGGCATTAGCGACCCAGGATCCTGTCCCGCTACGGGACAGTAGCGTGTGGCGGCGCCCCCAGCGTCGCGAACATTCATAGGTGACGGTAACTGCTCATTAACAAGTGGATCGACAGCCTGTCTCCTGTCCCTCAGCAATAAAATAAAGATTGCTCTCAAAATTATTGAATGAAGAAACTCAAGTGAATTCTCAATTATCACTATACTATAAATTGCATTCTAGTTATGGTGGTTTAGACTTGTGGTGATTTGTTATTCAATTTGTCTACGCCTGAGTAAAGTAAAAAATAAAAAGCTGACATTGACAGCAACACAGCCGTCAGCCGGTTGACGCACGTATTTTGACAGATTGACAGCTCTCTTGATCCACGGAAACCAAGTGGGTGCGCCGGCGCAGCGTTAATTTATGTAAAATATGAATATAACCATGTAAAATAAATACAATGTAAATGATAAAATTTCCAATCTCCGCTCACCACCGCAAACATTTGACAACATGGCGACCGTGACAGGATTGCTTCCAGATGGTAACAGTGGGCTGTTATCAAATGGTAACAACTGTCAAATGGATTTAAGTAATTGATAATTATAAATAATACAATACTTTAACAGTTATTCTGCTAATCTGAGCGGAGATGAATCTAAAAAAAGCATAGATAATTGATATTGGTCCGGCCGTTCATAAGTTATACCTAAATAGTGTAAAATAATGTAGGTCCAGTACCTCTGAGAGCGCCAAGTGCCGCGACTCTGCTGCCACCAATGAGCGCAGCTTGGAGCCGCCCTCGGAGGTGGAGGGCGCCGCAGGGCGCGCCGTTCGCAGACGTCTCTTCGCCACCTGTAATATATTGATAAGTTTTCAACGTCGCCTACAACCAGCTGACGTATACTATACGTATACACACGTAACTTGTTATGATTTCACCCCGTATGCCACAAGTCTTTGTTTGTAAAGGGAATGGAATTTATAACACATTAAAAAGATTTTAAATATAAAAGCCACTTTGATCAAGAAATTTTATTTTTTTATTTTACAAATAAAATTTATAATCACATACTCTTCTTCTCTTCTTTGTCGTAACCTCATGACTGAGGGACGTAACTGTGGTGCGTAGTCCTCGCCACCAGCTCCCTCCACTCCAGACACTTCTGTCTTGTGCCAGACGGCAGTTTGAAGGATGGCTTCCGTAGCGTCCTGAGCCGTGTGTGTCCAACTTGTAGGAGAGCGCCCTCAGCCCCTCTTCCCCTCAACACAGTCGGTAATAATCAGTCTCAAAACTGTCTGGGTCTCGCCTGACTGTATCCGAAAAAATTGAGAACTCTCTGTCTGCATATTGCAGATAGTCTGGTTTCCACATTCAGTTGCTTGAAGATTGACTCGTCTGTGCGGCGTTCTGTCCAGGAGATTCTCAGCCACACATAATGACATAATATCCGGATGACCGAGCTTTGCTCGGTATTTTTTTTTTTTTTTTGGAAATTAACAATTGATTTTCTTAGTCTAACCTCAAAGCAAACACTCATTGACTTCGTGTTACTTAACAACGCCATCTGCTGGAATAGCTTTAGTGTTGTTGTGTCGTTAAAGCAATTAAAAAAAAATATTATTATTATTCGCCGATAGATGTCAGGAAGAGTTATTTTTCAGTTTAAATTGGGACTACTCAAACGCCACCTTTTTGTTATTTTTCTCCCAATAACAAAAGCTAATAAAATGACATTTTCTAGAAATGATTCCTAGCTAGATCGATTTATCGCCCTCGAAACCCCCCGTATACTAAATTTCTTGAAAATTGTTGGAGCCGATTCCGAGATTCCAATTATATATATATACAAGAATTGTTCGTTTAAAGATATGATATATTTATGAATGTCTGGGAAACTTGAGTGCCAGTTATCAAAAACCTCATCAAGTATTTCTTCAAATTTTTTCCAAACGCGCCAAAAGAAGTATAACTTCAATAAACTCGAAAAGAGTGAAGATAGTAGCAGCTATCAAAATTATCTACTTCTTAGAAGTTTTCTTAGAGAACCTGTTTAATTCTACACAATAACCAAAACGCAAATCTCTCTGATCACAATTTCCAAGAAGTTTGTCTCATTTGAAGCACTTTGCGGTAGGAGCTTAGGCCATCGTCACGAAGTCAATATGCTTTGCAACAGGCAAACCGCCCACCCTATGGACGCTTGCAACACCAGAGGCATTACCAACACGCTGGCGGCTTCAAAGCTTTTTCAGCTGTATTCCAAAATGGCGACTTTAATATTTAGGGACGATCCATAAATTACGTCATTCGAATTTTAGGAATTTTTAACCCCTCCTCCCGTCCTTGTCACAGTTTGTCACATTAATAGAACCCCCCTGATGAGACGTCACACATTTAATTTTATGCATGTATTTAAAAATAAAAAAGTTATTTTCATTTATTTTCTTATTTTTATTAAATAATCTTTAATAAAATTAACATAAAGTCAAATATTTTAAATAACAGAGAAAGACGACTTAAACCTATTTAAAATATCATTCAGAAGTCACGTGAATTTTAGCGTCTCACTTGGAATTCAACGCCGCTCTTGAAGTTGAATGTAGTTGCGTGAGAGGTAATTTCGTAGCGAGACTGCTAAAGTATTAATAAATACGTGTATACATCGAATAGGTAATTTTTTAAGTTTTTTAATCTCATATAAATTTCGCCTTTTAGTATTTTAAATCTTAACATGTGACGTCACAAAGCTTTTGACGCCCCCCTGCCCCTTGTCACACAATGTCACATTCCGGTGATAACCCCTGTAACGTGTGACGTAATTTATGGATGACCCCTTAGCGCTATGTCAATAAAGACAAATATTAGACAAATGTTTTTTTAACATTCTGTTTGCCTAAAATGATTGACGGCCCGCTTAGAATTTAGCAGTTCCCGTCGCCTACGGGTGTTTGCAATACCAGTGGCATCGTAAACACGCTGCTGTACCATAAGGGTATACGAACTTGGGTCACTAACGCCGGAACACAAGGTTATTATGGTGGCATGCTTAAGACCAAAGGTGGTCGCCATCCAGACGGGCTAGGGTGGGTTGTTTTGTCGCCTTTTACGCACGGATAAGATTTTAGTACGTGGAAACAGTTATTATATGTGAAAACTGGAGGGGTTAGCATTACTCGAATGTGGAGGAAATGTTAAGAGGAAATATCTATCAGGTACTCACCAACTCATTAAGCAGGAAATTGGGGAATATGTGATCCCTGGAGGCCAAGCCTGCGCCGCACTTGGGACACCGGCGGTGCAGCTCCACCGCCTTGGCGATACACGCGTAGCAGAAGGAGTGGCCGCAGCGGGTCACGTACGCCTCGTCGATGATCTCGAAGCACACCGGGCACAGCAGGTCGCAGTCCTAAGACCCACAAATCATTTTTCCGTTCAGGGTGGGGTGAGAATGTGAGTAGGGTGTATGCGTAACGCGTTACGTAACGAAGTGGTTTACCCTCTTATATGACGTCATCACTTCAATACGTCCGTATCGCGTATCGCTGACAGGGAATAAGAAACAAATAAACTGCTTCGGATATCGGGAAGCCAAATGCTGCGTGCAATTAAAATAAAAGTGTTAAACCGAAACAGCGTTAAGCAGTGTCTTACTGAAATGTTAGTTTAATATATTTAGCATTACTGTTATATTGTTTTAAATACATCTAATATTATTCAAGAGCATGTGTTTAATTAGCATGCCAATTATTGGCGAGACATGAAGTAACTATATTACTGTTGTAACACCTCCAATACCGTGTATCATGGATATGGTTGTTAATTACTACAAACAGGATAAGGCAGGGAATCTAGTTTTCCTTTCAGAGGGTACTGTTGTCTTTGACAGTATCAATAAGTTTTTAACTCCTTCATTAATATATCACCTCAAGTTAATTGCTTTAAGATTCAAGTAATATTATATATTGTTTTAATGTTTTTTAAAAATCTGCAATGCTTCCTACATTCCAAATTCCTTGGACTATTGAAAAAGACATTTGAATATTTTGGCATGAGTGGGGTTTGAACCCCCAGATATTGAAGTTATAATTATTATGTTGAATATAATTTGATTTTAAGAAATGTTTCTGTGTATATAACAGTTACCTTATCCTCTAAGGAGCCCCCCAGTCCTCCTAGGGTGGTGACCCCTCCACCAGCTGGGCCTGGAGCCCCAGCCGTGCTGCTGGCTGCTGATCCTGACATAATGGTACTCCTGAAAAAATAACTTTAGTCATACAATTGTGCTAGTTTGTTTTTTGCATGCAGGGACGGAGTTTAAATACTACCCCTGCGGCCGGTCCTAAAAGGCGACAAAACAATTCACCCTAGCTACGTGGTAGGGCCCCAAGTCCATCTAGATGGCAACCACCCTTGGTCTTAAGTATACCAGCATAATAACCTTGTGTTGTGTTCTGGCATTCCAGTGACCCAGGTTGCTAGAAATGAGAGTGGATGAATACAAGAGGAGGGGTAGACCAAAAAAAGATGATATGATGAAAAAGGGTGTAAATGTTGAGAAGACAGCTAATAGAGGAGAGTGGAAGGAAAGGACATGTTGTGCCCCCCACATAGTTGGGATAAGGGCAGGAAGAAGATATGTAATGTTAGTACATAACATTGTCTAATTCGTACGTAGCCTACCATGTTGGGGCCATAGCCCCCAGCCCATCTGGATAGCGATCACCCTCATGTTGTGTTCCGCCATTAGTGACCCAAATTCCTGTACCCATATAGCAGCGTTGCATACACCAATAGGCGACAGTAACTGCTAAATTATAAGTGGGCTGTCAGCCAGTCTACTGTCCTACAGCAATAAAAATAAAATAATTACTGAAAATAAAAAAATTGGTGGGCCGTGTTTATCCGTGGGCCCAGGCTGAAACGATAGGACAGCAGGGTTTTTAGTGGGTAGTCAGTGACAGCCATCAATCCTGGAGTCCCACATCCCTAGTCACCTCGGGCCAGGGATACTCGAAAAGGACTATAGGGCCATCATTACTGCCTGTCTTTTTATATGTCTGTAAAAATGGCCAGTGAGGGAGTGTCAAAAACAGAGATAAAATGGCTGCAGTGCATATTTGCATCACAGAAGCTTTCACAAATGCTTGATGATGCAAATAAATTATATATAGGATTATCGCCTTCACTGATATGGCCAATATTATTTTTGTTCAATTGGAATCTCTTGAACAGTCTCTTGTTGTTTGTCAGTTACTGTTTTTTGTAATAACGGGTAGCCTACTTTTTATTACAACAGATTACTTATATGGGATACAATGTCTAGCCTCTGTACCTCCACTAGGTTCTGAGAGGAAAGAAGACCCAAAAAGTCCTGGCTTGATATTGAAAAGGATGACGTACATACCAATAGACTCACTACCAGTGACGCTGAAGATCATACAACATGGAGAAGTGAGAAAGTGGGTCCCAGACACCATAACCGAATTTTGTATTGTAACCAGTACATAATACTAAGCTGATAATAATTATGTTAAGCTAATAAGAGAGTAAACAACAAGCCAATGGGCCAGATATGTCGCAAATGTGTGGAGTCTTATGTCCAACACTCGACGATGATTAGCTTATAATATTCACAGTAATTAATAAGAAATGGCATCAGGTCTCAGGAACAATTGATGACCTACAACTGTGGTTTAGACTTAAAGGTAAAACTTTTAGGTCTGTAATAAGACTTGTTGTATGAATCGGAATGCTGCACCACAAAGGGGAGGGATGAAAGATTATTGCATGCCGCAGATAAGATAGATATGGCCATATGGCCTCCAACTCTGGGGAACAGCAGCAAAATCAAACATTGAAATAATACAGAGATGCCAATCTAAGATACTAAGAATAATAACAAACGCACCTTGGTATGTCTCAAACATTAGACTCCATCACGACCTTTGCGTCAAAAGTGTTATGGATGAAATTTCAGAAAGGACAAAAGCGTACAGTAAGAGAATCACTAATCATCCAAATATGCTGGCAGTCAATCTCATGAACATCCAAACAGATACTCGCAGACTGAAAAGAAAGATTCCTCAAGACCTTCCCTGAGAAGTACAAGAATTAACGAAGCAGTCATTGGATGGCTTTCATGCAAGCCCTTTAATTAGATAAAAATTTTACATATTGCTGAAAATCCCTAATTGATAGATTGCCATAATAAGAAAAAAAAAAGATAAGATAGATAAGTTACAAAAAAAGATATTAAGACATGATTAATGAATATATCAGGGGAAATTTGAAAGTAGCGAGCCAGTAGTAGTAGTAGTGAACGAGAAGCCAGAGTAATAAGCTAGCCTGGTTTGGCCATATATTGCGACAACAACAATGTTATTTAAAAATGCTAATAATGGGAGTGGATGAATACAGAAGGAAGGGTAGACTAGCAAAAAGATGGATGGATTGTGTAAAAGATGATATGGCAAAAAAGGTGTGAATGTTCACATGACGGCTAATAGAGGACAATGGACGGAGAGAACATGTTTTGATGATTTGGGATAAGAAGATTCATTTTTAAGGTACTGGTGAAACTTTTTTTTTTTTTTCTAGATACCTCTTGATTTCTACAATGTACCGAGTAAATGGGTATATAAAAATATCAATGTAACTAAAATAGCTACGTGGTACATTAAACGCAATTATTCCAGCTAAATGACCTAACACCCCGTGCAGTTATTTATAGATAAATAATCAATAAGTTGTTAAATCCAATCGCAAATTTCACTGACATCTCTACTATTATTTACTAACTGGTACGTACGTTTCAGTCAATATTCCAAGTGGATTTTAGAGATGATATAGATGATATCCATTGCCTGGCTCTGTTTGGATTCCGTTGAGGTTCTCCACTACAAGTGATCTAAACAATATTAAACTTAAACACGAAATGCAACGTGCGCATAATCACAACTAATAATACAATAAACAAAACACGTACATTCGCATGAACTCATTATAAAATTATGTAAAATGCATTTTTCTATTTACTGTGTAAATATGTACACCCGCCCGCTATGATAGTTTCTGATTGACATTTGACATGACAAATTTAAGAAGGGGGTCGGGGATGCATGGGTTGCGAGATCTAAATATGTAAATAGGTCACTACCCCGGCCGATGTCAAGGACTCATAGTTTTTAGGTCAAATTCAATTATACGGCAAATACACCTTCTAGTGATCATCTAAGATTAACTTAATCTTTCAAATTATTATTTATTTCAAACATGCTATTTTTCAGGGTTCCGTATGTCGAGTGTGTCAGGAAAATTGAAATAAGAACCTTAGTACTAAGTTTTGCTATATTTTTTAATTCTACCCCTCTCATGAGCTCAATTAATGAAAAAAACATCCTCTTATAGATAAAAAATACATGTATGTGTTGGTCAGTTAAGTGACAGTAATTATAATAATATAATTAACAAATTTTAGTACAAGACATGTCTAGTACAAATCCGATTCTTACTTGACCAGTTGACCAATTATTTTAAAATAAAAACAAATACTCTAGTAGCGACATCTATTGGTGAATAAGAGGACTATTTAGCGCACTGTTTTACCGACTACGTTAGGAAACCTGTCTTACTCATGTCTATACGCCATTTTGCTATAATACTAGAAGGAAGGTTGCATTATCTGTACGTCAACAATGTAAAGCGAAATGTTTGCTCGAATTTTACAGTGTATGTGATGTATTTGTGCAGTTTTCGAGGCTGAAATTGAATCTAGGATTATGGAGGAGTTTAACGAGGCCTCCAATGTCGTTCCCGGTAAGGCGTGTGCTTAGAAAATTGAGCTCGTAATAGCCAGTGTCCTATGTACAAAGTCGTGTAATGGTAGCTTTCCCGATTTCAGAACTCTACTTTCTGATCGCAAAATTCCTGTCTGGCGGCCCTCTTAAGGAGACTGCAAAGGTAAATACGATGCAGCATTAATTGAACAATGTTTCTGTAGACTTTTAGATGCTAACGGGGACATTTTCTTTTGCAGACTTTATTGAAAGAACTCGAGAGCGTCGAGGTGAGTTGAAACTTTCCTTACTGCCGGGTTGTGAGCTTATTGTTTTGATTGTAAACGCACGTGGCTGCTACTGTCAAAGTGCCTGAAACTTGTTAAAAAGTTTGTTTTGGCCGTGTGCGGCCGTTGCAGGTGCTCCCGAGGCGCCTCGACTGGGAGGGCAACGAGCACGCCCAATCGTATCAAGAATTAGTAAGTTTCACATTTATTTTCATTCTTAATAACGTTTTCTATCAATAAATGACGAAAATTATGTTTGGAAATACTTAAAATACACGAAAATTGCGAAATATCGTAAAATGAGTAATGCATGGAATTGAGCATAAAAATACCATGGTAATTAAGCAAAAATATTTTTACTATGTTTATGTGATGTTTTTTGAGAAATTTCATATAATCCAAAAAAAATGTTATATCATGTTGTATAGTCAAGATGGCTGATATCGTAAATTTTTCTTTTGCTGTCCTCTTCCCACTTATGTGATCGTCGTAAGCGTATATCTGGTATCTCGCTCGCTCGCTCTATGTTACGAATGCACGGTCGTTGTGCCACCATTGCTCCGATTTTTGCCAAGCGACAGACAGTTGTGTTGTTTAGCGGTAAATTTGAAACTTTTAAAACTAGAAATATATATATATTTTTAAATCATCAAGTGGCATTATAAAGTTAATAACTCAGAGGTTATACATTTAAACATATTATATCTATATAGAAAAATTTATGTTAGGTTTTAATTCTAACTATATATAACTACACTATATTACAATAAAAAATTAAAAAAAAGAAACAAACCAAAAACAGGAAATCTTTAAATAATAAATTGATTATTTGATTTAAATTATTTTTAATATATCTAGAAAGTGGTTCCTTTCCCTTTATTTGAAATATTGAAAAAGGTTTATTTGTAGTAAAATTTTGAATATTTTTAATAAAAAAAAATAAAAAAAATATGGCTACTTGCTTACGAATGTCTTCTATTAGATATTTAATCATGGTCAGTTTCCAAACTTTCATTCCAGATTTGTGTCCATTTGTAAGAGAAATTATTTGATATATATTTATTTATCATTCCCTAACAAAGTGACAGGATGTGAACCCATTCATCTAGTATGTGAGCTGGTCTTATACAGCCTTAACCACTTGATATAAAAACGTATTTTCTTCAAGAAATGAAGAAGTAAAACAAAGATTGTATCATCAATGTATTTACAACAAATTGTCCTATTTTCGAATGAACTTTTTATGATACTAGTTGTTTAATAGCTTAAGCTCGTCGAAACACATGCAGGAGTTACTAGTTTGATTCCCATTCTGGGTGTTTATGTAAATAAAGAAAAATAAAGTTGTCTATTACCCATAACATCTGCTGCTTTAAGACTAGACAATGATGTGTGAATACTCGCAATATATTTATTTAATGTAATGTTGTTTTACATACATACATACATATAATCACGCCTCTTTCCCGTAGGGGTAGGCAGAGACCACTTCTATCCACTTGCTATGTTTTAATATTACGTTTTTACTATGTTTTTTTTAAATCATCATTTATTTAAGAGCTACCGCTCTTGTCGGTGGAGCATCTTCCAGCCCTCTCTATAAAGCGCCTTTTCCTTGACTTCTTGATACGACACGACGTCCCATGTTTCCTTTACTTGCTCTATAGGGTAAGAGCACCAGTAGTGGACCACTACAGAATTTTAGAAAACAGTACAGAAATTTCTTTTAATAAATTTAATTTATACCCGAAATTCAACTAGTGTTTCTTTTTGTGAAATCTGCGAAAGCTTTTTAATGAAATTAAACTAGTGTTTTTCCCTGTATATTGATTGAATAAAATATAAAATAAAATTTGAAAAACAGCATTAGAGGTTCAGTAGTTGACCATCTAACAAATACAAAAATCTAGTTGACCATATTTGGCACCAGTAGATGACCATCCAGATGTTTACGGTTATTTGATAAAAAAAAAAACAAATTGGTCACTTGGCGTTTTAATTCATATAAATAATAGGAAAATTGCATAAAATTATATAAATCAGTTCAACGAGGAATATTTTTTGTTGAACTGGTCTTTTTTCCTTTATAAGAGTAATTACTAAATTTCAATATCAGATTGTAATGTTTTATTTCATAAAATAAAATTTATTTTCATATTTAAATTTAACTGATCTTGATGCTTTTACTGATCATCTTATTTATGGAGCAGTTCCAGACCTATAATGTTATTGGTTGGTGTCATTTTCTGAATCATTCTGTTTTCTCCTCAGCAAATCATCCAAATCAGAATGTGATAGATTGGACTTATGAAAGCCGTCTTATCGAACATCGTTCACAGTTTATGCTCTCAGCATTGCAGCTTCAGTACAATTCAGAAATGTGCACTCTTTCTCAGACATCTATGAGGTGAAAAGTTGCTTTCAGGAACTAATCATACCTTATAATAAAGGTGGTCGAATACTAAACAAAAGTAACTGATTGTAAAAATAAATTCACTTGACATTAATATATTATTTTGCATAGTATATTCATATAACAGACGTTTTTATCAAAAGTAGGTCATGCCGGTCAATTTACTTTAATTAACCCTAAATAAGTTGCTAACATTTAACTTTAAAGATTCTTAAAGAAAATACCAATTATACTTTTACAGGGCGTCAATCGTCAAACAATTGGCGGTCATTTGGAATATTAAAAAATAGAGGATACTTAATTTGCACGGTTCAATGACTAGATGGTGGGATCGGCTATTTAATTTGGAATTAGTTTGAAAACACGCCATGAATTATTATTTTATCGGTTTTTGTGCCTTAGGGTGCCTTCAAATTAGCCGCGAAGTGTTGCGCTGCAGCAGCGCGGCTGCTGTCGCTTGATTCGAGTATCGTAGTGTTGTACCTATATTTATTTTCACGATGGACTCTGACGAAGAAACACTGCTCTTAGTGCTACTATTAAAACGAAAAAGGAGGTTCAACAAAGAAAAGAAAACCTTGCCATTATTTTGTTTAAGTCAACGAACTGAATTTGATAAAGTAAAGGACTACTGTGACAAAAAGTTTCAGGATTACTTAAGATTATCAAGAAAACAATTCTACGAATTACTTCTCTGTTTAGAACAATATATTGGAAAACAAAATACAACATTACAAAACACAAAATTCTTCAACCTGATTTTCGTTCATGTTACAAAAATTACGTGTGTACCGTCACTAGTCGATCGATGAACTGATGCGCGGCCGCAGCGCGGCTACAGTCGCGCGTTTTTGATTTATATGGATTTAGAAAACAGCGCGGCGGCAGCGCTGCAGCGCGACACTGCAGCTAATTTGAAGGCGCCCTTAGGGGTCAACTGCAGGTGTGTGGTCAATTACTAGTGCCTTTACCTTACATGTCCCCAAGAGACCAATCTCTTCTGCTTTCCTTCAATTTTGTCTTCTATAATGGTTTTGATTAGATCTTATAAAAATATGTCCCAGGATCTTTTCTCTTTCACCATATTCAACGCTTCTTCATTGGACTTATCCTCAGCATTCTTTTCAAATGCCTCTAGCCTTTCCCTGTCCCTTTGTGTCAGGGTCCACATCTCACGTCCATACACTACAAAGCTTCAGATGTACATCTTTATTAATTTTTTGCGAACAGCAAATATAAATAAATATATGTATAGTTATAAGACGTGTGCCAGTATATACTGGCACAGTTCATACTGCGCCATTTAGTACCAAAGTAAGTAGCTTAGCACTTGTGTTATGAATACTAGACAGTTGATAAACTACATTTATACTTTTGTAAATAAATACATAAACACCCAAACGTGAGACGGGAATCGAACCCGTGAACTCTGCAAACATACCAAAGTGTGTTAGCTACTGAGCCATGGAGGACGTCTATTATATGTGATATACTTGTTAATTCATTTCATGTACCCCTAGGCCTCCCAACATACGGACATATCATGGCAAAGATTAACAACCGTCTGCCAGCGAGCCCTCCAGCTAGCTCGCTCAGTTTCCTCTCCCCTCGACGGTATACTTACCACCTCTTCGGTTCCTGATGACCAACTGACGCTGACCGCACGCTTGTCGCTACTCAGCGAAACCCTCGTGCGGCCGAAGCCTAAATATGCATCTTTCAAACAGGACCATACGTTGGGTGAGTCACATTTCTCTTCTCCATATACGGGTGGAGTAAAAATATGACCCCTGCGGCAGGAGAGTAGCAGGGGTCTGCCTTTTTTTTAATTGCTGTAAGACAGCAGACAGGCTGATGGCCCGCTTAGAATTTAGCAGTTACCGTTGCCTATGGGTGTTTGCAACGCCAGTGGCATCGCGAACATGTTGCTGTCCCATAAGGGTACAGGAAGTTGGGTCACTAATGCCGGACCACAATATAAGGTTATTACGGCGGCATATTTAACCTTGGGGCCCTACCACGTAGAGGTAGAGTATAGGATAGTATGGATGGTAACCATCAATGGTCTTAAATATTCTGCTATAATAGCCTTGTGTTATGTTGCGGTGTCGGTGACCCAGATACCTGTGATGTTGCAAACAGTCATAGGCAACGGTGACTGCTTACTACTAAGTGGGCCAGCAGCCTGTCCGCTGAATTTTACAAGTGTGTCGTTGCAGTCCGGCGGCTGGTGTCCCGCGAGCTGGGCACAGGAGCAGCGGCGCTGGCGGGCGGCCGCGGTGGGCAAGCGACCTTCTCCCCCCGGATGCTCAGCGGTCTCCAGCTGCAGAGGCGCACCCTAGGCCACCTGTCGGCCGTATATTGTTTAGTTTTCGATTGCACGGGACGATATGTTGTCACGGTGAGTGTCTATGGCAGTGTATACGAATTACTCTATGGCATGCATCTACAGCATGTATACTTTTATATTTTTATCCGTGCAGGGGCAGAGAAAGAATACTATAACCTCTGTGGCTGGGGTCGGCCTGTCGTAAAAGGCGACTAAACAACCCACCTTGGTAGGGTCTCAAGCCCGTCTGGATGGTGACCACCTTTGGTCTTAAGTATGCCGCCATAATATCCCTGTGTTGTGTTCCGGCATTAGTGACTTTAGTTCCTGTACCCTTATGGGACAGCAGCGTATCCACGATGCCACCGGCATTGCAAACACCCATAAGCGATGATAACTGTTGAATTCTATGTGGGCAGCAGCCTATCTGCTGTCTTAAAGCAATAAAAAAAAATTATGCGTCTATTAAGGCTCTGTCCAGGAAAAGTCAGGGCAGGGCTTCCATGCAGAGTGTAGGTAAGGAAGGATCTTCTCATTTCAAACTTTATCCCACAGTATAAAAATAAATTATGGTGGAAAAAAAAACACGCTTTGACAGAAAATCAAATTAAAATGCAAAAAATAATTTTCAATAAATTTAAATTAACGATAGTGTGATTGCTGTGTGGTGTGTTAGTGTGAGTGATATCATTTATTTTTAACGCGTGTTAATATAATTTATTTGTTGTCAATTCCCAATCTGTTGTAAATGTTTTTATTAGTTTAACGCCATCTTCTGGCAGTGTTATTGATTAAACTCCAGGTGGCGTTTCGGCAGAATTTTGAATTTCTTTTTAATTGTTCAATGTGGGTAAAAATCGAGTAAGAAAATTTCGTTACTAGGTCAAGTTAATGTAGTGTGTTAAAAAGAGTAAAAAGCCAACGTCACGTGGTGTTCGCAGGCGGGGTCACCCATCCAGGTACTGACCGCGCCCCGAGAATCGGTCCGAAAGCTCATTGATCCTGGAGGAAGGATAATGGCACAAGCTATAAAAATTGCATTGTCATCGGTCCTTGAAGTGTTTTTTTTAATTGCTGTAGGACTGCAGACAGGCAGACGGCCCACTTAGAATTTAGCAGTTAACGTCACCTGTGCGTCTGTTTGCAACCAGTGGCATCGCAAACTCGCTGCTGTCCCATAAGGGTACAGGAAACAGGGTCACTAATGCCGGAACACAATACAAGGTTATTATGGCGGCATACTTAAGACCAAGGGTTGTTGGTATCCGGACGGGCTTGAGGCCCTACCACATAGCTAGGGTGGGTTGTTTTGTTGCCCTTTACCCGTTAGTATTCTTTCTCCGCCCCTGCATGGATATTATTAATAGATAAGTGTGCAAAATTTCAAATCAATCCAACGTTTTGAAAGGGGTGAAAATCACGTTTAAAGATACATTACATAGATACATTCTTCTTCGTCGTGACCTCATGGCTGAGGGTCGTGACCACCATAAGCTGCATCTCGGGATCAGGTCTCCCCGTGCTTGTCTACTTTGGGCCAAATGAATAGCCGTCTGAGTATTGCAGTTTAGGAACTCCAGTATTGCTCAGTCCACCGGGTAATATACCAAGCTAATAAAAGCGTGTTAAAAATGTAATATCCGCAATTACAGGGCGCCGATGACCTTCAAGTGAAAGTGTGGAGCGCCATAGATGGACGCCTCCTCACCACCTTTCGAGGAACAGGCGCCGAGATCACGGACGTGTGCGTGTCTAGCGAAGGAGCGCTACTGGCGTGCGGCTCCGTCGAGCGCCTGGTCAGGGTGTGGTGCCTGGCCACGGGGGCGCCCAAAGCAGTGCTGCACGCGCACGCCGGCACCATAACCTCCGTGCACTGGGCGCCGTTGGCCAGGCAGGACGTGCGGTGGCTGGCTTCGACCTCCACAGACGGGTCCGTAGCCTTCTGGACTTGTTCGCCGGAAGGCGCGTTCCTGTCGCAGCCGGTGCAGTACGTGGAGCGGATGAGGCCTGGCGCCTGCCACATGATCTGCGCGGCCTGGTCCCCGGGAGGCGCCTTCTTGGCGGCCGGCTCGGCCGATCACCACGTCAGGCTCTACGCCGTGGAGCACGAACCAGGTGGACCTAGGCGGGTGAGTGCCTCTATTGCCCATCAGAGTACCTGCCAATGCTCCCCCTCCATTTTCGAAGACACTTCAATATAAAATGCTGTTTAGCGCATCAACTGCCCAATAATAATATTATTTCCTATCACAGATTCACAGGGTATTTAACATATATATGTAATATATATTTATTTATTTACAAAATATGTAGTTGATATAAATATCAGTTGTCCATTATTCGCAATGAAAGCGCTCTGCTGGTTACATTGAGACAAGATGGCGCTGTGTGAATTGTCAGTACATTTGTGTGTGACGTGTAGATATTGGAAACTGCTGTGCACGGCGATGCAGTGGACAGCATAGCGTGGGCGCATCGGGGTCTGCGGTTCGTTTCCGGGAGCAAGGTGAGGAAATTTTTTTAATAATGATATATCTTAAAGACAAATTCTTACATTAACTAATGCAGTAATTGAAACGGACTTTTTATTATTCGAACACTGGTGGGGCTGAAGGGCCGTAAAAAGGAATGGTGCGGCTTAGGCCTCGAAAAGATGGCGACCACCTTTGGTCTTAAGTATGCCGCCATAATAACCTTGTGTTGTGTTCCGGCATTAGTGAGCCAAGTTCCTGTACTCTTATGCGACAGCGGCGTGATCGCGACGCCACTGGCGTTGCAAACACCCATAGGCGACGGTAACTGCTAAATTCTAAGCGGACCGTTAGCCTGTCTGCTGTCCAACAGCAAAAAATAAAATAAAAAATGTAAATTATATAAGGTGGTGAATGATAGGCCAAGCTAGATTTGAGGTTAATTGTCGGTATGTATTTTTTTTAATTTATCATTCCCTTTACAAGCAAAGAGTTGTGTGGCATACGGCGTGAGATCTTTAGCTATTTTTTTTTTTCTGTTACGCCAAAGAAATATAACTTACGCGCGTGCATTACTACGCACACGCGATTTTTTTTAATAGAAAAGATCAAAAAGCCAGATGTGAATAATTTGCCTGTCATAGTGAAATAGGAAGAGTTGAAATGTGCGATGGATTGCAGGACGGCAGCGCCGCTCTGTGGACGCTGCACGCGACCCAATGGCGGCACGTGCTGCTGCTGCCCACCGACGAGCAGGCCGACGGGAAGAAGTTGAAGGTAGGCCCTCCCTGCACTTCTCATTTACTGGTTACCAGGATTTTCGGATAATATACTTACGTGGAGAACAAATGTCTAGCTCTGCCGCGTCCGCCGGGCCCTGGCTGGAGGGGTACACCCAAAACATGCTCGCTTGACGTCGTAAAGGGTGGTATGCGTGCCAATGACTCACTACCAGGGATGCCCAAGACCGTGTGAAGTGGAGAAAGCGGATCCCAGGCAACGAAATGAAACTTTAGGTTGTAACCTGGACTTAACACTGGGATGGTGATAAATATTTTATGGATAATAATAGACCATATCGTCCCACTGCTGGGATCGCCACTTGTCCATGGCGGATTGGAAAGTGGAAACCTACATTCCAATCCGCCTATTACGACAGGCCGACCCTGTTGGCAACGGTTAGAATACATACATATATAACACTGTGTACATTGCAGGTGACCATGGTCTGCTGGGACTGCAGCGACGCCTACGTGCTCACGGCCGTCTCCGACAACACGGTCCGGGTGAGGCATCATCATATCATTTTCATCCCCCCCCCCCTTGACGTTAGGTTACATGACCGTAGTCAAACTTTCCTCCGTGAAGAGGCGCAGTGAGTATACTGACTCCTGCCAGGAGCGGCCTGCCGTAATAGTCGCCTATAATACCCCTGGCTGGTAAGACTGCAAGCTGTTATCCGTGCGGGGGCGGAGAAAGAATACTATCCTCTGCGGCTGGGGTCGGCCTGTCGTAAAAGGCGACAAAACATTTCATCACATTGATTCCCCTTTCCTTATAAGTCAGGTATTCCTGAGGTGTCCCCGTTTAAATTCAAGGCAAGTGTCACTTTTTTCTTTGCCTTCAATAAAGTCGAATCTAGCAAGAAACACTCTTTTACACAGATCTTGTCTTGATTATAATAAATCTTACACCAGTGTAGACATATTTTGCTCTAAAATTATAAATTGAAAATATTCGAATTATGTAAATTACTAAAGTATTAAGTATTATGTTTAGATCTCTCAATTATTTTTTAATGTATTTTGTAATTTTAATTTTATGACATCACTATTATTCTATTGGATGATGCAGTTATGTGTATTACCTATAAGTGGAAACTTTACTGATTTGTTAATTTTTATGTTTTCTTTATATTGTGATGTATTGTAATTGTTTGTTTCCCAAATAAATAAAAATAAAATAAAATAAAAACAACCCACCCTAGCTACGTTGTAGGGCCCCAAGCCCGTCTGGATGGCGACCACCTTCGGTCTTAAGTATGTCGCCCTGATAACTTTGTATTGTGTTCCGGCATTAGTGACCCAAGTTCCTGTACCCTTATGGGACAGCAGCGTGTTCACGATGCTACTGGCGTTGCAAACACCCATAGGCGACGGTGACTGCTAAATTCTAAGCGGGCCGCCAGCCTGTCTGCTGTCCTACAGCAATAAAATAAAGCTCGTCTGGGTGACAACCACCTTTGGTCTCTGAATATACCGCCATAATGACCCTGGCGCCACTATCGCACTTCGTTATGCTTGCGGAGGTCACGGGTTCGATACCCGTCTCGCGTCTACGTGTTTATGTATAATATTTATTTACAAAAGAAAAATACAAATGTAGTTTATCAGTTGTCTAGTATCCATAACACAAGTGCACACTTTGGGACTAGGTGACGCTGTGTATTGTGCCAATATATTTATAAGTGGGCCGTCGCCGTCACTCTGTCTGTTGTATTTTAGTGCCGGTGGGTATACTGGCGATGGGGGTGTAAGAGGTCCTACCCAACATCTTCGGGACCCAAGTCAACCTCAACTGCAAGTCGGCGCACCCTGCTGCTTAACGGAAGAGGCCTGACGATGGCTTTCCTTTTGAGGTTGGGGGGTCAGACGGCAGTCGCCCCTGTAAAAGCCAACCTCAGCCAACTCACATCATGGACAGGAATAGAATGCGAGATCATGTAAGGGCTAGGGCGCCAGCGCATAACGGCGCGCGAGAGCTTCGCCCGGCTCTTGTGAGAAGTGGACAAGGGCTACCGTGTCATGGGCGGGCACGGCTAACGACGTCAGCCCCAACTCACGCAGCCCAAACATCTCAAAAGATCTGCTTGGCGGCCGTGCGAAGTGGAGTAGAAAAAGTCGGGAAGCGGACCCCGGGCGCCGAAGCGAGAGTTTGGGCTGCGACCGGGATTTAACGCTAAGATGTTGATGATGGTATACTGGCGATGGTGATGTGATGATGAATGTCGTGTTGGCAGGTATGGTGCTCGCGGAGCATGCGGCAGGTGCGGGTGCTGCGCGGCCACCGCGACGAGGCGTACGTGCTGGAGGCGCACCCGTTCCTGCCCGCGGTGCTACTGTCCGCGGGCCACGATGGCCAGCTGTTCGTGTGGGACGCCGAGCGGGGGGAGGTATGTGCGCAACGGCTTCAGACCCGAGGGCCTGGTCATCTGGACCAATCTGATGCCTACATTTGTCTTTATAACTAATTAACTCTTTAAACACTCATACGATAACACTGAAAATTTGTTACAAGAAGGGGTGGAATAAAAATGCCAACCCCTGCGACTGGGGTCGGGCCACCATAATAATCTTGTGTTGTGTTCCGACATTAGTGACCCAAGTTCCTGTACCCTTGTGGGACAGCAGCGTGTCCGCGATGCCCCCAGCGTCGCAAACATCCATAGGCGACAGTAACTTCTTACTATCAAGTGGATCACCAGCCCGTCTGCTGTCCCTCGACAGTTAAAAAACACGTGAACCTGCGCCCTCTGGTTTTCTTTTTCCATTGTTCTTTGTTTAAGTCATATAATGTCCAGAAGTATGAGTATTGAGGTGACGACTAACAGAGGAGAGAAGGGAAGGGGAGAGAGAACGTATCCCATATAATGTGGGATAAGGGCAGGAAGAAGAAGAAGTAGACGATGCCACTGCAGCTGTATACATGTATGATTTAATAAATAAATTATTCGTGCAGGTGCTCTCCCGGTTCCACAACCTCATCGAGGGTCAGGGCGACGGGGCGATATTCGACGCTAAGTGGGGTGGGGGCTGCACTGTGGCCGCCTCCGACTCGCACGGCCATCTCCTGCTCCTCGGCCTGGGCAAGGGGCACCGGCTGCTTTCGCAACTGCCCACGGAGCTCTTCTTCCACACCGACTACAGACCGCTGAGTGAGTGCCATTAACCACATCTCTTTCTGCTAGCTCCCCGGGGACAGCACACGGGCTATGGGTCCACTTGATAGTAGCAGTTACCGTCGCTTATGGGCGTTTGCGACGCATCGAACACCGCGAACACGCTGATGTCCCATAGGGGTACAGGAACCTGGGCCAAGGTTATTACGGCGGCTCACTTATAGAAATAGTCATCCAGGCTGGGCTTCTACTAGGACAGGCGGATCCCGGCCGCAGGGGTTAGCATTCTCGCTCCGCCCCTGCACCCGCCCGTTTCCGTGCCCACAATCCAATATAACAATGCGTTCAGGATGTTGTCGCGACTGCCGCGCTTCTGCAGGGCCTTGGCTTCAACGCCATCTGGCGTAAAGAAATGGCCACTTTGGTGGTCAGGGTGCGCGGTGGGCACTGACGCACTCTCACGTCACGTCTTTTTTTTATTGCTGCAGGACAGCAGACAATCTGACGGCCCACTTAGAATTTAGCAGTTACCGTCGCCTATGGGTGTTTGCAACGCCAGTAGCACATTGAACACGCTGCTGTCCCATAAGGGTACAGGAACTTGGGTCACTAATGCCGGAACACAATACAAAGTTATAATTGCGACACACTTAAGACCACAGGTGGGTTGGTTAGTCGCCTTTTTCGACAGGCCGACCCCGGCCGCAAAGGTCTGTATTCTTTTTCCGCACCTGCACGCATAAAACGTCACTCATTGAATTAAATAAATAAATATAAAAATATATTAAACGATATTTATTTGCAAGGATTTAAAATGCACACATTTTGATACAGGTCCATACAACCAAAAGAGCGACATCTATCTTTCAAAATGTCAGTTCTCTTCCAACGATATTTTTAAATGTATTGTGTGAAATACACATCTGGGTCCAGTTTAAGTTGCATGTCACTTGTGTTATGGATACTAGACAACTGATATGCTACATATATACATACTTTCGTAAATAAATACATATTACATATAAACTAGACTAGGACGTCCGAACCGCCATATGCATGAGAATTTTAATCGTTGTGATAACAGTCCGCGACGCAATTGGTGGCGTACTAGACGAGCAAACGGAAATTCCCCCCCACCTGATGCCGCCCCCGTTCCTCGTGGACGTGGAGGGCGCCCCCCACCCGCCGGAGTTCCAGCGGCTGGTGCCGGGGAGGGAGAACCTTGCCCTCAGCCAGTTGATTCCGTCCGCCGACGCCGCCAGGAGCATTACGAGGAGGATCGACTTGCTGATTGAAGCTCTCGCGGAGCAGCGGACGCCGCCTGGTGAGTACTTTCTCCTTGCCCTCCTTCTCTTTCTTGCGTTCTTCTAGTATATGGATAGGAGAGTAGAGGTCGAAATGCATTAAATTAAGGTGGTGCCACAATCGCATCAGTGTAGTTACCAAATTATTTTAAGTTTTTTTTATTAGTGAAGAATAACAGACAGGCTAACGGCCTGCTTTATATAATAATAATCAGTTACTGTCGCCTATGGATGTTTTCGAAGCTTGGGGCACCGCGAACACGCTGCTGTTCCATAGGGGTACAGGAACCAGGATCACTAATGCCGGAACACAACATACATTTATTTAATACTTGTTTATTTCCTGTGACTTGTAATTTAATTTTTTACAATTTTAGTATAACAACATAAGCCTTAGAACACAACATAACACAAGGTTATTATGGCGGCATACATTTAGACCAAGGGTCGTTGCCATCCGGACGGGCTTGGGGTCCCACCATGCAGGAAACTAATCGCCAAAGATATTGATTTTTCAACTTGCATTAGTCTACAACAGCTACATTCGTAGCATACACTAGTATCTGCACCACTGTGACAAGTTTTTGAACTAGGTATAATTAACAGCGTACTTTCAACTTCTCCCCCGTATGAAATGGTTCTCTTTCTACCTACCATATGCTGGTAATAGGCCCTGGTGAGTCTCTGACAGGCTCCATAAGGAGAATATGCTTTTTTTTTTTTTATTGCTGTAGAACAGCAGACAGGCTGACGGCCCGCTTAGGATTTAGCAGTTACCGTCGCCTATAGGTGTATGCAACGCCAGTGGCATCGCGAACACGCTGCTGCCCCATAAGGGTACAGGAACTTGGGTCACTAATGCCGGAACACAACACAAGGTTATTATGGCGGCATACTTAAGACCAAAGGTGGTCGCCATCCAGGCGGGCTTGAGGCCCATGTTTTGTCGCCTTTTACGACAGGCCGACCCCGGCCGCAGAGGTTTATTCAACCATGTAGTGACAACAGTCATAGTTCAAACAATTAATCCCGGTTGCAGCAAATAAAATTCTGTGAAATATCCAAAGAGGTCAATGATTTTGTTGAAGAAATGTTTTGACATACGAGTACGTACCTTAGAGGGAATTGAACTTTGTACTTCCGTTTTTATCGCATTTTACGACTCTAGGAAAATATGTACATTGTTTACTTTGTTGTGGGTACTTTTTTGTATATACATAAATGCATATTATCCATACTTACCCAGGTTTGGGAGAGTAATCGAACCTGTGACCCCCGCTGATGTTCCGACGAAAGTCCTGGCGTCATATAGCTAGTCAAAGAGTATGGAAGCAAGTAATTAATGTTGTTCCAGCTTCACCCGGTGACAACAGCGTTGGAGGAGAGGGAAGGGGAGTGTGGCGGGGTGAAGGGGTACGGCACACGGAGGGCTCGTGGCAGACGGGAGACCCGCTGCTGGTGCCCACCAGCACCAGGCCCATCGTGGAGCCCCTGCCGCCCTCCGAAAGGGCTCGCATCGAGCAGGCCAGGTGAGTCACTCACGCCGCAGACAGCCTTGAATTAAGGGCGGATGGAGAAGGGTTTGAGTGCGCGTGGCGTTGTGTTGCAGCGCGGAGCTGAACGCGATGGAGCAGGCGTGGTACAGGCGAGAGATGCGCCGGCGGCCCCTCATGATCAGCACCGCCGGGGAGGGCCAGGTGGGGCCCAGGAGGCGCGCCGGCCGGAAGCCCAACAGGAACCAGAGGCACGCGCCCGCGGTGCGCAGACCGCCGCAGCAGGTGCGTGGAGCCCCGTTTGCTTTCTAGATAACATATTTAATAGTAAGAAAGGTAGGAGGACCTGAGCTAGCAGGTTCCTTCGTAGACAAATCTGGAAGTCCCAGGTTCGAACCCCACGGTGGCATGAACTGCTTAGGCTGCCTAATGTGCGTATATATGTCAAGGGCGAATGGAACATAGCGAGGGAATTCGCAGTGGGACGTTGTGGCTGTTGTTATTGCGTAATGTGTGATTCAAGGTGGCCCGGGTGGAGGAGCCCCCCGTGGACACGGCTACCGGGGAGACGTCGGACGAGTCGGCTCGCCTGTCGGGCTCCGCCTCGATGCGGACCACGCACGCCTCCAGGACCACCGATTCCAGTTTGGACCTTAGCGATTCGGACAGGTATGACGTTATCATGTATATTACCATCGCTAGGCCAAGCGGGCTCTGCGTGTATTTCTACTGTGGCAGCAATGCATTAGCGAGCAGAAAACCGCTCTAATATGTACATACACGCGCAACACCTAATAACATATCTTTTGTCTCATTTACATTTATTTATCTAGTTTGATATAACAATAAAAACAAGGAAAACCTAGGAACAACTCTGTCTGAGAACCACCAACAGCGTTCCATTGTAGACATGACCCCTGCGCCTGCAAACTACCTCCCCTCCCCGCGTATTGCTGTGCTACATCTACCTCATAGATGTAGGGAAATCACGCTAATGACGCGACGTTATCAATAAGTGTTGTAAGAAAGGGGTGGAATGCAGCTGATACGGGGGAGCTAAATTTTTGTTATGTAAGTGAAGCAAAAGCTTATTTAAAAAAAAATACACTTATAGACGAGTATGAAATATGTATTCGTGCGTTTGAGCATGCACCTGTCTTCTCCTTCCCGCTTACCATCATATCCACCCCCTTTCCTACATTCGATTTCTCTCGATTCCAACGGCTCAACAGTATCTTGAACCGTGAGCAACAAAACCAATAAAGCGAGTAAGTTCCAGCCGTGCCCACTTCCGTTAAAACCACTGTTTAACCCCCCACACTCATCCCCATAGAGTCCTCAGTGGCGGATGAATGCCTCTTCAATTTCTCGCTGTACCACACTTATACATGATACACGTATACAAATGCAGATGTATACATTGAGATAACAAGGTTGACTGTTTGTTTGTCAGCTCGACGTCTTCGCAGTACTCGGACTGGGAAGCAGGAGCTGCGCTAGCCCCGCCCGCCAGGGCCAGGAGGCTCCCTCTCCCCACCAACAGGTCAGTGTCTAATCCCCCTAATCTGTAATCTAGGTACACTTTGTGAGATTGAGCCGTCACGCGCGGCGTGTAACGCTCATTGGAAGGAATTAATAGCTAAGGGACAAGCTATACTCAGTTTATTTAGTCAATACATATTTATTTAAAACAAATATATCATCATCATTTCAGCCGGAAGACGCCGACTGCTGGACAAAGGCCTCCCCCAAAGATCTCCACGATGATCGGTCCTGCGCTGCCCTCATCCAACCTATTCCGGCGATCTTGACCAGATCATCGGTCCATCTTGTGGGGGGCCTACCAACACTGCGTCTTCCGGTACGCGGTCGCCATTCGAGGACTTTTCTGCCCCAACGGCCATCAGTCCTTCGAGCTATGTGCCCAGCCCACTGCCACTTCAGTTTTGCAATCATCCAGGCTATGTCGGTTACTTTGGTTCTCCTGCGAATCTCCTCATTTCTGATTCGATCTCGCAGGGAAACTCCGAGCATAGCCCTCTCCATTGCTCTCTGAGCGACCATGAGCTTTCTCATAAGGCCCATAAACAAATATATATAAATGTACAATACAAACAGCGGCATCTAACCCCAAAGTAGCTTAGCACCTTTGTCACCCACACGCGAGACGGGGACGAACTCGTGACCTCCAAGGCGTGCGTGTGAATTACTAAGAGATATGTAGAGAATCGCACCTAGGACTGCTCCTTGTGTTGGTAGATACAGTCCGAGCACGCAGACCAAGAGGGCCGAGCGCTCCGCGGGCGCGTCCGCGTCGGCCGCGGGGCCCTCGACGGCGGCGCCCCCTCCCGAAGAGCTGCCCGAGGCGTTCCGCGTCGGCGAGTGGCTGACGGCGGTGTCGCCGCGGAAGGCGCCCTACCACCCCCAGATGGGTGACCATTGCCTCTATTTCAGAGTGGTGAGTGCGGGATAAATAAATAGATATACGGGGACAATTGATACTGCGCTACCTACTGGCAAAGAAAGCAGCAGTGCATTTGTGTTATGGGTACTGGATGACTAATATACTACATATATTCATTTTTGTTTATAGAGAAATATATTTTATAAATAGCCAAACTTGGGACTGGAATAGCAACAATTACCATTGGTCAATAATTACCACTAATACAAGAAATATTCTGCAACTTGGTAGGGGCACCGACTCCGCCCCGATTAGCTTGGGAGGCGTGTCTCTGCCGACCCATGACGTGAAAAGCAGAGTGAATGCAAGATGGATTAAATGGTGGCAGGGCTCGAGAACAGTTTGTGACCCACGGGTGTAGACTTAAAGGTGATCAGGCCTGTATTGTATGGATAGGAAGGAATACTGGCAGAGGTTAGCCTGTCGTAAATGGCGACAAAACCTGTACACCTACGTTGTAGGGCTCCAAGTCCGTCTGGATAGCATCCACCCTTGCTCTTGAATATGCCACCACAATGACCTTATGCTGTGTTCCGGCATTAGTGACCCAGGTTCCTGTACCCCTATGGTAAAACAGCGTGTTCGCGGTGCCCCTAACATCGCAAACATCTATAAGCGACGGTAACTGCTTACTCAGCAATTAAGAAAAAGTTTGAAGTGATTGAGTTAGCATGTTATAGTCGTATAATGGAAAAAGAAGAATGTCATGTAACAAGGAAAATGCTAGAATTGAAAGTGGATGGATACGAAAAGAGGGTAGACTGAAGAAAAAATGGATGAATTGTGTAAAAGATGAGTAATAATAGAGGAGAGTGGAAAGAACGAACATGACGTGGCGACCCCATTACTTTGGGATAGGATAGGAAGAAGAAGCAATGCCAATAAGGCGATCCTGCGAAGCTCCCCCTCAAAGACCAAGAGTGACAACCGGGGTTTTTAGTGGGCTGGACCGGCGGTTTTTGTCTCCGGCCCGCCCGAGGGGAGTAGGCAGCCCCCTCGGCAGGTAATCCCACATACCCCACCGGCCTTCCCCCGGAGGCCGGTGCAAACTGTAACAGTTTTCCTCGGTATGAAAAAAAAGGATAGGAAGAAGAAGGAGACAATAAAGGACTCTTGGTTTGGGGATGCAGCCGGTATTTAACTCGTCCTATAGTCCAGCTGAAGGCGGGAGCCTTGACCGTGGTTGTATGAGCCAGGTGTGATTGCAGGGCCACCAGCGGTACTTCGAGGCGGTCGCCGAGAAGGACCTCTACAAGGTGAACCCCAGGGACAAGCCCTGGGAGAGGACCCACGTCTATGTAAGTCTCTTCACCCACTACAACGTTATTTTATTTTATGGACGTGTAATGGAAGTATTGAGAGCACAAAAAAGATATACAGGGTGACTTTGACAAACCCGTCCAAATTTTTTTTACGCACTAAACATCATTTAAGGAACCCATTTTTGCAAAATAAATTGTATGTAAAATTTTCAAAATAAAATATTTCATATATGATCATTAATTCAATCGTACAGAATAGTCCTATGGTGCAACCTTCGTACGTTAACCTGTTATTACCTGTCTCTGTCACTCCCGCGTAAATGAGTAGTGCGTATTCGCTCGCCCGGTGCAATGACCGCCGTCCTCGGCTGCTTACTAGGTCATTGCCAGTTTTTTGCTGTACCGATGGAGAGGTTATTGACACTCGCGCCGTATTATGTAGATTGCGAGTTCTTTGAATGACTTTGTGATGCTGATTACTCAACATTTTGTATTATGCGATACTAAACTAAAATACATGTTTCTCATAACTTTTTCTAAAGATTCTTCTGTGTGAATTTGGACGGATTTGTCAAAGTCACCCTGTATAACGATTTTTTTGAAGATAACTTCAAAGAAGTATAAACTTCTTTTAGCGTGTTAGGGAAAAATGATGAGAGTAATTTTTATGATGTGCGCGCACACCGTCACAAAATATCGTTTTTATCCGTGCAGAGGCGGAGAAAGAATACTAATCTCTGCGGTCGGGGCCGTCCTGTCGTAAAAGGCGACAAAACAACCCACCCTAGCTACGTGGTAGGGCCCCAAGCCCGTCTGGATGGCGACCACCTTTGGCCTTAAGTATGCCGTCATAATCACCTTGTATTCCGGCATTAGTGAGACCCAAGTTCCCCGTACCCTTATGAGACAGCAGCGTGTTCGCGATGCCACTGGCATTGCAAACATCCATAGGCGACGGCAACTGCTAAATTCTAAGCGGGCCGTCAGCCTGTCTGCTGTCCCAAAGCAATTTAAAAAAAACCTACACCCTAAAGTTAAATTTAAATGAACTGTAATACATTTAAATAGAGTATAAATTGCAATGTTATAGATTTCAAGACGTTTTCCGTTGCCTAGCAACGGAGACGGCAGCCATATTGATTCAATAAAATCAACAAAATATTTAAGTAAATTTTTAATATAATATATCGTGTTGACTGATGTTTATTAACAATTTAATGATTTAAAGATAATTTACTGTGATAAAAGTGGTTTTTACATATTACTTTGAGTGTGTTTGTAGAATTTGAAGTTAGTTAACGGTATGCATTTATTTATTGATGTCATAAACTAAAATAATTTTTTTCTACAAACGTAGGATAACGTGAAAGATGAAATTTTAAAAAAGATTTTTACGATATGGGGTTCTTCAAAAAAGGCGTTGTAAAATTTATTCGAGGCCAGCAGCGCGTTGGTATTGCCTCTGGTTCTGCAAACGTCCATAGGCGACGGTGACCACCTGCCAGGGTGGGCCGTCTGCCTGTCTGCTGATCTCTAGCTATAAAAAAAAGCCTTGTAACGCCAAAGAAGTATTACTTCTTACGTGCGTACATAAGTATACACACACACACACACACACACACACACTTGCTTATTATATTTTTACAACACACTTTTTTGATGTGATATACGAAAATCATGCTTTTCCTATTGGGGTACCTGGGTGGCTCATATGTTTTTTTTTATTTTATCAAATGCAAAATATTGGAATATTCATTGTTTGCTAGAGATTCGAGAAGGTTCTGGCCAATCTCTTTGGATTAAATTTATTTAACAAAACGCGCGCCGCGATGGGTTCCGGGATACCCGGGTGGCATCACACAGGTTCTACCTAGATGGAGATCCTGTCTTTCTCACTTGCTATTTCTTCTGATATATATGTAACTTATTATATTATATACTAGTTGAATTTAAAAGAAAAGTAGCCTATATCCTTATCCAAGGTCCAATCTATGACTATACCGAAATTCATCAAAATTGGTGCAGCGGTTTAGGCATGAAAGCGTAATGAACAGACGAAACTCACTTTCGCATTTGTAATATTAGTTAGGATAACATTAATATTTTCTTTTGTACACTAAACCTGAAGGGATGGAGTAAGAATACTGAACCTTGCAGCCGGTGTTGGCCTGTCGTAGAAGGCCTGTCTGGATGGCAAACACCCCTTGTCTATAAGTATGCCGCCATGATAGCCTTGTGTTCCGGCATTAGTCATCCAGGTTCCATCACGATGACGGCTGTTGCAGCACCATCACGCTCTATATCTCCCCAACAGCAACCTCAATCCCTTAGGCCTCCCCAAATTTCATCACACATTCTGGTCACTTTGCCAAACCTTGCTTAGGCCGTGTAACCATCGGGGGCGTTCTACGCACCGCCCTGTCGCCACGCCTAACTTTATTGTGTTGACTACATCATCTGTTTTTTTATCCAGGAATGTGAAATAGTGAAGGTAGTAGGCATAAAATACGTGATCAAGCCCCCCCGAGTGGCGTGCTTGAGGCTCGCGTGCGCCCTCGACGCGCCGCGCACGCGCACCTTCACGGTGCGCTACCACGACATGCCGGACGTGATCGACTTCCTGGTGCTGAAGCAGCAATACGAGACGAGCACCGCCAGGCACTGGGGTCAGGGGGACAGGTCAGATCCGTCTACCTTACATCTTCCAGCTTGAATAGATCTCCAGCCACACCAGCGCCTCTAGCGGCATATAGATAATACACATTCTCAGTCTAGAACAAATTATTTGCTTAGAGATTGAACTCGACACCACCATGCTGCATATACGTATCGATTTGACCAGCCTGTTGAAATATGAACACATCCACATGACATATATTATTTGTGGTTGATCATAGATGTCGCTTACTCTGTTCGGTTGTTGTACACTACTTTTATAATAAATAAGCTAACATCGTTCTATCATATTTCATCAGTTTAATTCTAGCCAAATTATAAACTAACAGAGAATTATTTGATTAACATAATTTGATAAATAGACGGCGCTGTGTGACTTAAAAAGTGAATATTCTTATTCGGTAGATTCCGGTGTATGATAGACGACTCGTGGTGGACGGGCATAGTCCTGGAGCGAATAAATTCAAGTCCCGCCCCCAACACGAGTGGCCCCGCCCCCAGTGGGGGGAACACGGACGCCCAGCAATGGGCGGCCCAGGCGGCGTCGCACTTCCTCTCGCTGAAGGTGCGGTGGGACAATGGGGAGGTGGAGAGGCTGTCGCCGTGGGATTTGGAGCCCCTCGATCCTGAAAGGTGAGTGAATAATATTTATTTCTCTTAAATGTTGGACCTCTGCTAGGGGTCGCTTACCCCTTTGCCTTGAGTTCTCTTCTTTCTAACCCATACGACATGTTCATGTGTGTAGGCTTCCTTCGGAGCCCGGTGGAGCCGTGCCGGTTCTCCCCCACGAGCTGGAGGCGGTGCTTTACAGGGCCGAGGCCCACGAGTGGCCCCCCCGAGGGGACAGGCCTGCTGCGTGCAGGGCCATAGCCCATCACATCAGCCAGGTCTGTGTGCATATTCTAATTATAGAGCAAGAAGAGTGTAAGGGACCCCACCAAGACATATCAATCTTGCATAGTGTTAGATTTGTTACATTGTACTTGGACTAAAAGGGGTAAAAAAACATCGTGAGGAATCTTCACCCCTGGCCGCTTTGGATAAGCGTGGTGGGTATACCATTGTTTCACCAGGTTTCCTCTAGGGGGAGAAGTTCTCGTGTTAGTCAACCTTGACCTCTGTTGATCTCGGTGCGAATTTGTGTGTGGGCTCATCCCCGATTGGATACTTACTCGGTCGGAAAATTACCGTGAATATAGTTACGAGTTTCCACTGAAACTTGGGAGACAGTTATCAGCTAACTTCATGTCAGTGTGCGCGCGTATCGTAAGAATGTTATAATTTGTTTCAAAAGCGCCAAAAGGAGTATAACTTCAAATAGAGTGCGGATTCGTGTAGTTATTGACGTTGAGTGTGGATTTTGTGATCGCCAGGTGATGTCTCTGTCGGTTGCGGAGCCGTTCGTGGCGCCGGTGGACCTGCAGGCGTACCCCTCGTACGCGAAGATCGTCCCGTACCCCATAGACTTGGCCACCATCAAGGCCAGGTTCGAGAATCTCGTGAGTACATCGTTTGTCGCAATGCTGTCAAGTCCTGAATCTCAGTGTGTGTAATATATGCTAGCTGTTCCCGCCCACTTCGTTGTGCCAATATCAGAAAAAAAACGTAAATGGTGTCAAAGGAACTCTATGTATATATTTATGTATTTTTTTTATTACTGTAGGACAGCAGACAGGCTGACGGCCCGCTTTGAATTTAACAATTACCGTCACCTATGAGTGTTTGCAGCGCCAGTGGCATCATGAACACGCTGCTGTCCCATAAGGGTACTGGAACTTGGCTCACTAATGCCGGAACACAACACAAGGTTATTATGGCGGCATACTGAAGACCAAAGGTGGTCGCCATCCAGACGGGCTTGAGGCCTTACCACGTAGCCAGGGTGGGTTGTTATAAAATCAATAATTATTTTATATGTTCCAAAGTGATAAGTGTCAAGTAAGTAGGAAAAAATTGCGCCATCTGCGAACTATTCTGGCGTGCGCTGCAAAAACCGTTAGAGTTACAAATATTTAATGTATGATGGAAATGTTTATCTTAAATAGTCTTACAGAAAATAATTTATTTCTAACGCACGTTTGGTAGTAACAAATTGATCCTTATATTAGAATAAATACTTTTATCGCATCTGGTATTTAAAATAGATAAACTTTGTCTTTTGCACTAACTACATCATTTGGACAAATATTTGAATAGTTATGACGGTAAATAACCGAGTGCGCGATATTACGGTGCGGTTCGGCTGCGGGCGAAAGGGGCGGGCGCGCGGGCGGGGTGGGGGTCCCCCCCCCCCCACTCGCTGAGTACGCGACATCGAATAATTTACAAAAAAATAAACACTTTCTATCATTATTATCACAATTTTTCATCACCACGCCGGTGAAACCGACGGGCGCAACTAGTATGTTATAAAATTGAAGAAAAAATATATATATATATAGTAAAATTAGACGTATAGTTACGGAGTTTGTTGTCGTTGCTCCTTGTATTTGCCAAACACGTGAAGCGGTGGTAATTTTAGTTCATATTATAGTTTTTTTTTATTGCTGTAGGACAGCAGACAGGCTAACGGCCCGCTTAGTATTTAGCAGTTAACGTTGCCTATGGGTGTTTGCAACGCCAGTGGCATCACGAACACGCTGGTGTCCCATAAGGGTACAAGTTACTATGACATACTTAAGACCAAAAGTGGGCTTGGGACCCTACCACGTAGTTAAGGTTGTTTTGTTGTATTCCTTTGAGTTTAAGTGTATAGAAATAAGCAATAAAAAGAAGCATAGAATAAAATAACGATGTGGGTGCAGTTCTACCGGCGCGCGGCGGCTGCGCAGTTCGACGTGCGCTACCTGGCGAGCAACGCGGAGCAGTTCAACGACCTGCACTCGCCGATCGTGCGGCAGGCGCGCCTCGTCACCGACCTGCTGCTGCACATCATCAGGTGACCACCATCCATCCGTCTTCACTTTGGTCTTTTCACACGTGCTTGGTTATTAGCTGAGTGACAGCAGATAAGCAGACTGCTTACTTACCACTCGCCTACCGTCACCTATGGATGTTTGCGACTCCATGGGCACCGCTGACACGCTGTCGTCCGCGTGCGGGTACGGGAGCCTGGGTCACTAATTCATTTACTAGTGAGTACACCGGAACACAATATTTCGAATCTGTAAAGTGAGTATAATAGCGCTTGTGTTATGGGTACTGGACAACTGATATAATATTTATATACGAAGAGCTCCCTGGTGTAGCGGCTGACGCACTCCGGTGCGCTCGCGGAGGTCACGGGTTCAATTCCCGTCTCGCGTTTAGTATAATAAATAAAGTGTATATTAATGGCATATCGGTCATCTAGTATCCATAACACAAGTGCTATGCCACTTGTGTTATAAAAACGGGAATTGAACTTGTGCCCTCCGTTACACCACGGAGATTGTCAAATGTAATTATTAATTATTATTCTTAAATTTCCTTGTATGTTACACATTAAGGTCAAGAGCTAAACGATTTTTAAATAATTAGCTTTAACTGGAAATATGAATAATTGAAATTAAAAAAAAAAACAGCAAATCACGCCCGTATTTATGGAACAGTGCAAAGCAAAATGTCCGTACAGTGTTTCGTGAAGAACGTCCCAAATTATAGAACTAAAGTGATCTGAAGTATTTGGACTCTGACATTAAAATTAAGTAATTAATTCACTAATAAATAAAAACATGTCCGATATAATAGGAATGATGAACATTTATATTATACCATCAGAAATTGGTGTTTCAGTCCAAAAACTTAAAGTAATCATATGCTTAAAACACACACACACACACACACACACACACACACGCACGCACGCACGCACGCACGCACGCACGCACGCACGCACGCACGCACGCACGCACGCACGCACGCACGCACGCACGCACGCACGCACGCACGCACGCACGCACGCACGCACGCACGCGCACGCACGCACGCACGCACGCACGCACGCACACGCACGCACACACGCACACAAACCTTATATATATAAGATTTTGTATCTTGGTGTTTTTTTTTTCTTTTCTTTTTTGTTTGTATGATTTGAGAGGGCACTAGTTTCCAAGACACAGACTAATGTCTAGTTTGGAGACTAGGGTTCATTGACTTATTATAATAAGGTGTTACAATAAAGATTTATTATTTATTTATTTAATCACAATGACGAGTGTTCATTTTAGAAAAACGAATATTTTTATGTAATCTGACATAAACATTTAATTTCTAAACTTTGCAGCTATTATTATTATAGATAATAATTTTTTTTATTGCTGTAGGACAGCAGACAGGCTGACGGCCCGCTTAGGATTTAGCAGTGACCGTCGCCTATAGGTGTTTGCAACACCAGTGGCATCGTGAACACGCTGCTGTCCCATAAGGGTACTGGAACTTGGGTCACTAATGCCGGAACACAACACAAGGTTATTATGGCGGCATACTTAAGACCAAAGGTGGTCGCCATCCAGACGGGCTTGAGGCCTTACCACGTAGCTAGGGTTGTTTACGACAGGCTGACCCCGGCCGCTGGGGTTAGTATTCTTTCTCCGCCCCTGCACGGATAAAAATATAGTACTATTATTACAGATTAATTTAACCGGTGCAATGTTCCACAATACGGCCTTTCACCTTGAGTCTGTTATTTGTTTTTACAGCCACTGGCGCGAGGTGGACGTGGTGGCGAAATACCACGAGCTGGCCGCCTCCTACCACTCCTCGGACGACGAGCCCCTGCTGCACCACTCCAGCGCCAAGGCGAGTATTCTCATCTCCATTGGCAACCGGCCTCATGGTGGAGAAAAAAATTATAAAAGACGTTGTAGAACGATGATCATAAAAGACGTGGGTTCGATTCTTACATCGGCATATACCGGTTTGACAGTTCTTCAGAATTTCAGAAAATATCGTGAGGTAGACCCAATTCACAGGTGACTAGTGTGTGTAATCTGCCAAATTGTAGTGAAAAATCTGCAGTAGAGTTGTATGGGGCTCTCGTTCAAAGCACCCATACGCCCCTCGTCTCGGTTAGGGGGTGTACTCACTAAAACCACCACATTCTTAAAAACGCGGGAATTTACGTGAGACAGACCGCGGGATGTAATGTGAAATTGACCGCGCCCCCCTTTAGCGGATTCCTAGCAATGGGAAAATCGCTTTAATAAGAATGTTTCCTTACTTACAGTCCCGAGTAATGAAACGCGCCACGAAAAGCAGCGCCTCGCAGGACTGGTCGAACGCCTGCGCCGGAGTGCTTCGGGAGCTGACGGCCTCCGCCGACGCGGGGCCCTTCCGGCAGCCGGTCTCCGTCGACCAGGCTCCTGGTAACCATTTACTATTCACTCTTTTTATCATACAAGATAGACGGGAACGTACCAATTCCACGCGGCATATTTAAAAAAAACTTTGTTTGTTCCCTCATCATCATCATCATCTCAGCGTTCATCCCGGTTGCAACCCAAACTTGCGTTTCGGTGCCCGGGGTCCGCTTTCCGGCTTTTTCTACTTCACTTCGCACGGTTTTCAGCATCCCTGGTAGTGAGCCATTGGCACGCATATCACCCTTTACGACGTCAAGCCAGCACTTTTTGGGTCTACCCCTCCTGCCGGGGCCCGGCGGAGGAGGCATGGCCAGACATTTGTTTCCCACGTAAGCATCCGGTTGCCGTAAAACGTGGCCGTACCAACGGAGCCGACACTCCTGCAGTTTATCCGCAACGTCACGGACATGAAGACCGCCGCGAGTGCGGGAGTTCCTAACGCGGTCCTTCCGCGTCACTCCACACATCCACCGCAGCATATTCATCTCCGTGACACGCAGCTCCTGCTTGTGTCGCTCCAACACCGGCCACGCTTCACAGCCGTATAAATGGACAGGCCTAATGATGGTCTTATAGACCTGTCCCTTCAACTTTACCGGCATCTTGGGGTCACAAATGACACCAGTTACCTCACGCCATTTGGCCCACGCGGCAGCAATGCGTGCCTTGTTTGTTCCCTAATAGGCAACAAATGAAGTCATTTTTGCCACAGGAAAGGCGGGCATGGAAAGGCACGACTTGGCATCCTTCGCAGATTGGGGGGATGTAATTGTTCACACCCCCTTAAAGTACAATTTAGCTAGTAAACTGACGGACTCATAAACTGCATCAAAGTAATAGACGACTTTGAAATAAATATTTTAACCAAGTATGCAAACTTTCTATACAGATTTAAATTGAAACCTCTAGATTGGTTCGAGAACTATAAAACAGCGTAGGGTCATATCCTTAAGTTTAAGTTTGTGTACTGGAAACCTTAAGACTTTTTTGAAGAAAAAACAGAAATTTAAGGAAAATTGGTTTAATTAAAAAATTGGTTTTAACAATAGACACAAACTTTATTCAAGGGTTTATTTATGTTTTAATAAGGTGTATTACCTTCACGTGCCCTTATTACGGATTCTAATCGGTTCCGCATACATTTTATTAGGGTTATATTGTAGCATTGGTGCGGGAGGGCTTGGATCAACGAACGATTGGCAGAAATTTAAATTTAAACCAGTCTACGGTTTCTAGAATATACAGAAGGTTTGTGGAGACAGGTTCTTACAGAAGGAGACGTGGTACAGGCAGGACTCGAGCAACCACCGGTCGTGATGACCGATTTATTGTTACAACTTCCCTGTGAAATCGTTTCCTCACATCAGTTAACATCAAAACAGAGCTTAATGAAGTGCGCAAAGTAAACGTGAGTGCACGAACAATAAGAAGAAGGTTAAAGGAAGCGGATATCACCCCTTTTAGACCAGCAAATGGTCCAAAGTTGTCTGTAGCTCACAGACAAGCTCACTTAAGATTTGCGCGTGATCACCTGAATTGGACAGAAGAGCAATGGGCCTCCATATTGTTCACGGACGAGTGTAGGACATGTTTATATGGTGCAGATGGTCGCAGAAGAGTCTATCGTCGACGTGGGGAGCGATATGCTCAAAGTTGCATTGAGGAGTGTGTTCGTTTTGGAGGCGGTTCGTATATGGTCTGGGGTGGCATATTGATGAACGGGCGAACAGAACTTGTGTTCATAAACATGGTCCGTCAAAACGGTAATAGACGGGGTTTGACTGCACATCACTACATAAGAGAGATCTTAGAAGATCACGTGGTACCTTACATGGGATTCATAGGCGAAAATTTTACTTTAATGCAGGATAATGCCCGGCCGCACGCTGTTGCACAAGTTCGACAACATTGCGAAGAGGTTGGGATATGTACAATGAATTGGCCAGCACGCAGCCCGGATCTTAATCCCATTGAGCATGTTTGGGACAATTTAAAAAGAGCTGCCTATGCGAAAAACCCTTTGCCCGCGACAGTGGCAGCACTAAGAACAGCACTTTTAGAAGAATGGGACAATATTCCGTAAGATCTTTTAATAACCCTAATAAAATGTATGTGGAACCGATTAGAATCCGTAATAAGGGCACGTGGAGGTAATACACCTTATTAAAACATAAATAAACCCTTGAATAAAGTTCGTGTCTATTATTAAAACCAATTTTTTAATTAAACCAATTTTCCTTAAATTTCTGTTTTTTCTTCAAAAAAGTCTTATGGTCCTTTCCAGTACACAAACTTAAACTTAAGGATATGGTCATATCCTTAAGTTACTACGTTATCCTACGCTGTTTTTAAGTTATATCCTACGCTGTTTTTAAGTTCACGAACCAATCTAGAGGTTTCAATTTAAATCTGTATAGAAAGTTTGCATACTTGGTTAAAATATTTATTTCAAAGTCGTCTATTACTTTGATGCAGTTTATGAGTCCGTCAGTGTAAGTACATTGTTTTGAAGTGAAACATCTGTAGCAAGGTTGTGAATTGAAAATTCGATGAAACGAGGAAGCGACAACAGAAAGAGACAAACATATCTGCAAATAAGATTTCGCCTGCGAGAGAATGAGATGGAATACAAGTATGCGTCACAAGTATTTCCTATAATATTTATCTTTGTTCGTGCTTTCGTAGCTTTTATAGACTAATATATGAAATGTAATATTTTACACTATAAAAATAATAAACCTTACAATAATATATTTATCTCATTGTCTCGTAGGCTTCACTTCTGATTCCGTTGCAGATTACCGGTCTGTGATATCGCACCCGATGGACCTGGGCACGGTGGGCGCGCGTCTCTCGAGCGGGGGCTACTCCAGCAGGGAGCAGTTCGCCGCCGACGTGCGCCTCGTCTTCACCAACAGCAGGCTCTACAACACCAACAAGCGGAGTCGGGTGAGTGGAATACACACAAACACCGCTCTCGCAACTATGCATTGCGGCATAAGATTGTAAGCCACGACGCCTCCTACCACCTACAACATGGCCGCCGGACGTCTATTGTTCTAAGCTCCGCCTAAAAGGCAAGTGCGCCAGTCTTACGATGGGAAATATCCCTCGGTATTCCATTAATACAGAGGCGAAATTATATAAGGAAAATGGAGGTTACAAAAATTTTATGGTGGGGATGAAAAAAATCTATTGACCTTGTTTATGTTGGAACTAAAGATAGCTAGCATACGTGTTACACGGGATCCTGAATGTCTTAAAAAAACACATGATGATAAAAAATTAAACCGCCGAAAAAACTGAAAAGCAAAAAATAATAAACCTTATTTTTAATTAACCTTACCTTAATAACTAAGTTTTTAAACTAATTAATGTAAGTATACCTAAGCAATTTTGAGTCGGCGCCAGTGCCCTCACGTGTGTGCCCGTTCGGGTTGCTGTCTCGCTGACATTAACTTCGTAACGCTCGGCATTTTCCGGCGAAGGGGCGTGTCACGCTGCGCCGCCGCCGCGCATCACGCTTTACGTAATTAATTAATTTGCTACTTTGGCGCCGACTCAAAATTGCTTAGGTATACTTACATTCGTTTAAGAACTTGGTTATTAAGGTTTATAAAAAGTTTTATTTTATGCTTTTCAGTATTTTCGGCGGTTTAGTTTTTTTTTATTTTATAATTTTTGTGGCTATAATCTACTTTTACTACATGCTTAAATAAATCAATTCTGTCAAAAGTTAAGCGTGGCCATAGATATAATCAGCGAGTGAACAATTAATCATTCACTGTTTTATTCACTTATAGGGTTGGAATTTTCTCCTAAATTTATATGGGACCAACTTCGGGGATAACCCTTTTTAATAAAAAAAAAAATAATATTTAAAATCGGACTACTCTGTAAAAAGTTATGCGTGGTCATACATAAAGAACGCAATAACACAGAATACAATAAAAAGTTAACAACACATAGGAGAAAGTTTAACATCCATACTTATACATCATATTAATACAACTTTTGCTCTTCGACAATGTGTAAAACAGGGAGCCTATGTATATAATAAAATCAATGAAATACTTGATATATATCCCATGAATAAAAATCACTGTAAAATTAGAGTATTAAATTGGTTAAAAAATAAAACATACGATGAAATAGAAGTCTTTATAAGACAAACTTAGAATCGGTAACTGGTGCAAGTACAGGAATACTTTAATTATGTAAAACAAATAAATTCGATATTTGCACAACTATAAAATACACACACACCCACATACATGCATACACACACACACAGACACGTAAACATATCAATCCTTTATTATTTATTTTGTAAATCATATCTTTGTTGTTTGTAAAGTCTAGTGAAGAGCGGAACCTTTTGACACAGGTATTATATACTTACTAAAAGGTTCCCACCACCCATGTATTCTTATTGTAAACAAAGTTTAATAAAGATTTATTATTATTATTATACATAAAAAAGAAAAAATATATACGCGTCGACTTGAGAACCTCCTCCGTTTTTTTCGTCGGTTAAAAAATTAGTGATTTGCCGAATAGTTGGCCTCTTTATAACCGATAATCGGCGTAAGTCATAGTCGGCAGATTTGTACTAAAAATATTTACATTAAACAAATTGTATATGATATTGAACGAGTATGCCCGATGAGAGGCTGAATGAAACCGGCCGATGCGCATCGGAATCTGGCGACGTTACAACCGAACGGGGATATAGGTCTGCGTACCTACCTATATAGGTGGGGAGGGAGTACAACTCCAGCTATATGGTGATGTTTGTCTGTGAACTCCGTAGATATACTCGATGACGGTCCGGCTGTCGGCGCTGTTCGAGGCGCTGTGGTCGCGCGTGCCCTCTCCCCGCCCGCGGAGGGAGCCGCGCCGTGCGAGGCGCACGCGCAGGACCAGGCGCGCCACGCGCACCAATGCCGGTCAGTATACCACCACCACATACATATTGCTAGCGCTCTTTTTTTATTGTAAAAGTTTTTTTACTACTATCACCTAAACAATAGATAATAGTTAATTTTATATGTATTTGAATGTGTGATTCGCATTGAAAGGTGCAGAAAGAGTGAACGGCGACGCGAGGCACTCGTCGCACCGCGCGGCGGAGTCGGCGAGCTCGGAGTCGGAGCCCCTGGCGGCCACCTCGCGGCGGGTGCACGGCCTGGGCAGCGGCGGCGCCCGGGGCAGGATCGACTCGTGGGACAGCGACGCGCCCCTGCACGCGCACAAGAAAGGTGGCTTCAATTAATGCACATTTAGGTCTTCAGACCCACTCGTTTTGGTGGGCTGATAGTCTGATTGGACTGTTTTATTCCCTCTTTATTAGTCCATTTCTTTTCCCCCGCTTCCCTTTTCCCCGACAAATTTCTCTTACTCATCTTCCGTTCACCTATAACACCTATTTTTTATTGCTGTAGGATGGCAGACAGGATGACGGTCTACTTAGAATTTAGCAGGTACCGTCGCCTATGGGTACTTGCAACACCAGGGGCATCGCTAACTGCTGGAACCTGCTTAATCGTGCCGGAACATGACACAAGGTTGTTATGCTACATAACAAAACCCAGGGGTGTTTGCCCACCAGACGGGCTTGGAGCCCTACGCCCTTCACAGATAAACATTATTTATTTACATAAGGAATATATTGAGTGGAGGGCGGGGTGAGGACGAGGAGAAGGAAACGCCCCCTTAGTGTACACATGAGTTTCACCGGTTCAAGATTTAGGAAGAGATAAGAACGGCATCCTTCCGAAAAAGCAGTAGTATTTACACCTTTATTTCGTTATCAGGGAAAGGTATAGGGAAAAAGAGCAAGAGCAGCAGCGCCAGTACCGAGCCTGTGGCCAGCACGAGCAGGGCGGCCGCGGACGATGAGTACACGCCGGGGCTGAACGGCATCGGGGATCCCTCGGAGGGGGACAGCGTGTACTCCAACGTCGAGGTCCTCGAGGAGGAGCTGGACATGGACGAGGGAGAGCTGACTTACGTCGAAGACGGGGAGGATCCGCTCCTTCATGGCGATCAGGTTCGTTCTCGCACCTGGGGCACCAACGAAGGTTTCCAGCTTCTTCCTCACGTAGCTGCTAACTGCATTTGGAACGTGTACCATTGTTGCAGGTGTCGGTCAGGTTGAGCCGCAAGCGGGGCAGGACCGTGAGCACAGAGAGCAGCGCGCCGGGGGAGGGCAGGCCGAGGAAGCGGAGGCCGGCCAAGAGGAAGAACACGGTCAAACGGTAATCTCTTTCATTTGTGAGCTTGTGAGCGCCATTCCACCTTACCCCCTGATGTGAGAGATGGAGGGGGAGCTTACAAATACTGGTTCAGCGGGAGATTAAAGAAGTACCCGCCTGCCATTGGAGACCCCGTGCCCTGGATCGTGTCCGCCGCGGACACTATGGGATCTTGTTCGCTTTTTTGGTTTAGGCCAAGGCCGGGAGGCGGCGGTTGCCTCTGCGCGTGGTCCCAAGTGGACTGCGTCGCGGGGGGTAGTGGCATGGTGTCCGTTCCTTTGACAGCGGGTGTGTTGGTAAGGGAGGGATAGTGGTAAACTGGGTCTAGGAGCAGAGTGTGGGAGTGGTATCGGAGGGAGGGAGAAGACCGGTGATGCTCAAACGCCCAGCGCATACAAATAATTAGAACTATGGCGGTATACCAATGTCTATAGGGGTTCCGAGAGGTCTTTCCCCTTCCCTTTGAGGCTATTAGGGAAACTAAGACAATTTTTAGCCTGTGACAGTATCCAACTTTGTACCCGGAGTGTAGTAATGACTTGATGATTGTGATGATGATTATGCTATGTGGGGGACATATTATTTGTGTGTGATATATTAATAAATATTCCAGGATACGCGAGCGTTTCACGGGTCTGACGTCGTCGTCCAGCTCGTCGGGGTCGGAGTCGGATGATGTGGCGGCGGGGGCGGGCGCGGACGGCCGCTATGAGTCCGACCACTCGTACCGCCCGCGCTACTCCACTGACGACGACACGCCCCTCAACACTTACAGGTGGGAGGGGGGATGTTGTATAGCTTTAACTGCAGGGAGAGGGGAAGTTTGACAGACCCTCTGTGGAATGGGGCGGGGATTTAATATCAAGAGTTGTATGTAACATTGACTTACCACCATCTTCCGCTTCAATGTACGGGTTCCGCTTTCCGACTTTTTTCTCCGCTTTTTACCCGTACAGGGGCGGAGAAACAATACTAACCTCTGCGGCTGGGGTAGACCTGTCGTAAAAGGCGACTAAACAACCCACCTAACTGCGTGGTAGGGCCCCAAGCCCGTCTGGATGGCGACCACCTTTGGTCTTAAGTATGTCGTCATAATAGCTCTGTGTTGTGTTCCGGCATTAGTGATCCAAGTTCCTGTACCCTCATGGGACAGCAGCGTGTTCGCGATGCCACTGGCGTTGCAAACACCCATAGGCGACGGTAACTGCTAAATTCTAAGTGGGCTGTCAGCTTGTCTGCTGTCCTACATCAATAAAAAAAAACTTCGCACGGTCTTGGCACGCATACCACCACCCTTTACGACGTCAAGCGAGCACTTTTTGGGTGTACCCCTCCAGCCACCTTGTTCTCCACGTAAGTTGCCATGCGACATGAAGGCTTTCGCGTAACTCCACCCATTAATCCCCGTGGCGCGCAGCTCCTGCTTGTGTCACTCCAGCACCGGCCACGCTTCACAGCCGTATAAAGACGCTTGGCTCTGAGAGAGGGGTCTGATCCTCCCTCTTTTTAGCCAGTTGCTATAATAAGCTTACAATGGTTTTTTTTTTTTTTGGGGGGGGGGGGGGGTTAGGTAAGAAAAATAAATATGCTGGTACCCATCTCACATTTAATCGTGTCGTGTACTGTTTTCCAATGAATCGCGATTCAGGCATTCGGTATTTAGTGCACGGCAAATAAAAATACAGTTCGTGATCATCTACTATTATAATGGATTCACCATAATATAAAAAAAATTATTTTTACAAATATACCGTACGGTTTTTGTTGTTGTCAATGTTAAGTGGGCGAACTTCACTGCATGGCGGCCGGTGGAGGCTTCTTTACACGACACGACTGCTGACGCCCTACGACCTATGAGTTGAGTCGTGTCGATATGTATTTATATTTAATATTCATAGATTTACATATATAATTGCGTGTCTTTGAATCATCATCATATCAGCGTTATATTCCGGTTGCAACCCAAACTTTCGTTTCGGTGCTCGGGGTCGGCTTTCCGACTTTTTCTACTCCACTTCGCACGGTCTTCAGCATCCCTGGTAGTGAGCCCGTTGGCACGCATATCACCCCTTACGACGTCAAGCCAGCACTTTTTGGGTCTACCTCTCCTGTCGGGGCCCGGCGGAGGTGGCATGGCCAGCCATTTGTTTCCCACGTAAGCATCCGGTTGCCGTAAAACGTGGCCGTACCAACGGAGCCGACACTCCTGCAATTTATCTGCGATGTCACGGACATGAAGACTGCCGCGAATGCGGGAGTTCCTACCGCGGTCCTTCCGCGTCACTCCACACATCCACCGCAGCATATTCATCTCCGTGACACGCAGTCCTTGCTTGTGTCGCTCCAACACCGGCCACGTTTCACAGCCGTGTAAAAGGATAGGCCTAATGATGGAATTGCGTGTCTTTGAATAATGTATAATAAATCCATACTAATATTATAAATGCGAAAGTAACTCTGTCTGTCTGTCTGTTCCTCTTTCACGCCTAAACGGCTGAACGGATTTTGATGAAATTTGGTATGGTGATAGATGATAACCTAGAAATGGTCATAGGCTATAAATAATCACGCCATCGTTCTTAGGGGGTAGGCAGTAGGCAGATAATTAAATTGAGTTAGTGATTTTTTGTGCTTATCCGGTATCTATGAGAATCGGCCAACATCTATTTTTCATCCCCCTAAATGTTAGGGGTGACCCACCCCCAAAAATTTTTTTTTAATTTTTTGACATTTTATTTTATTTTATGGCAGAACAACGTTTGCCGGGTCAGCTAGTATAATAATATATGTATGTATGGGTATTGTGCGTGGGGGTTTGAGTGTTGGCGTGTTTCTATGAGTATGTATATGTGTTTATAATAATATACCCATAGATTTGTTTTGAATGTTGCAGACAGAGGCAGGCGGCGAGCGATGACCCCGGACCGTCCACCTCCAGGCGGAAACAGAATGGCCACGGGAGGGTGAGTCCCTATTCGCACGCTTGGTGGGCACGCCTATCTTTCAATTCTATCTATCTTTATCCCTTTCTCTCTCTCGTAGGGGGTGAAGCTGCGGCGTCGCGGCAGCCCGCGGCGCTACAACGAGGACAGCGAGGAGGACTCGATCGCTGCCATCAGCAAGCGCATGCAGCACCACCACGACCACCACCGCCGCCACCAGCGCACGGCCTCCAGGAGGCGCCACCACGCCCTGCAGGTCGGTGCCAGTCTCTTTGGTGAGCAGGAAATGGACGCCGATCCGAATCGGCTCTAACAGGGTTCATATTAGAATTGCGCTACTCCTTATTCTATTGTACACATACGTATACAATATCGGAACGCTCGCGAAAGTTACGGCTTCGATTCCCGTCTCAACTTTGTGTGTAATATGTATTTATTTAAAAAGACGCATATAAGCACTCGTTGTTGTTGTCGTCTAGTATAGCGCAACTAGATGGCGCTTTGTCCATTGTCACACTATGTTTATTTATTTGAACCCCTCTACCCCCTTCGAACAAACTCTAAACCCCTTCAATGTTGAATTTTTGGAGATATTATAGACATTGATAGTAAATAGTATGAATTATCCGTGAGCGTTTGCAACGTTCGCAACGTGAAGTAAAGGAGGGGCAGTGAATGAGGCACTAAAATATTACTACTGAAATGTACACCCGGCGGGACAAGTTTCGATTTCTCGAGCTATGTCTGTCCGCCGCACTGCGCCGGGTGCAATAAATTGAATAATGATAATTTATGAAAGTAAATGTGTACGATGTCGGTCACGGACCGTGATTGCACCGTACAGGGATGAGAAGGATAGCTCGAGAGCAGTGGACTGTATGAGAGAGGATGGGATAGGAGCGGTGGCTAGAGAGACGCGAAATTCGCACTGGACGTGATTCCACCCGTTCCCGGTTCGGTTCAGGTCGCAGAGGAACTGTTGCACGCCACCAGCTAAATGTCACGCACCGAACATACAATTTAATGGCACGGACAATTAGTTTGGAGTAACTGAAGGGAAGTCGAACGTTGACCATCCCGCGCGTTTAGAGGCTTGCGTGTTACTATCCATATGTTTCCGTCCCACTCGCGCTTTTACCATTTTACCTCGCCGAGAGTGAGGGTGGGTAACAAAGTTAAAATGCAGTGCCCTACATATAAGTATCTATGCTAACGTGTATTCGTGTTCGTCAGAGCGCCCACGTGGCGGCCAGCGTGGGAGTGGGCGTGGCGGTGGGCGTGGCCCCCAACGAGGACCACGACTACTTCAACGGACACGCGCACGCGCGCCGCAGTCCTAACGGTATGTAACATTTCATATTCAAAACAAACTAGTCGAACGAACGAGATTTGTTTATTTATTGCTCTGGAACAACATACAAGATGACGACCCACTTAATACTAAGCAGTTATCGTTGCCTATGGATGTTTGAGACGCCAGGGGCATCGCTAACACGCTGCCGTCCGATTAGAAGGGAATTTTCTCCGTGCAGTGTCGGACTGAGAATATTAACTCCTGCGGCCGGGGTCGGCCTGTCGTAAAAGGCGACAAAACAACCCTGGCTACGTGGTAAGGCCCCAAGCCGTTATTCCGGCATTGGTGACTCACGTTTCCTGTACCCCTATGAGTAATTCCCGTAACTACTTACTCGTTAGGTGGACCGTCAGCCTGTCTGTTGTTCTGCAGCAATAAAAAAAATAACTACCTAGTACCTGAGTCACTTAAGCTGGAATGCAACACAAGGTGGCGGCATACCTGGAGACTAAGGGTAGTTGCCGTCAGCGGCGTAGCGTGGGTGACGGCCGCCCATTTATTTAGCTGTCCTTTTATACGGCTGCGAAGCGTGGCCGGTTTTAGGGCGACACGAGCAAGGACTGCGTGTCACGGAGATGAATATGCTGCGGTGGATGTGTGGAGTGACGCGGAAGGACCGCGATAGGAACTCCCGCACTCGCGGCGGTCTTCATGTCCGTGACATTGCGGATAAATTGCAGGAGTGTCGGCTCCGTTGGTACGGCCACGTTTTACGGCAACCGGATGCTTACGTGGGAAACGAATGTCTGGCCATGCCGCCTCCGCCGGGCCCCAGCAGGAGGGGTAGACCCAAAAAGTGCTGGCTTGACGTAGTAAAGGGTGATATGCGTGCCAATGGGCTCACTCATCTTTGGTTCTACTGAACCTATTTTGAAAATACTTTTTGTGTTGGAAACCCCATTTATTGAGGAATGTTATAGGCTATATAACATCACACTAACACCAATAGGAGCGGGGCGGTAATGGAAAATCTGCCCGTGTTGAGCCGGCCGAGCCTGCTAGTAATCCATACATTAATTAATTATAAATAACTTCGTCGAGAACAGTCATCATTATTTAATTATACAGGTCAAGCAGAAAGTAATCTATGGGAATCCCCGCAAGTCAGAATAGACGGTGTTGCCAGCAGTCGCTACAAAATACCAAACAAAAAAAGGGGATTCCCCTAATTCGTCATAGAATAAGTAATGAACAATTCCGTGCTCTTTTCAATCGGTCCGAATGTGTAATAGTGTGTTTATTGGGACTATAACCCACATTTTGGAAACCAATAACACTAAAAACATCCGTGCAGGGGCGGAGAAAGAATACTAACCTCTGTGGCCGAGGTCGGCCTGTCGTAAAAGGCGACAAAACAACCCACCCTAGCCACGTGGTAGGGCCTCAAGCCCGTCTGGATGGCGACCACCTTTGGTCTTAAGTATGCCGCCATAATAACCTTGTGTTGTGTTCCGGCATTAGTGACCCAAGTTCCTGTACCCTTATGGGACAGCAGCGTGTTCGCGATTCCACTGGCGTTGCAAACACCCATAGGCGATGGTAACTACTAAATTCTAAGCGGGCCGTCAGTTGTCTGCTGTCCTACAGCATTAAAAAAAAAACAGAAATTAAACAAATTAATTTCTAAGGTTGCACTTTATTGTCAATAGTTAGGATTACAACTTTAGAGTAAGAAATACGTATAGAGAGTACGTTACAATACGAGTTAACGGCTTTCGCGATTGTCGGTTTAGTGGCGGGCGCGCAGCCTTCCGTGTTGGCGCGCGGCGGACGACTGACTCGCCGTCGCGTCGTGAGCGATCGGATGAGCTTCCCCACACAGCAGAGGGTGGTGTCCGTTTATATTATTTATTGTGAAATTTTGCCGCCCCCACTACACTACGCCACTGGTTGCCATCTGAACGGGCTTGGAGCCCCACCACCTGGTTAGTCGCCTTTTACGACACTCCGACCACAGCCGCGGGGGTGCTTATAGTTTTTTTAATTCTCATGTAGTAATGACTAGAGTAGGCTAAGCGAACTGATGCAGGGTTCGGTTCCAGGCGTGCGCACGTACGGCGAGAGCAGCGGCAACACGAGCAACAGCAACCCCGGCCCAGTGTCCATATCCTCCAGGGGCAGGGTGAGGAAGCTCACCGCCAAGGCCAGGGGGCTGTTGCACGACTGAGACGGGTGACCGGCGTCAGACGCCGACGATGGGACGTTTTACGCCATGTGCGGGTAACTGCACGTCGCGAGTGCGGGGAACGAACGCACGCGCTCTGCGTATCTTTCCATCTGTACGCCGCGCGCCGTCCGGGGGAAAGCTCATTGCACCTGGGTGGGCGGGCGGCACGAGTTTTAAACATTTTCACGGAAAATAAATTGTTTTTGCGCCGTTTTATACACAAAGCGCATTTTTTTTATTTGTCGCTGAATTAACAGTTGACAAGGAAGTTGGAAGGGAGGTCAGTCAAATTACGCCGGATGTGATTTATGACGGTTGTTTGTTATATATATATATATGAAACGAAACTCATTAGTATAATTTGTAAATATATTATACCATTTGTTTAAGAATACCGAATTAATGTAATTAATTATTTAAGTGATGTAATTACGTTACAATTGTAAATTATGTATTTTTTTAAGGTGTATTCGATTACGTCATATCTTATGCGGCGTGTTTCTTTTTAGCAGCCAAATGTGTATTTATTTAGTTTGAGGAGCTCGATGTGAAGCTCTCTGGCTGAATTGTGTGCTAGTTACAAACTCGAGGTTCCAGGTTCAAATCATGATATGTCTTTCCGGTATTTTCACTGGTCTGATTGTTGCCTGGTAATATTCATAAAGCGCCATCTAGCGCCAGAGCAAGTGGCACTAGACAACTGATATAATTTTATAAATACCCAGACGCGGGATGGGAATTGAACCCGTGAACTACGCAAGCGCAGCGAAGTGCGCTCCGATACGTCACAGAAGTCGTCAATATAGCACAATGTATAGTCATATTATGTCGTATTGAATGGAAGTACTCTGAGCATTGGGCAAGAAAAGCGCGCATTTTGTCTCTTTTCATCGTATTTCCATAGCAACTTTTTAAATGTAATTTTTATAAATATATATAATTATATACACCGAATTTTGGAATCCTGGAACCGTATTTTACAAGAAATCCTCCGAGGAAGCATTCTGGAATCTGCAAGAGTCAGACTGAAGAAATGGATGGTTTGTGTAAAAGTTGATATGGTGGAAATAGGTGTGAATGTTGAGATGACTAATAGAGGAGAGTGGGAGGAGAGGACGTGTTGTGCCGAAGAAGAAGAAGAAGGGAGAAGAAGATGATTATTGCATTCAGCGTCCAAATATTTCGACAAGTTCCGAACATAAGACTGACCATTTGTAATAAGTTTTGTAAATATTTCACGAAACACGTGCATGAGCGGTACTTAGCACCTTTTAGGCGTAAATAAATAAATAATATTCTATTCAATTTTTTTTTCTTTTATTCATTCTTTTTCATTTTTTCAATTTCATTTATATCGACCATAGAGTATGTGTGTGATATGTGTAAACCAGTTGAAAAGTTTAATTTTGTGGGTATTTTAAAACAAAACCACGATACCTCGATTGATCGCAATCAGGCGAGTATTATTTTTTCATATCACCACAAACTTGGTTAGTTTATTGGATTTATAGTGTTTAAATATATTTTTTAAATTCAAAACAGTCACGAAATCGTTTGACATGTGGACAGGTGGACACGGAAAATACCCTCGGACGATATTGCAGGGCACCACATCATGTAATAAACATATTGCATTACTCGGATCCGAGTAGAAATTAACAGTGTGTTAATTTTATAAGAAAAATTAAATTCGCCACAAGCGTGTATTCGCATTAAAAGCGCTGCTGTGCGGGCGAGGGTCGAGGAGAGGGGAACCATCTCATATCAAAGAGAAGTTGAAATTGTCCCGTACGCTGTTAATTATAGTTTAAAAACTCGCCACAGTGGCGCTAGTGTAGCTACAGTGTATACTATGAAAGTAGCAGTTGGAGACGAATTGAAGTATGCAAGTTGAAAATTTTATATCTTTGGCGATTAGTTGATGACAGTACAGTATTGACTCACGTTCTAGCGTAGTTTGAAATTGTTTGGTAAATATAACCTAAACACTGTTGCTATACTGGCGCCATCTTAATTTTACATCTTGTTAAATCATCATACCCTACTTTCGACTTTAGTACACACGTTTATCAGCGCCTCTGGCGGTGAAATAGATAACTACACATTTTTTTCAATATAATTTTTTCATTCATTTATATTTTAAATGAGTCGTATAGAAACAAAAACAGCAATCTGTCATTTTGGTGAAAATCAAGTTATATATTGGGCAGCACTGTTCCATTAGAATATTCTTTGCCCATTTAATAACTTCATATCAAAAACAGTAAATTCTAACCAAAAATTCGACTCAAAAAACTAATTTAGTATCAAATACAGCAATATACTGATATGTTTTTTCTTAATTACCACTAATTGGTGAAATGTCAGATTGCTGTTTTTGTTTCTATACGACTCAAATATAACTTTGTAAGTAAGCCTATATTCAAATCTTCTTTACGAATGTCGCTTGTTTGGAGTTTTTGGCTCAAATTGGTTAATTCTCGAATATTCTATAACTAGTATATTTTTTTTATAATAATAATTATGTGATTGTGATATTATTGATGAATAAAAGATCATTTGGAGATATATCCTCAACAAATAGCAACAATAAGTTAATGTTTAGTGCAGTCGAAAATGTACTTACTCGTAGTTTAATTCTAGTTGAGTGAAATAGGTAAATGTAGAAAAATTATAAAAAAAATTACTTATTTATATATATACATTTGATTGTAGATATTGAATGATATGACAATCATGTTGTGTTTTTATCAAAACTAATCGCGGATCATGCAAAAGTCCTGCGTGGGAAATGAACCCATAGATATAACTAACATATACAAGGCTAATGAAATCAATCAACAGTATTGTTTTCAGTTGTTGGATTTATTATTCGTTCCGTTTCGTTTACAAACCACCCTTGGGTGCGTCGCTTGAGCGAGTGAGTGAGTCGCATGAGTGCGTGAGTCACTTGAGTGCGTAAGTCGCTTCACTAGAAACTCATTTCACGTATCGCTCCGGAAATTGGGAATATATTGATTTATATTTTAATTTTTTTATTTGTATATAATAATTTATTCAGTAATACACTGTCATTTATATTTATTTGTAAGTGTAAAACGAGTGAATTGAGTCAATTTACGACTCCTGTTACTCGCGAATGTTGACTACTAAAGCGAGCTAGGTTCAGAGTTGTGTTCTGTGACCAAATGAGTGAGTGAGAGAATAGTATAGACTTAGCCAGATGAAAAATAAACTATTTTGTACGTCATGTGCCTTTCATTTTCAACCCCCCACCACCACGGTTATATAACACCAGATCGCCCAAGGAAGTCATATTGACTGCTTTTTAGATTCAATTAAAAAAAATGTATGTAACAAAATTATTGGCCAGATATACAACTCTAGTTGAAACTATTAGAAGGAACCAAAGAGAAGTAGGAAAGGCCTCTTGTTTTTACTGTTATATAAATCAGAGAATTGTGTTCTTACAATACCTATGTAAAAACAAACCAAATGAAAGAGTAGCTGTTCTAAACATAAAATTTTGAAAATTGATAAATGTAATAAAAAATGGTACTGGAATCTATCCAATTCTGTAACGAAATGGTGGCACAAGCCAGAAAATATACAATAGTTCTCTTAGACGGTGCCTACAAATATTTTACAATATTTTTGTTTTGGTTGCTATAAATGCTTGGATCCTTTACCAAGAAACGACACGAATACAAATACAACGAAAAGAGCTCTATAATTTCAATTAGCACCGAATACAGAGTTGCAAGACAGAAAAATTCATCAGACCCACAAAGATCATCAGGAAATGCAACCATGCCTTAAGAAAAAACAATAATAATATATGTGAAAATGTCGAAAATATGTTTGCGCAAGATGTACACAAAACATTTCCACTTTTATTAGCATAAAATGTACAAATAATGCATAAATTGGTTTTTATCCCAAGTGAAGTAATTTTTTTAGTTAATATTAACGCAACAGGCGTCAATACGCACACCTCATTCGCAGCCTCTATGAGCTGTTAACTCCTTCGGGCCCTCTTGCGTTCTTTGATTCTCTTCAATCCTATAGGGTTTGGGGGACTCAATGGTTTATGGGGTAGTTTGGAGGGTGCTCTTTCCATCACAGTGGTAGTGGGAAGAGTACCCAAAAATACTAAGGTTAGCGTTGCTGGAAACCTGCAGTGAATAGCCGCAAGACTGGTCCTGTAGGCCCCGGGTAATTGTCGCAGATTGGGATGTCTGGGGCTTTAGTGGGTAACGCCGATAGGTGATACCCACATCACCTTACAGGCCTCTTGGGATTTGGCGGGGTACGCCTGAAGTTTCCCCAGCAAAAAAGGGGGTTAGGTTAGCTAGTGGTAAGTCTGGGTTCGACCCCATTCAAGACAAGGTTCATAGTTGATTTATTTGCTCAGAACACTAAATAAAATTGCGAAGAGAATTAAGAAGATAATTCATGAAGATGATTATTGTATTCAGCGTCCAAATATTTCGACAAGTTCCGAACTTAAGACTGATCATTTGTATTAGGTTTTGTAAATATTCCACGAAACGCGTGCACTGCATGAGCGGTACTTAGCACCTTTTAGGCGTAAATAAATAAATAATATTCAATTTTTTTTCTTTTATTACTCAATTTCATTTATATCGACCATAAAGTAAAGATATGTGTAAACCAAGTGAGGAGTTGGATTTTGTGGGTATTTTCAAACAAAACCACGAACCTCGATTGATCGCAATCAGGTGAGTATTATTTTTTCATACACCACTTAATTGGTAGTTTATAGGATATATACTTACTGTATATAGATTTTTTTAATTCAAAACAGTCACGAAAACGTGTTGGGGGTACACGGAAGATACCCTCGAACGATATTGCAGGGCACCACAGCAGTATGTAATAAACATATTTTAATGTTAAGTGTGGCGTTGGGCCTTTTACCCAGGCCGACTACTTATATCTTTATATAATGTTCCCAACCCTACTGTTTAAACAGTAGAGTATTCATTAGTAGTCTGCAGAGTTTCCACTTTTAGGGAATTATTCCTTTTTTAGGGAAAAATAGCTAATATTTTGGATGGTTAAAGACAATTTGAAAAAGACAAGGATTTAGGGAATTTTGGGGTTAAATCAAATCCTATACTGGTAACCCTGTAGTAAAGTAAACCATAGACTAAACCACTGATTTCTTCTTAGGGATTCACCAGAATCATAATAAGTAATTTTTATTTACCTATTTTCGTTGATGTTACCAGAACTTAGTTTAGTCGTATTGTAATGTATCTAAGTACTTGATTGATACTTGGTACCAGTGTCTCCATATACACGGTAATTACCGTAGATGCACCGTAATTTGACCTTAATCTACCGTCAAGGTAATATGGGATTACCGTGTCATAAGTCACCGTAATATCATTACAATTAAGTTATCAATAATTACTGATCACATACTGCGTAAAACAAATCTCAGTCAACTTAAAATCTTTCGTAATAGCAACACTGTCCTTTGTTGCTTGGAATCCCCGAATATAATCTACTTCCTCATACTCAAACTACCAAACTTTGGCAAACTATTTTAAATCTTATTCAAGCATTCAGGAAGGAGTGAAATGTAATTATCAAAATCCTAAGTGTGATGAATAAATGACGTTGTGTTTTCTAGAATACGCATATACAAACAGAAATAAATTATATGTCTTAGAGGTTTTTTCGGTTTTAAGTTTAATATTTGTTTTGTTATTGTGTGTGAGTGAATTGTGTTACTAGTAGCTTAATATTGGTTCAATGAAACTGAAAGTTCTGATAGCGACACAAAACCAACTTGTTCTATCAAAACCGCTAGAATTGGAATGAAAAGGAAGCATTTTAAATAAAAGTTTAAAGTTGAATGGTGTAAACTGAAAAAAGTTTCTACACGGCTTAAAAAAATTCCAAGGATGAGTTTATAGCAATTTGTTCACTTTGTAACTCATGTATCAGTTCGGAAATGAGTGTTCTTATAAGACATGATGTTTTTTATTCGTTGAAAAATGACACGGTAATTTACACGGTACACTTTTGGCTGATCCACCGTATTTTTTTACAAAAACACGGTAATTTCACCCTTGCAACACGGTAACTCTCAATTTACATATGGAGACACTGCTTGGTACTTGATATTTGATGTTATTTCTGTATTGCGGAGCAGTAGAGGCACTGGTGTCATCAATTATTCAAGTGATTAGTTCAAGTTATTACGATATTAAATGGAAGAAAATTATAATCAAGCAACATCTTCGACTCAAGATACATCAAGTAAAGAAAAAAAAATATGTGCAGAAGTTTAAAACTTCTTGGTTGGAGCATCCCGATTTTAAGGCTTGGCTAAAAAGATCTGACAAAGGTGAGACTAAAGCTTATTGTAAAATCTGTGATTGTGATCTTGTATGTGGAATGTCCGAGTTATTGAAACACCAAAAAAGTATCAAACACTCCAAAAAGATGGCTGTTAAATCACAATGTGCAAGCATATCAACTTTCATAAACAAAAATCAGAATCACACTACTAGGGTGGAATTAAAAATATGCGGATTTCTTGCAAAACATGATCTGCCTATTTCTTTAGTCGACGATTTCATGGCCCTATTACGAAACTTATTTCCGGAGTCAAAATGTTTAGAAGACGTGCATTTAGGAAAGCAAAAAGCTACAAATATATTACGTCAAGTCACCTGGTCTACATACAAAAAAGAAGTCATTGATATCATGAAGAAAACTTATTTTAACCTTATAATTGATGAAACAACAAACCTGTCTGTGAAGAAACAGTTGGCTGTAATTTTAACGTACTTTAACAATGTGACAAAAGAAGTTGAATTCAGATTTTTTGCTATGATCGACACGATTGATGGGACGGCAAAAGGTATTTTCCAAACAATAAAAGATAACCTTTCAAAACATGAAATACCTCTTCACAATGTCTTTGGATTTACATCGGATACAACGAATGTTATGATGGCAAAACACAGTTCGGTCCAAGCCTTATTAAAACACGAAATTCCCCATCTCGTCGTTATTGGGTGCTGCAAATACAAAAGCGGTTCGACATGGATGAGAAACTCTTTGATTTATTGAAATATGTAGACCCCCAAGTAGCAAGACATCTAGAGAAACAATCTATAAAAGACGTATTTAATCAATTTAAGTTTTTAGAAACAAACTGCAACATGCAAAAAGCAGACAGTGAATGGAGACATCATGCTCAAGAAGTCAAGTACTTTGGTGTTGAAAGTGAGGAAGATGTAAAAACAATGCCAGCGGAAAATTGGAACAAGGTTTTAAGCATGAAAGATTATCATGGTAATTTCATTTACAAAAACCTTGAAGTTGTCATTTCACTTTTACTAGCAGTTCTTTCTTCAAATACTGAGGTAGAAAGATTATTCAGTGTTCTCAAAAATGTAAAAACTGACAAAAGAAACAGGCTTTCTAATGAAACCCTGAACGGCTTGCTTCATACAAAGCTGGGAATGCCAGCAAACAATTGCTGAATTTTAGAACCCAACAGTGTTAAGTTGTGTGCAGCAAAAGAATATAAAAGCAATGTTTCGACTTCCAAAAATTCTAATCCTGTAGACCTATGATCAATCTTCTGTGGTCGTTTTATTATTATATATACCTACATTAAATAATATGTGGTGGTTTATTTTCTGTATTTTATTTATGCTCCCTAAATAAAGGATTTATGAAAGTAGTTTAGGGAATTTTAGGGATAAATTAAAAAACAAACTAGGGAAAAATAGAAAATGTAAGTGGAAACACTGGTAGTCTGTGAACAGTAGATTTGCTGTTTTCACATTGATGCCACTGTTTTCTGTTTCATTCTTAATTTTTACTGTTTTTCAAGCACGAAATATTTTAGACGCTAAAGAAACTAAAATATTAAATCTTGACTTCTCGCATAAGCAGAAACATTTACCGTTGCAAGAAATATACCAAAGGAATGGAAAGGTGCCAAATCTGAACAGAAGAAAGAGAGAAATTGGAGGACTAGAGTTTTACCTAGAAGCTGCAAAACAGATATTAAAAATTCCTTTTAACGACAGAAGTATTAAAATGTCTGAAGATGATAAATCCCAAACAAATTCTGGATCCTGAGATAAAAATTCCCTTCCATTGTAGATATAGATTATTTCTTCCTAAATATTTGTCTAATTAATATAACGACTGGATAGAGAATGGCAAATGTTAAGAAATGTCAATTTATCTATTGTCCGAAACATAATTCCCGATATTATCGACTTTTGGAAATATGTACACGAATTGAAAAATGGAAACGGGTCTCTAAGTGCTTGGCCAGACTTAAGCATATGAAACCTTATTTGAGTGTCCGTGGTGGGCACGCGGGCACTGGGTTCTGGGAATGATACAGGACGGCAGCGAAGATCTCAGATTAGAAGTCTGCCCACAAAATGTCTGTTCGGCAGTTCTTGTGCCCTTAATAAGCATGTGGTCGAGGGCACCAGTATGGTAATACATACCGATTGTTGGCGGGCCTAAGACTGTTTAAAGTTTTAAAGGATCATGGATATATTCACCGCAAGGTGAACCATAGTGATCCCAATAAGCCTTTTTATAAAAAAAAGTTGATGTTACGGCTACGACAAAGACATTAAAAAAGAAGATTGATAATTTATATTTATTAGTCCGAATTGATATTTATATATAATAGCCCGACATGTTTCAGGGAAAATTTTTGTTAGCAGGGGTTGGGATATTAAAAGAACTAAATTTTAAATCTTGATACGAATTTCCTGTTGCGAGAAATCATAATGTTACAACCAATCTTTCTTTTGGACCTAAACTATCTCGTAGGATAATATCCTGCTTTTGAATAAACGGTGTCACAAGGTTTAATATTAGGTCAAACGATCTCGAATCCATTCGTAGATAATTTGTGAAGTCTGCTGGTTCTAAATCACTCATAATGTTCATATTTGCTAACTTCCGCGCAGCAATAAATATTTCTTCACCCATATTCTTCTTTTTTTTTTATTTAAATTGAGCCGACAGCGAGGGCTACGCCGGGACCGATTTTTTGTTGTTTAAACAATATTGGGGCCATTCTCGGACACACCGACACACACGACACGTCCAACTTCGTCGCGCTTAAACTGGCAATTGAATTCAGTGACTGAATTTAGAACAGTGTGATCAGAAGCTTCTAACTCACTTCTAAATTTGCAATTGAATTCAGTCGACTAAATTTAGCCAAGTGACAAGTGTAATAAGCACTTGAATACTACCAAAACGACTACCCGACAACGACCCCTAAAACCACTACTAAATCAAGACCAATTATGTTTAATTCTCATAAGGTTTTACAATGCATCATTGAGAAATGTTAGCGTGAGTTAATATTGCCATAAGCGCCATCTAGTGGTATAACTGATAATAAAAAAAACTAAAAAACACGCTTTCATAAAAAATCTAATTAAAAGTTAAAAAATAAATTATTCAATAAATTTAAATTAAGGATAGTGGAATTAACAAAAAAGTAATTGTATTGTAGAAAAGTGTGGGGTGCTTGTTGTCAATAATAATTGTTATTTTGAAAATATCTTAAAAAGCATCCCACACCCTAAACTACACAGATTATTGCATTGTCATTGGCCCTCGATATATCTACAAAGTTTGAACGAAGTCTGGCCGTTTAAAGTGGGTCAAAATCGCCCCCAAAGGAGTCGGTTACAAACATACAAGTGAAGCTAATATAAAGCGTGTAATAAATATTGCCTACAATTTAAATTTAGGCGCACACACTGTGTTAAAATTTAAGTGTAATTGTGTGTCTATGGTACAATTGGACCATCACTAAAACTAAAGTAGCGAGTGTTGTCTATACCATTACACGATGCAGGCTCAAAGAGAAATGTAGCAGCACCGCCCTTTTTAAAACAGTGCGCGACAAGAAAATCACGTATCTTCTATAATATGTAGCTCACTGAATGATTATGTATTTATTTTATGAAATAATTAAAGAGATAGACCAAAAAAAGATGGATGGATTGTGTAAAAGATATGGAAAAAAAAGTGCGAATGTTGGGATGACGGCAAACAGAGGAGTGTGGAAGGAGAGAGCATGTTGTGCCATGTTGCTCTATATAATGTGGGATAAGGGCAGGAGGAAGATTTTTTGAAATAAATCACCCTTAAATAATCCTGGAACTGACTTATGGGAACACTCCACAACCACCTCTGCCTTTACTCAACGAGAAAAGTATGGGAGGCCTGAAACCCCTGCACTCACAAAGAAAAAAAAAATTAATCTGTGATTATTTTTTATGGCTGTAGAACAGCAGACAGGCTGACGGCCCGCTTAGAATTTAGCAGTTAACATCGCCTATGGGTGTTTGCAACGCCAGTGGTGTCGCGAACACGCTGCTGTCCCATAAGGGTATCGGAAGTTGGGTCACTAATGCCGAAACACAACGCATGGTTATTATGGCGGCATACTTAAGACCAAAGGTGGTCGCCATCCAGACGGGCTTGAGGCCCTACCACGTAGCTAGGGTAGGTTGTTTTGTCGCCTTTTACTGCACGGATAAAAAGGAGTAAACGCCATCACCACGATTGGTTGAATTACCCCAAAACATAATTCCAAATCTCAAGTGATTCAGCCAGTCTGAATAGATAAGCTGAGCAGTCAATTTAAAAAGTGTTTAGGAGGCACTTCCCAGTCTTCTTACATAATGCATAAGTTTGAGATTTCCAATTTAACTGTGACTATATTTTACGCCCAAAAATTCACAGTTTCTACATTAATGAATCATATAATTAATATTGAATTTATTTTCGTTGGTAATGCTATCATCAGCAAAAAGAGCAGAACAGTCGTCTTTGTGAGCAGACAGGCAGACAGTTCTACGTCCAACTCATCTCCCTCTGCAGGCCACAACGCTGAAGGAACCGGCTCACTCGACGCCGTCCCGTAAACCCCACGAACCCAGCAAGGACAAAATGAAGCACTTACCGCTGTTGGAACTGTGGCAGGAACTCGGCCTTGGCGCTTCACGGGGAACGGTCGGCAGGCGAGTAAGCGCGCATGGTTCCGCGTCGATGCTCAGGCATTATTTTTATAACAAACTCGGCTAGTTGGCTGCGCGCGATGAAAATGATACCAGGAAAGGGATGCTTTAATGGAATATAGTGGCATCAGCGGCGTAGCGAGGGTGGCGGCCGCTCTTTTATTTAGCTATTTCAATTTAATGAATACTATTATCTATACTAATATTATAAAGAGCTAGTTTTGTGTGTTTGTGATATTGTAGGGGGTGGTAATCTCTGGAGCTACTGAACCGATTTTGAAAATTATTTTTGTGTTGGAAAGCCCATTTATTGAAGAATGTTATAGGCTATTTATATAGCCTAGTGTGATGTTATCGTCACGCTAGGATCAATAGGAGCGGAGCGAAAATCTGCCCGTGTTGAGCCAGGCAAGCCTGCTACTAAATAATTTTGCCGCCCCCTAAAAAGTATCGTCCCCACTACGCTATGCCACTGGGTGACATGACGCAACACCCAGATTCACAGAAATATTTTAATAGCATAGAAATGGATTCATAAATAAAAAAAACAAGTTCACCAAAATATATTTACATTCTTTATTGATATAATCATACATTATAGTGTATTTGGAACTTAGATGTGATGTGACGCATCACATATGAGAAGAAAGAGCGCCCATTCAAACAAACGTAGTCTCCAAAGACGTTGTTGTGTGGAGAAGCTCGAAGGACCATTTCTTGGCCAAAGCATGTTCAAAGCAAAAACAGGCACTCAGTTGTCTTCGATTCAACATAAAAACTCGCTTAACGAAGATTACTACGGATGCAAATTTTAATTATAAATATAATAAAATAAATCAAAACAATTCGGCTTGTCTATGGTTACTCTTAAATCCAATTTTGACTTTGAGCATAATTGACAATGAGTTACATTTCGCACTCGTACGAGTACAAACGAGTCGCTTTTGACTAACTCGTTATTCAACTATACTCTATCCACTTTACTAAAAAATAAAATGTAAACAAATAAACCAATGTTTCTCAAACTTTTTTGTCAACCGACTGCACATTCAAAGATGTTTTATGAGGTTATTACTTGAAAATATTAGTTGATAACAACATGGCGGGTACAATCCGACTGTAATAATAAAACACTCCTTCCAATCGACAATAGTACGTTGAACAGTACACTTATAATTACCAGCATATAAAACCAGTAAGAGATTTGGTAACATTGTCTTTTTAGGTTCTTTATAATTTGTAAGTTAGTTATTACAATTAATGTTGTAAATAGGTAAATTTTATACGCATTATATTTCTCATTCATAATTCGAAAAATAAAATCATTTTGTGTTTTTTTTCTGAAAGTAAGGAATAGTAATATAAAAAATAAGAATATAATATGATAATTTTATATCACGTTGATTATTGTAAAATCGACATCTAAAAAGCCCGTTTTTCCATTTTTTTACATTTTGAAGTGAAACTTCTTTAGAATCGTTGTGATTTCAAACCGGATGCAACGAAAAAACGACAGGTAAGAGACACAAATACAAAAATGTGTAGGATGAAGCCAGCAAAGAATGAGACAGAAATATGTATATTTCGGTCTCTCCTATAGTCGCCTGTAATTAGTGAGCCAGAGCGAGAGAGTAAATGTCGGTGTGTATTTATTTTGAAGTATTTCGACATTGTGAGTACAGTTTCCGTGGTGTAGCGGTTATCACATCTGCCTAACACGCAGAAGGCCCCCGGTTCAACCCCGGGGGAAAAATTATTTTTTAAAAAAAATCTTTAAATGTGAGTTTTTAATTATAATCGCCTGTAATTAGTGAGCCAGAGCGAGAGAGTAAATGTCGGTGTGTATTTAATACTTGCTTGTATTTTTGTCGATTTACTGAAGTTTCACTTCTATCGTGTGTGAATCGCACACATGTTTTATTTTTTGGTAAAACGGATAAGGTATAGCACTAAAATTAAAAAACGATTGAATCACGAGCATTCGCACTTAGATCTCTTTGTATCGAATAAGCTAACTGTAGCACTCGTTTGTTTCTTTTGATATTACATAGATGGCGTTGCACAATTTTTACATTTAGTTTAACATGATCTAATTCTCGCACTCGGCCAAGGAACTGAAAGAGAAGTTTGTCCACACACTCAGTCTTAGGAAATATCCAAGTAGATTTAAGTTAGTGATGTGCATTCTATAATATGGGTTGTTCTCTTCTAGCAGTAAGTCCCGGATCGATCCCTGGCTTTATTATGGGTCAGGTAAGGTTCGGGTGGTTCTAACAAGGGCACATACCCCCGCGGATAAGCTAAAGTGAAGGTTTTCGCCCCCCCCCCTCCCCGCTCCACGCGCCTTTTACATGACGGCGGTGCGGGGCAAAGCAAAGAATCTAATTCGGTAGCACAATTATTATTATGAGGATAGGCTGCTCAATTATAGAAATTAAATGTAGTTCTTCTGAAAAGACCAGAAGAAAAATTATGTAGAAGATGGATAATGATAAGTAAAGGTTTTTGAAGATCCTGCCCTTCTCAGGGCAGATGAAGAGAATAATTTCCGTAGAGAGGCTAAAAAGGCCACAAATTCACAGACAGAATTAAGATTAGAAAGAATACTCGATAGGCAGCAGCTATTGGCGGTTTCCTCGTGTTGGTCAGCCATTAACGTTCGAAGGCGATCCTCAGGGTCCGTGTTCTGTTTAAGGGCGAAATGTCCACGGGGTGCGGTGTTGGGGAGAAGGTCTCTCCTTCACCCCATTCTCATATCATCGAGTTGGGGTTAAATAGCTTCCTGGTCTTTTTCTTGGGGGGCGAGGGATTACTTTTTCGGGTAGGAGCACTTTGGGCGAAGGGCTCCGAGCCCCGAGAGGGCGAAGTGGATTCCAAAATGCGGCGATGGGCCTGGAGTTCGCGGTTTATGTGCGACACGGACTCCTTCGCCGGGTAGGGCTTCCGTGGGGTCGAGCGGAGCCGCTTCTGCGGGGGCTCCTCGCTCGAAGATTTCTCCGACGAGTCCTCTTCTGTAATTGTAAGAAACATAAAAAAAAATAATTTGACAAAGATATGATCTCCACTTAGCTTTGGTCTGGTTGTAAAGGTTCGCGACAAAATTGGCGAAAAGCCAACGACACTGTCTGACACAAAAACTCTTCCAGGGTCGCTTAGGGACTTTGTGTTAATCAAACATGCAGGGTTTTATTTATTATAATAACAGCTCGTAGCTGGTTCAGACCTCCCCCGGATTGTAGGGTTGCACACACCGGTAATCTCGGTAAGCCGGTTACCTCACAATGTTTTCCTTTACCGTCGGTACATGGCAATTATTCTATAACTAACTTGTAACTCAAAAACAATAATAAACATACTGTGTCAATTGACAAAGCGCCATCTAGTGGTACAGCAAACAGTAGTGCGCTTACGTTACGGATACTAAACAACTTACATATTTTTATTTTGTCAATAAATACATATTATAGATGTACCATGTAGATACCGACTCGCAACTCGGCACAAGAATTGAACCCATGACCACCGCAACGTTTGACCCGTGAAAACCACTTGGTGCACATTGGTTAGGAATGGCCACACTAGCTTTTACAGCTTTTCTAACTATGTTTTGGGAAAATAAATGATTTTCACTTGATAACAGAGATAAAACGGTTGTAAGGAGAAAATGACCATTGGAGTACCCACCAGAGTCGGAGGGCGGGCGGGGCCTCCGCGAGGAGGCGCCCATCTGCGGCTCCTTGAACATGGAGTTGCGCCGCGAATCCCGCTTGCCCTTCAGCTCCCCTTAAACATTACACAAATATACTTATTTTTATTGCTGTAGGACAGCAGACAGGCTGACGGTCCACTTACCGTCGCCTATGCATGTTTGCGACGCTAGCGGCTCTGCAAACACGCTCCTGTCCCATAGGGGTACAGGAACCTGGGACACAATATAAGGTTATTATGGCGGCATACTTATAGCGCAAGCCTACCACATAGCTAGGGTGGGTTGTTTTGTCGTCTTTTACGACAGGCCGACCCCGGCCGTAGGGAGGGAATAAATGTGTTGAAGATACATTTCCTTGGCTTCCGTGTGTTGGAGCAACTAAGTGGACTAGTCTGAGCTGGTCTATTTTTATCCACGCTTATCGATATTTGCTATTATTGCACTTATCAAATGGAAGACAAGGCTGTGCAGTGTGTGCAATTTAGCCTATGGTATGCGTTTACAATATATCTATGCTTCTCGCGTGTCTATGAATGGCTGTCAAAATGTCAATGTCAAGTGACATGCTGTAAATATGTCAAAAATAAATATTCCACGTGTATCATTTTAGTACTATGAACGGTCGAAGGGAACCACTTCACACGGGGGAGAAGTTGCAAAAATGTCCAGCTAAATGTCCTTGCCTAGATTTAGATGAGCAAAACCAGCCTGCTCCGCCAATTTAATCGCCTGTAATTTGCGACAAGTGACGATTCGTAAACCCTATACAGTTAAACACTTCTCCGTGCAGGGGCGAAGTAACCCCTGCGGCCAGGGTCGACAAACGCGACAAAACAACCCTAGCTACGTGGTAGGGCCTCAAGCCCATCTGGATGGCGACTATCTTTGGTCTTAAGTATGCCGCCATAATAACCTCGCGCTGTGTTCCGGCATTAGTGACCCAAGTTCCCCTAGTCCCAATACCCTTATGGGACAGCAGCGTGTTCGCGATGCCATGCTTGCTGTTAAGTGGGTCGTCTGTCTGCTGTTCTTCGATAAAAAAAAGCCTTGTATTATCGGCCGTACCAAAAGCGCCTTTCACGACCGAAAAGTACAGTGTCGATGAACAAGAATTTGCAGTGAGAGTGGCGCCGTGCGTGATTCCACTGCGAGCTGCTCCTTAGGTGGTCCAGACCGAGGAGGTCCCGAGAGTTGGCGCAGCTTTAATACCTTTTGTTATGTGGGGACCGATACAGTACGAAATTTATACAGTCCACCACCCTTTATCGAGACAGCGCTTTCTCACGTAACTCAACAAGTACGTTATAATTCAAAATCCTACTAATGTGGCTGCAGACGAATTGAAATATGCCGAATTTTTCCACGTGGTAGGGCCCCAAGCCCGCCTGGATGGCGACCACGCCAGTGGCGTCATAAACACCCATAGGCGAGAGGTAACTGCTAAATTCTAAGCCCGTCTGCTGTCCTATAGTAATAAAAAAATGAAAATCAAACATATTTGGCTGGAATAGTTAATTGCAGTACAGTATTGAAAATAATTATTAGCGTAGTACAAAATTATTTGGTAAATGTAACCTTAATTTATCACATTCTCTTTTCTGTATGGCTCCTAACAAGCGGGAAGTGGAATTGTACAAGGGACTTGGTTCGATAGGAAATTATAGGATCACTCACCCGCCGCTGCTCGATCTTGCACCCCCTTTGGTTTGCCCCGGGGGGCAGCGGGTGCCACTGCGCGCAATTTCAAATGGACTGTTCCGCGGGAGGCCGCGCTCCTCGTCAGCGGCATGGTATTCGTCCCTTTCATAACAGGTGTGTTGGTAAGGGATGGATAATATGGTAAGCGGGGTGCAGGGTTACTCTTAATTTATTAAGCTCAAAAAGAGATCGCTGAGGAAAATCGAACACAGTGGAAGTATGGAATATTAAAAAAGGAGGTGGTCACCTATGGCGGCGGCGGCTCGCAGGCGCGCGGCGTCCGCGGGCGGGATCGCCAGCCTGGCCAGCGCCGGCAGGATGTTCCTCAGGTAGCGGTTGCGCAGGGACTGCCACGTGCGGACTGCGACAACCACAACAGACCCTCACTACTCAATTGTCAACCGGGGAATGGGGACGGCCAGGGGCGGAGAACGGATACTAACCTCTGCGGCCGGGGTCGGCCTGTCGTAAAAGGCGACAAAACAACCCACCCTAGGTAAGTGGTCGGGCCTCGAGCCCGTCTGGATGGCGACCACCTTTGGTCTTAAGTATGCCGCCATAATAACCTTGTGTTGTGTTCGGGCATTAGTAACTCAAGTTCCTGTACCCTTATGCGTCAGCAGTGTGTTCGCGATGCCACTGGCGTTGCAAACACCCATAGGCGACGGTAACTGCTAAATTCTAAGCGGGCCGTCAGCCTGTGTGCTGTCCTACAGCAATAAAAAAACACCTCAAGCAATGAAAGGGCCATTTGCATTAACTTATTAAATGAAAAGTTATTATTATACGAGGGGTTACCTTTGTTGGTGATCCGAGGGTACTGCTCCTGCAGGTCCCTCCAGACGCGGTTGCCGTTGACGAGGCGCGCCCGCCCCCCCACGCTCACCCACGCCACGATCGCCTGGTCCTCCATCGGCGAGTACTCCTTCAGGGCGTGCGCGCTGTTGGACCACGGCACATGTAAGCGACATTGTACAATAAAACAGCGAAATTCCAATTTTAAAAGATTTTATGGCCTGGTAAAGAGATCTTTAAGCACTCTTATTCTCAGGCACTCATTTTCACCTTTTACCCCGCTTTTATTAACTTGACCCTATGTGCATCTATCTATGTATGCATGTATCTTTGAAACGGAATTATCGGACCCGCTTTTTACCCACTTTGAACCATCAAAAAAATTCCACATTTTGCACACTTGTCAAAACCCGATGACATTGTACAAATTTATAATTTTATCCCATAGTCCTCATCAGGATTAACGCTATCTTTTCATTCTAGATGATAGATGTCTAAAAAGATGGCGTTAAATAAAAAAAAACACCGGCAAAATAACTAAAAACCACGCTTTTTATATAAAATTAAAAAATAATTATTCATATAAGAATAAAATTACGATGAGGAAATGAATGTGACTATTATAAAAACGTGGGGTGCTATATCAATCGTTATATTTGTTTTATTCATTAAAATATCGTACAATGCAACCCCCCAACCCCTCGCTTTTAGAACAGCGGTTAATTTTCTCCTCAGTAATTTTATTTTTATGTTAAGAATTATTTTTTACTTTTTAATTAATATTGTTTTTTTTTTGTATTTAAATTGTCCCCACGTTTGTTTTTATAATTATAATGTTCGTATAACACTTTGTTTTTGAGCAAATAACGCGAGTGGTGGCGGGAGGTGTCCAATTCTATGAACAGTGAACGTTTGGGGCGGAATATCTAACTGCTCGACCATAGGGGATGGGACTTGGATGATTTGATGGCTCGCAGACCTTTGGGGATGAGCTCCTAGAGCTGGCTATCCGTTAGGGTGAGATGGCAGGAGATAATTGTTGGCAGAACAAAGGGATGCACTTAATAACTTGCATATTAATAATAAATCATATGTCCATTATAAAGTAAAACATTATAAAGTGTGGAAAATTAATTATTAACTAAAAGTAGGAAAATAGAGGGAAAAATAACTCACGTCTTAGGCACATTCAAAGTCTTCTTTAATTTATTCACCAAAACTCTGGTCTTCTTCAAATGTTGACTGCTTCCTTTCCCTGCATTGGTTAGTGATAGTGGCCTCTCGCTATCATTTACATTGATTTCTCTTCTCGCATTTCTATCTCTCAACGTTCTAGCAGTAAGTGCCTTCTCGCTCTGATCTTGATCTCTGGCTCGCTCACTGTCTCTTTCTTTATGAAGACTTCTGTTTTCTTTGTGCCGATTGACTCCGTCTTTCGCATTCATCTTTCCTTTCTGATGATTTTCTGCCTCCTTCTGATTGCCCTTTCTATTCCTGAAAAGCTGTTCTCTCAATGAGGCAGTAGTTCTCTTCTTGATTTCCTTCTTTTTCTTTTGAATTCTATTACGGTTCAAACTGAGATTCTCCTGAAGAGGCTCATTGGATTCGCAATTGGTCCTGTTCCTCAGCCGAGAGCTGTGCCGCAGCGCGGACGCCTCGGACACGGAGCGCAGCCCCAGCTGCGCTGCGAAGTAGTCCTTGGACAAGCACTGAGGTCTCAACATCTTCTCCATCACCTCACACCTCTCCAAATACACCACGGGGTTTATCAAATAGAATATTGACCTCTTGTAATCCTCGTCCATATCGAACTTGACGACGTCGAAGCTGTCATTGGTGTTGATTAAGAATTTCCTCAGAACGTCCACATCCCCCTGTCCTACTATCAACTCTTTGTACTGTTCTGGGGACGAGTGAGCTCTCTCTCTCTCAATCTGGTTTGCTTCCACTGAACTACCAGCGCTTACATACAAACTACCTCTGTCTTCACTTTCAGATTCATCCGAGCTAGTGGCTAACTTAGGCTTGCTTTTATTATAATTGTTCCACATTCGTTTTCTGGATTTTTTGCTTTTCTTATTGGCTGGCACATTTGACTTGTTACTGGAATCCAACTGACTTTTCTTTTTTTTACTTTGAGATCGTGTCACTTTACTCCTCTCAGTGTCAACTTCTCCTTCGAATAGAAACACTGAACTGTCTGAGGTGGGCAGAATGCGCTCCACTCTCTTATTAGCCAAGCTTTGTGAGCGAGTCATTTTGCTCTTCACCTCATCAGAAACAGATGTTGAGTCGGATTCCTCTGAATTCTCTCTCTCTTCACAACTTGAAACGGAGTGCCTAGATTGACTACTTGTACTGTGAGAACGAGTGGTTTTGCTCTCCGCTTTGCCATTATCTACAAATACATCAAGACTATGTGTAAGTGAATTACGAGGTCTAGTCTTGTTTTGTATTTTGTCAAAAAAAATTTTTTGCGATGCATCTTTATCCACTTTACCGGCATTTTCTTTAACCGCAGTGTTCTTAACATCTGTCTTTGGAGTGACTGGCATCTTTGCACTTCGCAGAGGTCTTTTATTTGGCGATGGTCCCTCCCCAGTAAACACATCCAATGTCGTACGTTTCCTGAGTCTTGTCTCTTGAATATTCTCCATGGATATCTCTGTTATTAAATTATTATCTGACATTCCTTGTTTGGCATCTTTATTTGCTTCTACATCTCTCATTGATTTGGACTGTTGAAAATCAGCACTACTAAGCGACAGTACACTGTTTACGTCTTTGACAGCTTTTCTATTTGCATCTTTAGAGTCGCTTTTTGTTTTCTTCGCAGATACAACATCTGTGCTTTCAGAATAAATGCTATCTCTAGATGTAAATAAGTTGTTTTTTACCCTGTCAACCTTACCCGCTCCACCCTTAGTGGGTGGTTTCTTGTTTTTTCTAGATTTATCTAGATCGCTATTCCTATTTACAGTTTCCTCTCTTCTTAATCGTAACTTTTTAAATGCCATTAATCTGTTTCTAGATTCTTTTGAGATCTTTTTTATATTTTTTATAGGTGTCAACTGAACCCTAGAAATCTTTGCTTCTTGTAGATTCGCATTACTTTTGGTTGGTGTTCTCTCAGGTTCTGATTTGTCGGAGTCACTCAGAATTGTATATCTTTTACGTTTATGAGTTTTGTTTGTATGTTTTTTGTGTCCTGGATTCATTCCCCAGTTGAGGCTAACGGTAGACTTTTTCTGAGCCCACGGCGGGTCTACTTGTACACTAACGTCCACTTTCCCAACGGGAGTTTTGAAACCAGTATTTGTGAGTGCATTCTCTTTTGCCACAACATTGTTGTTTTTGGAACTGAAAGAAGCAAAAATTACTTGATTTTATTATGATGAGGACAAGTAGCCTTTGGGTGCCCCGTTGGCCAAGTCAGCCCCTGCTAAACAGCACAAGAAGAGTAAACAATCAAAATCTTTAATACTTGTGGATTCGATTCCCATCATGCATCTCGTATAAATATATTTATTTAAATTTAAAAATTAGTTATCTAGTACCCACACCACAAGTGCTATGCTACTTACTTTGATAATAGATGGCGTTGTATGAATTGTCTCTGTATATATTTATCTGACATCACCATAGCTCATCAAATAGGCTATTTGAGATAACCTGACTTGCACAATATTTTGAGTGAGGCCATCGCAAACAGTGACCCAAAAAGAACTTAATTAATAGAGTTTTAGCTTACTCAAGCTGGCAGCCATGGTGATTCTGACAATGCTTACACCCTTCTTTAGCATCTCGGAGCTCTTTTCTCCTCTGCTCTCGTGCCTCTTCAAGACTCTTCACACTATAATAGATAAATAAATAATTTAGAAGTCTGTTTGCCTGTAATTTAGGATCTAAATAACTTTATTTTCATTTCACCATCGTCATGACCGAGTTTGAAGAGGAGATGGGCAAATTAATCAGTGGCCCCTAAACCTGTTAGTCCAAGAACAAACAAGTTCCTGGTTACGATTTTATAATTGATGTACTCAAACAACTACCTAAAAACGCAAATGTGTTCTTGACTACGCTGTTCAATGCTAATAGACAAAAAACGAGGTTATAAAGTCGACGCATATATTTTTTTTCTTTTTTTGTTTATGTACACTTATACACCCACAATTTTTACAGAGTGGTCTGATTTTAAAAATTCTTTTTTATTGGAAAGGGTATACCCCAAAGGTGGTCCCATATAAATTTGGGAAAAAAATTCCAACCACTCACTGATTTATAATACCTATGACTGAATAATAAATAAATAATAAAAAAAAAACAAACGGCTGCACAAGTGCAGAATTAAACCTAGCATAAGGAAGCGTGTACAGGTGACATTCATGCTCCACAAGGGTGACTGTCCACCTGTACATATCAAAGACAAACCATTGCCAAGCAAGAGCTATGTGAAATATCTTGGCCTACACTTGGATAGGAGATTGACTTAGGCTAATCACAAGAAAACGGAAGCTGCAATTAATTCAAAGTGGTCTTGGCTCCTGGGGCGATAATCTAAGCTGTCCCTTAGTAACAAACTACTTGTTTACAAGGCAATTTTGAAACCAATTTGGCATATGGAGTGAAGCTTTGGAGCAGTGCTAGCGACGCAAACCTGGAAATACTCCAGAGATTTAATGTGAACACTGGTTTGTGAGGAACATAGAAATCCATGATTACCTGGAGATATCTGTGTAGGGGTGGAGAAAGAATACTGACCTGTGCGGACGGGGTCAGCCTGTCGTAAAAGGCGACAAAACAACTTACCCTACCTTTGGTCTTAATATGCTGCTATAATAACCTTGTGTTGTGTTCTGGCATTAGTGACCCAAGTTCCTGTACCCTTATGGGGACAGCAGCGTGTTCAAGATGTCACTGGCGTTGTGCGCACCCATAGGCAAATGTAGCTGTTAAATTATAAGTGGACCGTCTGTGTGCTGTCTACAGCAATAAAAAAAGCTCATGTAAAGAAAAGAAAGGCTCATGGGGCACACCAATCAATTGGCTAGGAACTTATTAACTCCACAAGATGAAATAACTCTTTTAAAAAGATGGCAAATTTCAAATTTACAACAGATAAACTAACCAATTAGTTCTTGAAGACATGCGGGACTGCTCTTTTAAATCTACCAGCATGTTTTGAATACTGCAGCTAAAAAGTTATGTTCAGATCAGGTTCAGGGGCAAAGTAATAACATAGACAGCTGCATTTGAGGGCAGAATGTAATAAACTAAACAACAGGTTGTGCAGCTATGTGGTAGGGCTCCAAGTAAGCCTTGATGGCAACCACCCATGTGTGTTGCTTTCCAGCATAAGTAGCCCAGGATCTAGTTCCCCTATGTAGACTGCAGCATGTTAGCGGTGCCCCTGGTGTCACAAACATCCATTGGCGATGGTAATTGCTTACTACTAAGTGGGCCATCATTTGAGGATGTAAGGCCATACCTGCGCTGCGAGACATGTGCTCCATCTCGGACTGTGGTGGGCCGCCCTGCAGCCAGAGCACGCAGGCCACGCAGTACTGATGATGTTCTCACCACCTGCATACAATATTTCTTTTCATGTAAAGGTAGGAGCAGTATAAAGTAGTACACCTAGCAAATTGTGATAAAGAATAATATATATTATACATTAACTCCCAGAAATTTGATATGTTCTGGCATAATTAAGCAGTTACACCACAGAGGACTTCTGACAGATTGAAAATTAATTTATGTTACAATATTACCCAAATGAATTAACTTTTATAAGATAAAACAAAATATATTCTTCATTATAGGGGTCAGAGTTTCTAGAGGTATAGTTATTTTAAAATTTGCATAATATCTCAGATTTCTGTGTTCCTCTGAGCCAGTGGTCGGCAATCTTGCAACCCAAAAGAGCCAAATATACATAATACTCCATGAAAATTTATTTTGAGTCATTTTTTTAACATATGCCTTGCTTTAGTAGGAGACATTATTACGGGAATAATTGTAGATAACTAGCTGAATCTGCAAACATTGTTCTACGATATAAATTTAAAAAAGTAGCCTATTTCCTTTTCCAAGGTCCAGTCTATCTCTATGCCAACATTCATCAAATAGTATCAGCGGTTTAGGAGTGAAAGCGTATCAGACACAGTTACTGTCGCATTTATAACATTAGTATGGACAAGTAATATTCCTGTACTAAATACTTCGCAGAAGAGCCATAGCAGAGGAGTCAGAACCGCATGACTCGTGGGTTGCCAACCAATGCTCTAGGCAAAGGCCTCCACCAACTGTCTGCATTGGACACTGTCTAACACAACGTGTGTCCATAATGATCCGAGAGTTAGGGGGATCTCATCCTCCCTACACCTCATCTGGCATCCTCTTTTGCAACTGCTATCCCTGGGGTACCACTGCTACCTGTTTCCTCCACTTTGGAAGTGGAATTAATATTTAAACAACTATTTATTCCATCATCCCAAGGGATATTGTTTTAAATAACTACTTCACCTCACTTGTGGTTAAGTCATAGTGTGGCTTCAGGCTTAAGGACATGACTGAAACTTCATTCCAAGACCAAGACAAGACAAATATGGCTGTAATTGTTAAAGAAATATTTAATACTAGCTGACCCGTTAACATTGTGACATATAAATTTAAAAAGTGGCATATGTCCTTCATCTCTATACTGAAACTCATCAAAATTGGTTCAACATTTATAAGATATTAGTATGGATATTCAAGTGAAGCATATTTATGTTAATGTTTTATAGGTTGAAGTTAGCGAACTCTTAGTGCCAATTTGTTTATTAAACAGGGTTAAAGAACTGATTAACTTTAGTTCGTTCGTTGAAACTGAATGGTAAAATTAACAACTAGGCATTTTACATGTATAATTAGGTTGGCGTCTGAATCAAATTTACACATCCAGACGTGTTTAAAGGTAATATAGCTGCTCTTTTATCACTTATTAATAGCTAAATATCAGCTGTAGACGTTAGTCTACAAAGATAAAAGTACGAACGTGAAGACGGCCTCTACGGAGATACACAAAACGGGGTTTGTGCCTCTTGGACTGAATGTCGCCCGTGTGAGCGTCCACTTCGCACCAGCGCGATTCCATCCACGTGAAGAACTTCACAGAAGAACTCTCCATTTCTAAAATGGACTTTATTCACTTTTCACGTAAACAACACGGGAACAACACAATAACAACGCGGGAACCGAGTATTTTTACGACTCATGACATTCTTTTTCTTTTTTTTTAAATGGGTTACAGCTTGCAGTATTCGATATACATCGATGCATCTAATTCACTCGATGTTTACAATGTTTACATGACGATAAGGGTGTGTAACTCAGGATAAATTAACTCAAAAGACATATATCCCAAATGAAGAGTTATTTTATCTCTATATCTTTTGTACTCAAACTGTATATTTATCTTTCAGTACATATTTTGATACATTTCATAACATATCTCACTTCACACTGAGTAGATCGAGAAGAAACAAGACAGAGTCATTAGCCGGGTGCAACGCGTATTTTTTTATAATAGAATGAGTTCGAATATAGTAGCAAGCCAAAATAAATCGTATTGTTATAATGTTATCGTTTAATTTTGTTCGAATTTAAGTATATATCAAACACTTATATAAAAATATTGTTTTAATACTTTTTTCGGTTTAGTTTTGAGCAGCTTCAGCTTAGCAAAGCATTACTTGTTTTTTGCAATAGATAAATTATTTTAATTGTTTCGTATATTCTTAAAATTTGTATTTAGTTTACGGCATTGGTTACGCCAGCCTAGTTCCAAAAGATTAATAAAAAATAGATTTATGGACTTTTGTAACTAGGTTGACAGTCCTAAGCCTGTCAAGTATGAAGAAAAATCAGACCGCTGTTTCAGTTTTAATATTTAAATTAAAAAAAAAGTTAATATCACTAACTCATCTTGTCTGCAATTGATATTATTCACGGTAAAATAAAGAGTTAAAGATGTAAAAGAATGATATATATCTCTATATCCAAAAGATATATATCTTTCTTTTCTCCTGGTGAGTTATTTTGCTCATGACTACATGACGATGCATCGAATCGATCCGATGTTTTGCAAATAAACCAAACCAATAAACCAATCAAAACCATAAAATGCACTTAAAAAACCAATGAGGTTAATTGTCTGTATGTATTATTTTACAAAGAAAGAGTTTTGACATACGAAATGATATCTTTAAACACCTGAATTATCGATGGTTTGCTCGTTGTTGCATGATTATAATAAATCATTTATTTCGGACAAAGTCCATAGTTTGTTAATGGATTAGTAACAATTTTTCACTAACAATTATGTTAGTACTGTTAGTAACACTTTATAATAAAATTAAAATTTTCCAATTACTACCCCTACCCAGTGATTTAGGATGGGGCAGTCAAACCTGGCAGCAATGGCTTTCAGAAGGCCCTTGGTGCTGCCCCGCAGGCGCTGCAGTAGGGAGGCCGTCTTCTTGCGTATGATGGCCTTGAAACCATCTGCTCGTGCCTCCGCAAACATCCCGGACGCGCTGCAGCGCCGCGGCAACCCCAACAGCATTCTGAAAGTATTGTTGTACTGCACACGCAGAGCGTTGACAGTCCGCCGCGACAAGCTCCCCCACAAGCCAGCCGAGTAGAACGTTTGGCAGTAGGTCCGAAATAGCGTAATTTTAACCTCCTTGGAGCACCGAGCGAACCTGCGAGTGAGCATATGGCCCCGCACCGCCAACGCCCTGCGCTCCCTTTCTACGTCGTCGTCATCTCGGAGGTCGGATATCACAATATGCCTCAAGTACTTAACACTGTCAACCAGCCTAAGAGGTACGCCGTTTAGACATACGGGAGGAACACGGGTGAGCTTACGGGTTTTAGCTCTAAATACAAGTAGTTCACTCTTTTTAGAGTTGTACCTCAACCCGTGCTCCTCAGCGTATGCCTCACAAATTGAAAGAAGCGACCTTATAGCACCGACTGAGAGACCCAGCAGCACCATGTCATCTGCATAGCTGATATTATTAAAACAAACTCCATCAAAATAGCATTCGACATGAGTGCCACTGAGTCGCTCAATAAGCTGGTTAACGTACACGTCAAAGAGCAGCGGCGAACAGATTCCCCCCCTGCCTCACTCCATACTCCAGCCTATATTCGTCCGACAAAGCATCGGTCCATCTCACCTGATTTATCTGATTAGTGTACCAGAATCTGAGGAGGGCGACTAGGTCCGCTGGCACAGAAGCACTCCCCAGCTTGTCCCACAAAAGGTCATAAGAAACTAGGTCAAAAGCTTTTGACAAGTCAACGAAGCACGCATACACCGGCGTCCTCCTCTTAGTGTAGTACCCGACAACATGCTTCAGGCTCAGTATAGCGCTTTCGGCGGAGAGACCAGCCCTGAAGCTGAACTGTGCATCACTGAGCGGCAGGTGTCGCGCTAGCCTGTCATTAAGCACACTGTCGAACATCTTGGTTATTACAGTGGCAAGCGAGATGGGCCGGTAGTTTGTTTTATTGGACGAATCTCCCGTTTTATTCTTAACGCCCGGTATCAGTACCCATTAACTTTCCGGTAAATAGGAATGAGCCAGGCAAAGGTTAAACAGCATCGCTAGCACCCGGGGTAGATGCTCACCCGCAAACTTCAGGTGTTCGACGCTGAGACCATCGTGACCTGGCGACTTTCCTCTTTTCATATTTCTAATTACCTCACACATTTCCTTATTTAAGATCAAATAAGGCTTAACCACAATGTTCTCAACAGCGCTCACCTCCTGGGAAGGCGTATCCAGTGGGGACGACACAGAAAAATATTCCTTGAATAAGTTGGCAATCATATTTTGATCATGAATACCGCTGACGGTCACAGGTAGACTAGACCTACAATTTAATTTGTTAGTATTTTTCCAAAAAAAATTAAATAATTTAAGTCTAGCCTCCCTGTGAGCACCAGCTACATATTTATTTCACCCCGTATAGTTTCCTCTTAGTTACACAGATTCCTTTAAACACGCTTTAACATACAAACTCAAAACGCGTGTGGACAAGGAAAGTGCTTATTCTAAGAGTAGTAGATGGTCAAAAATTGTGGTTGTTTGTATGTATTTGTGTTGAGTGTCAGTAGGTCTTAGAACATTTAATGCTATAAGCAGTAGGTTGAATATAGCATTGTGAAATACTATTATAAAAGTACTCGATTTTGAAAAACATCGATGTTTCTAACCGATGCATCCTAAAATATCGATGTATTATCTCAATGTATTGCATCAAAAAAACATCAATGTATTTTCTAAATGGACATCCTTAATGTGACCAGTATAAATTTCACACAAATACCGAAGTACCTTATAAAAATACTGAAATATACCAACTTGCACAGGGAAAATTAACCAATAAAATATTGTTTTTTTTTATTGCTATAGGACAGCAGACAGGCCCACTTAGAATTTAACAGTTACCGTCGCCTATGGGTATTTACAACGCTAGTGGCACCAAAGGTATATATAAATCATTAATAATTAATTAATAATGATTGGAAAAATCTGGAATATGGCCTTTCACTTCAAATAAATTCTCAGTAGACGATTTCCTCTGTTCTTCTGTCACTGATCGCCATTTGCTCGATACTGATTGAGCGGTATTTTCAGAAAATAACCCTACAAATTAGCCAACCTCAAGTCAAGTCCTTGAGGAACAGCCTGGAAGAGATGAACAAAATCAAGCAGATCCTCTTAATTTCAATGATATGTCTGACTCTGGTTCTTCCCATATATTCGCTAAAGATCTAATAATAGCTGTAGTCGATGAAGTTGTAACTCTTGAATCAGTGATCATACCCAAAAGCTGGCCCTAGAAAACTTACCAGTAATGCAAGGAAGAAAGGAAAAATAAGGATATGGACAGACACACCCAAAAAAACTGATAGAATAAGCGAATAAGCAGAACAAGAAAAACAAAAGAAAAATAAGGCAAAAAAAGATAGGCAGGAAAAAAGTCCTTAGAAACATAAGACAAGAAAAATATAATGCGTGCGTGCGTGCGTGCGTGCGTGCGTGCGTGCGTGCGTGCGTGCGTGCGTGCGTGCGTGCGTGCGTGCGTGCGTGCGTGCGTGCGTGCGTGCGTGCGTGCGTGCGTGCGTGCGTGCGTGCGTGCGTGCGTGCGTGCGTGCGTGCGTGCGTGCGTGCGTGCGTGCGTGCGTGCGTGCGTGCGTGCGTGCGTGCGTGCGTGCGTGCGTGCGTGCGTGCGTGCGTGCGTGCGTGCGTGCGTGCGTGCGTGCGTGCGTGCGTGCGTGCGTGCGTGCGTGCGTGCGTGCGTGCGTGCGTGCGTGCGTGCGTGCGTGCGTGCGTGCGTGCGTGCGTGCGTGCGTGCGTGCGTGCGTGCGTGCGTGCGTGCGTGCGTGCGTGCGTGCGTGCGTGCGTGCGTGCGTGCTAGCGTGCGTGCGTACGTGCGTGCGTGCGTGCGTGCGTGCGTGCGTGCGTGCGTGCGTGCGTGCGTGCGTGCGTGCGTGCGTGCGTGCGTGCGTGCGTGCGTGCGTGCGTGCGTGCGTGCGTGCGTGCGTGCGTGCGTGCGTGCGTGCGTGCGTGCGTGCGTGCGTGCGTGCGTGCGTGCGTGCGTGCGTGCGTGCGTGCGTGCGTGCGTGCGTGCGTGCGTGCGTGCGTGCGTGCGTTAGTGCGTGCGTGCGTGCGTGCGTGCGTGCGTGCGTGCGTGCGTGCGTGCGTGCGTGCGTGCGTGCGTGCGTGCGTTTATAGTGTGATGAATACGATACAGTGTGACTAATACTTCCGGAGATACACCGGTTCAAAGTTTTTCATAATGGCGGCCAAACGTCAAACTCGAAATACAAACCCGGATATCTTCGGAAATACCGGGCCGATTTACTGGCGGGTTGCGTTTTGGCAAAGATGAAAAGTTAGCGGAGGGGATAGGGTATAAAAAGAGGGTGGTTTTTAGGGTGGGTTATGTAGTGGAGAAGATGTGGATTATTGTGCTTTGTATGGAGCTGAAAACCCCGTGTGAATCGGGCCAATGGTTGCCGAGAAATTGCAGTTTTAAAAAATCCAAAATGGCGCCCAAAAAATTTACCGTATTTGGGCTCCAACGATGTGTATTTTAATTTAGAAACCGATGGGGAGAGTTAAAATTTATTTAATTAGGTATATTTTGGATTAATTTAGAAACACACAAAAAATTAAAATGTGTCGCAAATTTTTACTAAAAATGGGGGGAGGGTTCTACTGGTCCTTGGGTGTATTGTGTATGTGTTTGGTGTGTGTTGGTTATTAAATGTATTTTAAGTTAGTAATTTAGTCAAAAATAGTTTTTATTTAATATTTCCACCTGGTATGGAAATTTTGGAAATTATTTCATGTTAGGTAGGCTAGCGCACAACTGTAGCTACAATTTGTAGAATTATAAAGTAAAACTAGCCTAAGTTGTTAAGGTACAAAAATATAAACATATCTATAAGCTATATCTTAAAAACTACTGTACCTAAAATTATTCCCAAGTTGTGAAGAGGTCGTCTTAATGGAGGCTGTGATAATGTGTTGTCGTTGTTCTCACTAGAGCAATATTGGCGATTTAGGTCAAACTAGGAAACTTGTTTTTTTAGCTTTCCTGAGTTCGACTTGGGCGGGATCGCCTCGGCCAGTATTGGAGATGTGTTGTATCCAGGTGGGCGGTATTGGAGGTAGGAGAAAAGGAGGGTATCGGTCGCTTTTTCGAGATGACCAACTCAGAAGTTTTCAAAATTCTTTGAAACCCCGGTTTTCTTCGTTTATCTCGGCGGATGTTCCTCCTATCTTCCATGTCTTGATGTCCTGTTATTAGGCTCATTGGGGCGCGTATTTTGATGTATAGCACAGCAATCTAGGTGCAGATTCCGAAGTCAGTCACCACGTGGCACTTGTTTTTTTGTTTGGTCTTGGTTCCTCGGACTTTAGGATCTGGGAAGGCAGTCTTAGCTGCACTTCTTTAAATGTTATTTCCCGATTCACTCACTCGCTGCACGAAAGTCGCATTGCTGTGGGGTTTTCACTTTCACTTAGTGCTCTAGATTACGCATCAGTTGATAAGTCACACGGGTAGTTTACTCGTAAAAAACCTATTTTTACGATTTTTTTTGTACGGAGCTCGGTTTTGGGTTAGGTTAGGTATTGGGTTGTGATGTCGCAGAAGGAAACTGCGGAACGGGAGAGGGAGATCTTGATTCCCTTCCCCGGCCGCAGAAGGCGCACCGGGCGCAGGGGAAGGGCGGACAGCGCGCTCCCCGCCCCCTATTCGATGGACCCGAAGCGGAGGCGCGTGCGGGTGTTGGCGCGCGCCTCTGAGGCGATGCATGGGGTAGCTGAACACCTCATTACCCCGTACAGAAGACGAGACTCGGACAGACCAGGCCAGCACGAGTGTGGGGCTTCAGAAGAATTTGGATTCCCGCGGCCCCGCGCGCACGTGAGGAGACACCGGGGTGGTGGTTTTAGCCGGTAAGAGTCCGGCACGCCCCTCCGCCTTTCCCCAGGCGGAGCTAGTCGATGAGGATTCCCCCCCCCCCCCCCCGTAAAAAAAAGGTTAGATATTGGGTTAGGTTAGGTTTTTTTTATTAAAATTGGGGCGTCTTGCTTTAACTAGCGTGGCTAGTAGTTTGTCTATCTTTATTCTGACTTCCGGCTCTTCTTTTCCGCTTGTTATTTTTTCGCCCTGCGGCAGTTAATTTCCGGTTCTCGTTTTTTTTTTTTTGTTTTTTCTATCGTGCTTTAATTATTTTATTATCGTACATTAAACCTTAGTCTATTACATTTTCCTTTCTTTCCGACTTAAGTACAATTTACTTAAATCTAAATTTACTTTTCTTGTTTCTTCTATTTGTTTTCTTGTTTATTGTTATTATCTTTTTTTTTGTTGAGGTTTTCTTTGTTGCTACGTTTTTCTTTATTGTTTATATTCTTTCTTTTAGTACATTATTCCTTTTTTTTGTCTGTATTATTTTAATTTTTTATTTATATAGGTTTAAGGTTAGGTTAGGTTTGAGGTTGGGTAAAGTTTAAGGTTGAGTAAAGTTTTAAGTTAGGTTAGGTTTTAGATTAGGTTAGGTTAGATTTAAGGTTAGGTTAGGTTTTAGGTTAGGTTAGGTTTTAGGTTAGGTTAGGTTTTAGGTTAGGTTAGGTTTTAGGTTAGGTTTTAAGTTTTAGGTTAGGTTTTAGGTTAGGTTTTAAGTTTTAGGTTAGGTTTTAGGATTTAGGTTAGGTTAGGTTAGGTTAGGTTTTCGGTTAGGTTAGGTTTTCGGTTAGGTTAGGTTTTAGGTTAGGTTAGGTTTTAGGTTTTAGGTTAGGTTAGGTTTTAGGTTAGGTTAGGTTAGGTTTAGGTTAGGTTAGGTTTTAGGTTTTAGGTTAGGTTAGGTTTTAGGTAAGGTTAGGTTTTAGGTAAGGTTAGGTTTTAGGTTAGGTTAGGTTTTAGGTTAGGTTAGGTTTTAGGTTAGGTTAGGTTTTAGGTTAGGTTAGGTTTTAGGTTAGGTTAGGTTTTAGGTTAGGTTAGGTTTTAGGTTAGGTTAGGTTTTAGGTTAGGTTAGGTTTTAGGTTAGGTTAGGTTTTAGGTTAGGTTAGGTTTTAGGTTAGGTTAGGTTTTAGGTTAGGTTAGGTTAGGTTAGGTTAGGTTAGGTTAGGTTAGGTTAGGTTAAGGTTAGGTTAGGTTAGGTTAGGTTAGGTTAGGTTAGGTTAGGTTAGGTTAAGGTTAGGTTAGGTTAGGTTAGGTTAGGTTAGGTTAGGTTAGGTTAGGTTAGGTTAGGTTAGGTTAGGTTAGGTTAGGTTAGGTTAGGTTAGGTTAGGTTAGGTTAGGTTAGGTTAGGTTAGGTTAGGTTAGGTTAGGTTAGGTTAGGTTAGGTTAGGTTAGGTTAGGTTAGGTTAGGTTAGGTTAGGTTAGGTTAGGTTAGGTTAGGTTAGGTTAGGTTAGGTTAGGTTAGGTTAGGTTAGGTTAGGTTAGGTTAGGTTAGGTTAGGTTAGGTTAGGTTAGGTTAGGTTAGGTTAGGTTAGGTTAGGTTAGGTTAGGTTAGGTTTTTTTTTTTTTTTTTTTTAAATATTTCTGGGCTGCTTTTCTACTGGCGTAACCAGTAACTTTCGCCAATCATTCTTTTGGGGACTGTGTGACTTTTTTCGGCTTTCTTAATTTTTTTGCCCTGCCGTACTCTTTTTCCCTTGGCTTCTTTTAATCTTTGATTTTAGTACTTTTTCTTTATTAACTCCTTATCACTATTACATTTATTCTTATATTAATCGTATAGTTCTTATTTTTATATATTACTTATTTATTTTCTTATATCATATTACAATTTATCTTATTATTTTTATTTTATTTTGCTTGCTTGTCTTCATTGAATGCCAATTTTCTTTAAGGGACTTCTCTTTTCCGGCTTCCTTTTTTCTTTTTTTTTTTTTCTTATATGTTTCTTCTATCTTCTTTTCATGGTATGTGATGTCTTATTTTTATTTTAACAATTGTCTTACTTATTTCAATACAATTTATCCTATATTTATGTTACATTTATTTTATTTTATTTTCATTCTAATTTTTCGCAGCTCCAAACCTGTTAATCAGTTTCTTTCCTTTTAATTATAATTTTACAATATTTTCCATTTTATATCTACATTTATCTTGTTTTATTTCTATTTATTGCAGCCCTGACTACCTTGAGGCAGAACCGCTCCAGGTGCGGCCTGGAGTGCTTGTTCCCCATTAACTCAGCTATATTATTCTCCATGAGTTTTGTGCCTACCGCATTCTCCAGGTCACACCTGTCCCGGTCGTGCCTCATACATTCTAGGAGCAGGTGCTGCACGGTTTCAGACGCTTGGCCACACACGCAAACAGGATTATCCTTTAACTTAAATCTATGGAGGTACGCAGAGAACCCCCCGTGTCCGGTCAGAATCTGCGCCCATTCCGTAGTCTTATCGATGCTCCTGAGGACCTTGTACGCTCGCGACGCATCCGGGAAGAACATGCGCGTGACCTCCGCTGTGACTCCACCAGCGTACCGCTGCTGCCATTTTTGGACCGCCTCGGTCCTCAGCCTCCTTTTGACATATGATACCGGACACCTATCGTAGGCCGGAGCACTCCTAGTCTGCCTGGCCGCTTGCCTCGCCAACTCGTCGGCGCGCTCGTTGCCGGGGATTCCTACGTGAGCGCGGACCCAAAAGAGCCTGAGTGTATTGCCACTCCCCTCAATCTCCGCTATATTCTCGCGAATATGGGTAGCGAGGGGATGGCGCGTGTCCGGGTTCCTGACCAAATCCAGTGAGGACCTCGAATCACTGAGCACAGCCGCCCTTTGCAGCTTTGCTCGGATAGCCAGATCCGTGGCCTGGCTAATCGCGAGCAACTCCGCCTGGAAGACTGTGCACAGTGGCTCGAGCCGCATCCGTTTGGTCCTGATCTCGGCCCCACACCGCCAGTAGGTATATGCAGCCCCAACCCCATCATCTGACTTACTCCCATCGGTGTAAATCAGATGATTGGGCATCTGTAGCCGGGCCACAGTCTCAGGCTGCATATCTTCCAGACATTCATAGTGAATGTCCGGTTCCTCGGCGGGGTGGGGAGCCTCCCAAAAGGCAACACGCTCCTCCAGCTCTCTTCGGTCCAGCTCAGGAATGGGACGACCCCTTTTGCACTCATACAGCCGAGCGGCCTCCCAGATCCGAAGATCCAACGGGAGGAGACCCGACAATATCAGTGCCGCATTGAGCGACACCGTACGGTGGCATTTGGCGATCTTCTGTGCAAACCCCCTCTGCACAACGCTGAGGGCCTTCTGCACAGAGATCTTTTCAGCAGCCTTGGCCCAGGAGCTTGCACCGTACATGATAATGGGCTCTATCACCGCGACGTATATGGTGCGGATAATCTCCGGACACAGCCCCCACTCGACTTTAGCCATCGTCGACAACCGCCTGTAGAGGTTCGTCGCCTTTCGACAGACGAACCTCACATGACTGTTGAATGTCAGCTTGTTGTCGACGATGACGCCCAGGATCTTAAGTTCGGGCTCCATCGCGATGCTCTGCCCGCCCATGTGCACGAGTGGAGTGTCGTACTTGAGCTTGCGAGTGACCAGCATTGCTTTGGTCTTCTCAGCGCTGAAGTTGAGCTTGTTCCGCTCACCCCACTCCCGCACACAGGCTAACGCGGCATTGGCATCGCGCTGGATGTCGGTGGCGCTGTGCCCCGAGAATACCAGCACCACGTCGTCGGCGAACGCCTGCACGTGCACGCCCAGCCCCTCCAAGGCGTCCAGTAAAGGGTCCAGGAGGAGGTTCCAAAACAGCGGCCCCCCGATGGAGCCCTGGACGCAGCCTTTGGTCGTCGCCTTCCGCGCAGTTCTCCCGGCATACTGCACTGTCACGGTTCGGTCCCTCAGGTAGTCATCGACCAGGCGCCGCAAGTTCACAGGGCATCCCTTCTCAATCAAACGGCACTTTATAGCTGGCCACCAGGCGTTGTCAAACGCCCCCTCGATGTCGAGAGAGACCAGTAGGGCGGTCTCCTTCCTGTGTAGGATGCCTCTGACGTGCTGCATAAGGTCATACAGCGCGTCCTCCGTGCTACGTTGGGGTGTGAAGCCATACTGCCTACCATTAGACTTGGGCAAGATGTACCAGCGTAGTCTTCGCACCAGCATCTTTTCCAATATCTTGCCCAGGATGGAAAGGAGTCCAATGGGGCGATATGACTTCGCGCGGCTGTAGTCCTCCCTCGAGGGCTTCCTCAGCACCACGACAGATGCCTCCTTCCACGGCGCTGGGAAGCACGCCAGGTCAAGACACCGGTTTGCGATGCTCCGGAAGAGCTCGATTTCAGCGACAATGGCCGAAGCACATATGTCGCTAGTGAATCCATCGGGCCCCGGTGCCTTTTTGGGGTTAAAGCTACCCAGGGTCCTTCGCAATTCCCCGCTGGTGAAGTGCGGGTCTACGCGGTCTTCCGGGAGCTGCACACTGGCCAGTTCCGCCCGGCTTCTGATGACCGCGTGGATCTCATCATCCTTACTGGTATCATCGTCCGGGAAGAACGTCCGGGCCAGGAGCTCCACCGATTGTTCCGGACCTAGGGTTACTCCCCCCTCCACGATCAGATGGTCTTCGTGGCGGCCTGACGCCCTTCTCAACACTCTGTAGATTCCGTCCCACATGGATTCCCGCTCGTGCATAGAGCAGAAGGCCTTCCAGCTTTCTGTTTGGGCGTTCACAACCCTACGCTCGTACTCAGCTTTAGCGACCAGGTAGTCGTCGACAACATACTGACGCCGTCTGGGCGCTGCGCACCGAATCCTACGACGCTTGGTATTGACCTCGCGCCGCAGTTCCTCCAGTTCGCCGTTCCACCAGGGAAAGCCCTTGCGCGGTTTGGGAGGTTTCGCCGCAGGGATCACCTTGAGGCTCGCGGCCTCAATACAGGCGAGGTAATCCCTTACTATCTCTTCCAAGGCGTTTCGATCCCGCAGAGCACCCACCCGCTCAGGTGTTAAATCGCGCGATGAGTACTCTTCCCTGACTACCCTGGTGAAACGATCCCAGTCGACATCTTTGGTGTTGAAGCGCCGAGTCGTCCGCCTGGTGGTCCCTCCAGTGGGCCTTTCCAGACTCAGGCCTACACGTATTGCCCTGTGATCTGAGCTAGTCACTGAGTCGTCCACCTTCCAACTTTGGACACTTCTTAATAATCCGGGGGTGCAGACAGTCACGTCGACGTGACTGGTAAATCTTCTACCACCCCGGATCGTGTCGAAGGTCGGGACGACTCCCCTATTCAATACGTGCAGGTCCGAGTCGTCGAAGAATCCCCTCAGAGTTTCCCCCCGAGCGTCCTCCTCGACGCTTCCCCACCATGGGCTCCAAGCGTTAAAATCCCCACCCACGAGGACCCTGTTCGTGTCGACCCGGTCCAGCAGTCCCCGCAACTGCATCAGGTACGGTTCAATGGGCTCACTGCCCTCCAGGTACGCCGAAACCACTACCAGTGTCCACCTGCCAGTTTTGACGGTTACGGCCACAATGTTCTCGGTGACAATTCGAGAGTCCATTAGGACCTCGATCTTGTCGTCGAGAACCATGACCGCAGCCTTAACCGGCTTGGATCTGGCAGTCTCTTTTTGGAATACCCGGACGGCAGGGAGACCAGCGACACGTCCTTCCGCTCCTACGTAAGGCTCCTGGACCAGGGCCACACCAACACCCCTCTCGTGGGCCGTCATGACCAACTCCTGTGTCGCTAACCTTTTCCGTTGGAGGTTTGCCTGGTATACTACAAAGCGCTCCTCACATGCATCACCATCCGTTGTCATCGCCGCGGTGCCCTCAGCAATACGCTACCGAGGCGCGCGCTATCCCCTCCCACCTTTGGCGGATTGGGCACTCCTCACCGAACGCAGTGTGACCCGTGTCCCGAAGTCCAGCCCGGTCGCAGTTCCTGCACACAGGCGGTTCTCCGGCGTCCTTGCGCGGGCATTTTGCCCGCACGTGTGGTCCTCCGCAATGGCTACAGAGATCTTCCGCCTCTTTGCACGACCTGCGCCCGTGGCCGAACCCTAGGCAGCGGGTACACTGCGTCAATGGCGACTGGTCCTCGGCCACCAGACCCTGTATGTCGATATAGATGGTCTCCGCCTCGGTGAGCCTTCTCCAGACTTGAGGGGAGACCTGAAGTACCACGTGTGCCTGGTGAGGGTTGCGCGCTTTCCTACGGTAAACTTCCTTTACCCTAAAGTGCTTTCCATCCATGCTGGACCACAGGCGTTTATTTTGGGTCTTAAGAGACTGGATGATGTCCGCCTCGGTGTTGTAGGCGAACAGATTCCTTATAAGCACTCTAGGGTCCCTACATGCTGCGGGCTCAGCCTTTAGATCTTCCCTATTTCTAATTTTGTCCTCAATCTTAGCGATTTCATCCCTGTTTCCGCAGCTGATGACAATCTTTCCATCCTTCACCTTTCTTATCCTGTTTACCTGGATGCCTGTTTTCCTCGCGTCAAGCACTTCTCTGACCTTCTCAATGACGTTTTCACTAGTGTCCTTGTCGATGGTGGAGGACACTATAAATGAGTGGTTGGGTGCCATTCGGTTTGGAGGAGTCGCCGTCTTCCTTGGAACTTTTGCCGTTTCGGCGTATGATACGCCCGGTACTTTAAAGTCCACCATGGCTTTACCGGTCTCCTCGATGGCTTTTTCCGTATCTGCCACCTTTTTTCCTACTTCTCCAACTTTCTCCTCTATTACTTCCATCTTTCCTTTTGTTTCCTCTGTATTTCTTAGTACTTCTTCCACCCTGTGTCCGCTTTCCTCCATTTTCCTGATTGTCTCCTCCACCATTTTCCCTGTCTTATCCGTTATTGTCTTGATTTCCTTTACGTCCTCTGTCAGGCTCTCAAGCTTCTTGACATTACCGCACAGTGCACGCCCCGGAGGATATTCATCAAACCGGTCCATAATGTCCTGGGAGATCATCTTACGGATGGTTTCCGTATTTGTGATGACCTCCCTAATAAGTCCTGTCATGTCATTTAAGGCCAGTCTCTCTGTCAGCGTCTCCACTTTCCTCGTCATTTCCTCTGCCTTCTCTTTCAACTCCTTTTCTCTCTGGCCTTGCGTCCGTTCCAACTGGATCTCCAGTTCCTGAAGACGCTCGTTCTGACGGAGAACCGTCTCGTATAGCCCCATGAGGCTAGCCAAGACGGTCTCCTTAATCGAGGTCTTCAGGTTCCCGGAGAGTTCCAGCTGGACCTTCGCCGCCTGGTATAGTTTGTTTGCAGAGGCTGTAACTGTCAGGCGTTCTCCGGGGGTCGCTGCTTGTCTATTGGTCAGTTCGAAGAGCTCACTTTCCGGCACCTCCTTGGTTTTTTCCTTGGTCTCTCTCCTTGCTACGTGTGTGACCACCACGTTCTTAACATTTTTAGCAATTGTTGCCATGTTATTTTTTAAACAATATATTATAAAACCTAACCTAGTTTAAAATATTTATGCCACCAATAGGGGTGGCGGTCAAAATGACAAAATAAATACTTATTAAAATCCAAATTCAAAAATACAATAAAATCAGTCTTATAATTAAATTAAAATATTTTGGTCCCAATAGGGGACTGTCACACACAATATACGACACACATAACTAATTTTAAAGTCCCCAATAGGGGGGACAATCACAGATAAATAAAATATACAGTTAAGAATGTGCCCCAATAAGGTACACAGTCAATATTTACAATTTTGGTACTTAAAACTAAGTAAAACTTATAAACTATAACGTCCCCAATAGGGAGACGGTCTGGTCAATAGACCTTAAAACTAGACAACAATAATACTTATTTCTATGACCCTTAAACTAGTTTGCTACGCTCTAACCACTAACTTAATATTTTATTTTTAATTTTCAGGTCCAGGGGAGGAGAGAGGAAGGCGCCGGGAGCTGACGAGCAGGGCAGGAGGATTCGCCGCGTCGCTCCGAGTTCACCGACACCAAGTATGCCAAAAACAAAATAAAAACCAAGGAAATACAGGTAGGTAGAATTTAGGGTGGGAGGTAGGGGGGAGGGGAGGATGTAGTTCGGTAGGTCTTGGTAAGCCGAGTAACCCGACACCAAACTCGAATATCCTACGTGCAGGATTGAGGGAGATACAAGGCCCGAAGTTTTCCGACTTAAGGTCAAAATAAAACTTCGCGACTTTCAAATCGTTGTATCTTCCCCAATATACCCCGCACAGGCTCGAGAACGAGCTCAAAACTCTCGCCCCGGCAAGCTCCACCGAATGAGTTGGAAAACGGGATGAAAAAATGTACAAATTAGAAACACCTGAAAACGGACCGAGTAGGTACCCCTGGGTCTGAGGGCCTCTCCCAAAGAAGTCCGAGCTTCGTAGGACGGATATAACCGAAGTTATGGGAACTTTTAATTTTACAAGATGGCCGCCGCCGAAACTTTGGCCTTGAATTTCTCCTCGACCGGTGGTCCGATCCGGCCCGTATCTGGGTTCTTTTAGAAGCTCCTGGCCTGATCTAGGTCCCTGTACACTTAGTTTAAAGAAAATATTTTTGACCTGTTTTATTGCTGTATCCGGTAGAGAATATCCTGACAACACCCTACGTCGAAACCCCGACTCTCTGCGCCTAAAAATGGCCGAGATATATCACTTTCAAATTTTCCAAAATGGCGGCCGAAATGTCAGAGTTCGGCGAGTTTCGCCGTAACTCGGGTTCTGTTTACTCTAGCGGAGCCGGGTTTTCGACCAAGGTACTGATTTCCACCTTGTACACACGATGGTGGGGGTAGCTCGTCACAAAATTTTTTGACGTTGTTTACACGCAGGTCTGTTGCAGACACTGTTGCCAGTACCAGCAGTCCAAACCTCACCGTTCTAAGTTAAGTATTCTCCGAGATATCTAACTTTAAAGAAATCCAAGATGGCGGTCAAAAGATGGCAATTTGTTATTTCTCGGTCCCTATTGGACCGAATTTGGCCGTTCTTGGGCTCGGATGATAGGTCTCGGTGAGCCTCGTCCGCCAGCGACCTCTCCGGATTTCTGCCTCTTATGTCTATACTTATATTTACAAAAAATCACTAAAAATAGAATAATTCCTGAACCTCTACTCAAATTTTTCCAAAAATTTACAAATGTACAATTTAAACTTTAATTTAATTTACTAGCTATTAATTTTGATATCACTTAATATTAAAAACTCTAAAAATCTCGAAAACTTCTAAAAAATTAATTTTTTAATTTTTATCCAAAAATTTTCCCTATGACCTATAATATGTTTTTATACCGACGCGTAGAACAGGTTAGCGCGCACAAGATGGCACTTTCAGATCCCACGCGTCAGCGGCAGTTCAGGAGCTATTCAAAGTCAAAAATATTTTTTCTAATTAAAATTAACTTAAAAGTACTTAACTTAAAATTTTTCCGGCGCCGGTTTCGGACTGCACGTAGAGTAGTCTTCAACTGATCCCAACCCCAATCTGATTGCTCCAAGATCCAGGGAGCAATTTTGAGGTTAGGAAGTTGTTTTTTTGCTGATTACTCCGTGCACTGTGATCCAATTGGAGATTTTCGGGTGCCGGAAGATACCTCTCGCGTAGCCGCTCTTTACTGCACTCCAAGAATTTGGTGTCGTCGCTCGTTTTCTTAATAAAAACCGGAATTAAACTTTTACTCCAAAAATTTTGTCACTTTATAATTTTTTACCCACTTCGGTTTGCCAAATCTTAAGGTTTTTTCTGGCCAATCCCCTTAGGTTTTGGCCCTCTACCTTGACGTAATTTTTTAATTTTGGTATATTAAAATTTGAAGAAAATGGCTCCACGTTTTTTCTATTTTTCCCCAATAACTTTTGCTTTAGAGCTCACACAAAGCCACCGGACACTTAGGTTTGTTGGGGCAACGATTCTGAAGGGGACCACAGTTGAAAAACTGTGGGTCGTCGATCGCGTTCACAAGTTATTTGGGGACAAAGTTCCAATTTTTGGTTTTTGCACTAAAACTTTTTTTCCCTTGTGTCCAATCACTTTTCTGATGACACAGGCGGATGCGCTTCGTTAATGCGCACACGATGACACTTTGCACTTGGCTCTAACTGTCGGAAAACTAATTTTTTCGATTTTTCTGCCGCGGAGCGAGATAAAAATCGACTGACCGGGACGACGGTCGGAGCGTAACGGGTTAGGTTAGGTTAGGTTAGGTTAGGTTAGGTTAGGTTAGGTTAGGTTAGGTTAGGTTAGGTTAGGTTAGGTTAGGTTAGGTTAGGTTAGGTTAGGTTAGGTTAGGTTAGGTTAGGTTAGGTTAGGTTAGGTTAGGTTAGGTTAGGTTAGGTTAGGTTAGGTTAGGTTAGGTTAGGTTAGGTTAGGTTAGGTTAGGTTAGGTTAGGTTAGGTTAGGTTAGGTTAGGTTAGGTTAGGTTAGGTTAGGTTAGGTTAGGTTAGGTTAGGTTAGGTTAGGTTAGGTTAGGTTAGGTTAGGTTAGGTTAGGTTAGGTTAGGTTAGGTTAGGTTAGGTTAGGTTAGGTTAGGTTAGGTTAGGTTAGGTTAGGTTAGGTTAGGTTAGGTTAGGTTAGGTTAGGTTAGGTTAGGTTAGGTTAGGTTAGGTTAGGTTAGGTTAGGTTAGGTTAGGTTAGGTTAGGTTAGGTTAGGTT
>OY856400.1:8234846-8236819 GCA_963693495.1 Malacosoma neustria | reverse complement strand
CCTAACCTAACCTAACCTAACCTAACCTAACCTAACCTAACCTAACCTAACCTAACCTAACCTAACCTAACCTAACCTAACCTAACCTAACCTAACCTAACCTAACCTAACCTAACCTAACCTAACCTAACCTAACCTAACCTAACCTAACCTAACCTAACCTAACCTAACCTAACCTAACCTAACCTAACCTAACCTAACCTAACCTAACCTAACCTAACCTAACCTAACCTAACCTAACCTAACCTAACCTAACCTAACCTAACCTAACCTAACCTAACCTAACCTAACCTAACCTAACCTAACCTAACCTAACCTAACCTAACCTAACCTAACCTAACCTAACCTAACCTAACCTAACCTAACCTAACCTAACCTAACCTAACCTAACCTAACCTAACCTAACCTAACCTAACCTAACCTAACCTAACCTAACCTAACCTAACCTAACCTAACCTAACCTAACCTAACCTAACCTAACCTAACCTAACCTAACCTAACCTAACCTAACCTAACCTAACCTAACCTAACCTAACCTAACCTAACCTAACCTAACCTAACCTAACCTAACCTAACCTAACCTAACCTAACCTAACCTAACCTAACCTAACCTAACCTAACCTAACCTAACCTAACCTAACCTAACCTAACCTAACCTAACCTAACCTAACCTAACCTAACCTAACCTAACCTAACCTAACCTAACCTAACCTAACCTAACCTAACCTAACCTAACCTAACCTAACCTAACCTAACCTAACCTAACCTAACCTAACCTAACCTAACCTAACCTAACCTAACCTAACCTAACCTAACCTAACCTAACCTAACCTAACCTAACCTAACCTAACCTAACCTAACCTAACCTAACCTAACCTAACCTAACCTAACCTAACCTAACCTAACCTAACCTAACCTAACCTAACCTAACCTAACCTAACCTAACCTAACCTAACCTAACCTAACCTAACCTAACCTAACCTAACCTAACCTAACCTAACCTAACCTAACCTAACCTAACCTAACCTAACCTAACCTAACCTAACCTAACCTAACCTAACCTAACCTAACCTAACCTAACCTAACCTAACCTAACCTAACCTAACCTAACCTAACCTAACCTAACCTAACCTAACCTAACCTAACCTAACCTAACCTAACCTAACCTATCCTAACCTAACCTAACCTAACCTAACCTAACCTAACCTAACCTAACCTAACCTAACCTAACCTAACCTAACCTAACCTAACCTAACCTAACCTAACCTAACCTAACCTAACCTAACCTAACCTAACCTAACCTAACCTAACCTAACCTAACCTAACCTAACCTAACCTAACCTAACCTAACCTAACCTAACCTAACCTAACCTAACCTAACCTAACCTAACCTAACCTAACCTAACCTAACCTAACCTAACCTAACCTAACCTAACCTAACCTAACCTAACCTAACCTAACCTAACCTAACCTAACCTAACCTAACCTAACCTAACCTAACCTAACCTAACCTAACCTAACCTAACCTAACCTAACCTAACCTAACCTAACCTAACCTAACCTAACCTAACCTAACCTAACCTAACCTAACCTAACCTAACCTAACCTAACCTAACCTAACCTAACCTAACCTAACCTAACCTAACCTAACCTAACCTAACCTAACCTAACCTAACCTAACCTAACCTAACCTAACCTAACCTAACCTAACCTAACCTAACCTAACCTAACCTAACCTAACCTAACCTAACCTAACCTAACCTAACCTAACCTAACCTAACCTAACCTAACCTAACCTAACCTAACCTAACCTAACCTAACCTAACCTAACCTAACCTAACCTAACCTAACCTAACCTAACCTAACCTAACCTAACCTAACCTAACCTAACCTAACCTAACCTAACCTAACCTAACCTAACCTAACCTAACCTAACCTAACCTAACCTAACCTAACCTAACCTAACCTAACCT
>OY856400.1:8217346-8229846 GCA_963693495.1 Malacosoma neustria | reverse complement strand
TAACCTAACCTAACCTAACCTAACCTAACCTAACCTAACCTAACCGAACCTAACCTAACCTAACCTAACCTAACCTAACCTAACCTAACCTAACCTAACCTAACCTAACCTAACCTAACCTAACCTAACCTAACCTAACCTAACCTAACCTAATCCTAACCTAACCTAACCTAACCTAACCTAACCTAACCTAACCTAACCTAACCTAACCTAACCTAACCTAACCTAACCTAACCTAACCTAACCTAACCTAACCTAACCTAACCTAACCTAACCTAACCTAACCTAACCTAACCTAACCTAACCTAACCTAACCTAACCTAACCTAACCTAACCTAACCTAACCTAACCTAACCTAACCTAACCTAACCTAACCTAACCTAACCTAACCTAACCTAACCTAACCTAACCTAACCTAACCTAACCTAACCTAACCTAACCTAACCTAACCTAACCTAACCTAACCTAACCTAACCTAACCTAACCTAACCTAACCTAACCTAACCTAACCTAACCTAACCTAACCTAACCTAACCTAACCTAACCTAACCTAACCTAACCTAACCTAACCTAACCTAACCTAACCTAACCTAACCTAACCTAACCTAACCTAACCTAACCTAACCTAACCTAACCTAACCTAACCTAACCTAACCTAACCTAACCTAACCTAACCTAACCTAACCTAACCTAACCTAACCTAACCTAACCTAACCTAACCTAACCTAACCTAACCTAACCTAACCTAACCTAACCTAACCTAACCTAACCTAACCTAACCTAACCTAACCTAACCTAACCTAACCTAACCTAACCTAACCTAACCTAACCTAACCTAACCTAACCTAACCTAACCTAACCTAACCTAACCTAACCTAACCTAACCTAACCTAACCTAACCTAACCTAACCTAACCTAACCTAACCTAACCTAACCTAACCTAACCTAACCTAACCTAACCTAACCTAACCTAACCTAACCTAACCTAACCTAACCTAACCTAACCTAACCTAACCTAACCTAACCTAACCTAACCTAACCTAACCTAACCTAACCTAACCTAACCTAACCTAACCTAACCTAACCTAACCTAACCTAACCTAACCTAACCTAACCTAACCTAACCTAACCTAACCTAACCTAACCTAACCTAACCTAACCTAACCTAACCTAACCTAACCTAACCTAACCTAACCTAACCTAACCTAACCTAACCTAACCTAACCTAACCTAACCTAACCTAACCTAACCTAACCTAACCTAACCTAACCTAACCTAACCTAACCTAACCTAACCTAACCTAACCTAACCTAACCTAACCTAACCTAACCTAACCTAACCTAACCTAACCTAACCTAACCTAACCTAACCTAACCTAACCTAACCTAACCTAACCTAACCTAACCTAACCTAACCTAACCTAACCTAACCTAACCTAACCTAACCTAACCTAACCTAACCTAACCTAACCTAACCTAACCTAACCTAACCTAACCTAACCTAACCTAACCTAACCTAACCTAACCTAACCTAACCTAACCTAACCTAACCTAACCTAACCTAACCTAACCTAACCTAACCTAACCTAACCTAACCTAACCTAACCTAACCTAACCCAGTCGCGCTCTGACAGCCGGAGCGAGCGGTCGTAACCACATTGTTTCCGCGCAAAAATATTTTCTAAGTTTTGAAAATCGAAAATTCTTTAGATAAAATACATAAGTGGTATCAATCGATTCGCCAAATTGCGACGCGTGTGAAAGTGCCTTTTAAAAAATTCTTGGACCACAGTGCAAGGATTTGTAGGGATCTAAAAGTAGCGTCTCCAGTGTTTTTATTTAAAAGTGGTTATATCTCCGGAGAACGATCGACGATACCCCACTTTTTTGGTGTAGGCAGAAGTGCCTTCTCGCCCTTTACACGGTGGGTGCAATCTGCCTCCCATCGGGTGGATATCTCCGGAGAAAACAAGGGGGGACGCTCCGGGAAAAAATCCGGTGGTTCCAAAAAGTGCAACAAAATCAGGGTTCAAGCACATCTATAGACGCGCCGCAAAACGTTGATTCTAACAAGGTATCACACTTAAGGAAAAAAGACGTCCTGAACAAGGAAAAAAGAAGAAGAAAATTTGGGAAAAACGAAACTCCCCAATAACTCGAAAAAGCGATCGATAACCCTCTAGTTTTAGATCGCTCCCAGGGGCGCCTTGACGAGTGCTATTCATTCCTGTTTTTAGAATAATTTTAAGACCAGGGACAAAGAAGATACGACACATCGAGGATCTGGGAAAACGAGGTGGTGGAAAATCTCAATATTTTTGAAAACAAATACTACCAATCGACAGAGCGACCTCGAAAACCCCTGAGACAAACGACACATTGGGGAAATAGCACATCCTGGTAGAAGGAGGAGACCAAATCCTTGATAACAGGAAACCCTTGACAGCTCCTTCCAGTATTATTTCGCGTGGGATCTGACCTCAGTTTCGGCTTCGCCTTATCAAGTTACCCTAGGAACATTAAGGTTTCACGAAAATTTTAAAATAGTTAAGTGAAAACTGTGAAAAGTGTGTTCCGAGTGAAAAAGTGTTCTACCGGCAAGTTTTCCAGGAAAATCTTTTTGTTAAGGTAAGCCATTAGTTAGAGCTTGAGCTTCCGCATTTTTTGAGCCCCATAAGCAATAGTGGAATATTGATAGTTCCCCCGTAAACCCGGAAAAATCAAGGGAAAAACTTTCGGAAGGTACCCTTTGAAGGATACTAATCCTAAAATTCTGCAAGTGGTACCGTTTGCTTCCTCTCTTCAAGAGCTACGCGACGATACCAAATACGGGTACAAAATCTTGGAAAAAACCGGGGAAATAGAAAAATAATTTCTCATAGGAATTTTAGATTTCTGAAATCAAGAATCTAAGCGATTTGGGAAAATTTGTAATATATCCCCCTATTGTACGGGAGCTAGACAGCTTTAGATTAGTATAAAACTAGTTTTATTTGGCTTGACTTAGTAGTGCTTTTGCTTAGGAGTCGCCGGTGAGATTGGGACCACCTTTCGGGGAAACTCTTGGGAAACCTCTTTTATGACCTTTGACCTTTCGCGCCTCCCATCACAAATTTTATTGAGTCACGTGATATACGACGTCAGGTACTAAATACTAGTTCATAGATAAAAATACCAAATACTAGGTGCCGATATCTGATATTGACAAGAAATACTTGAGATAATACTAGTTATACGAGTATCAGATACCGGCCGCCATACTTCGGCTCCCATCGTGACCCTTGGCATTTATCGTCGTATCAAGTGACCTTCATTCGCTCGCCGCGCATCAGAAAAACGCATTTCGACCGCCATATTAATTTAATCTTGAAGAATTTTGTTCATATTGAGGGTACCTTTTGGGTTTTAGAATTTTAATTGGCAGATTATATTATTTATTATATAATACATTATATTTTATTCTATTTTATTATTTCATTATATTTTATTTTATTAGCTACTTATATATATCTAAACTATCCATCACCGAAATTTCGTCAATTGGTATTCTGTCCCAGTGGTTCGGCGGTTAAGTGGTGGAGACGGTCCCGGGTTCGATTTAGGAAACCCGGGAGGTGGAATTGAGGTCAATAATATATTACACTTATTATATGCATATTTTACTAATTATTATATATGTCATTATATTATTTTGTTAATTTATTATATTTTATATAGTTAAGCTAGTTATATATATTATACTTAAATTACTCACCACCGAAATCAGGTAAATTGGCATTTTGCCCCAGTGGTCTGGTGGTTAAGTGGTGAGGACGGTCCCGGGTTCGATTTAGGAAACTCGGTATTCTGGAATTGAATTTAATAATATATTATATTTATTATATTCACATTTTGCTAATTATTATATATTATATAGGATTTTATTTTATTAATTTATTATATTTTATAAAGTTAAGCTAGTTATATACATATACCTAAATTACTCACTGTCAGATTCGGGTGGGTTGGCATTTTGCCTCAGTGGTTTAGTGATTAAGTGGTAGGGACGGTCCCGGGTTCGATTTAGGAAACTCGTGATTCCCGAATTAAGTTTATTAATCTATTACACTCACTATACTCGATTTTTTATTTTATTATTATTATTATTATTATTTTTTTTTTTTTTTACTAAATATTATACATTATATTATATATTATTTTATTTTATTAATTCATTATATTTTATTTAATTAAGCTATTGTATATACACCTAAATTACTCATCACCGAAATCAGCTAAATTGGCATTTTGCTCCAGTGGTCTGGTGGTTAAGTGGTGAGGACGGTCCCGGGTTTGATTTAGGAAACTCGGGCTTTCGAATTGAGTTCAAAATATATCACACTTAATACATTTATATTTTATTACTTACTATTATTACATTAAATTTTATTTTATTATATTATCTATTATATACTACATTATATTTTATTATTTATTGCATCATAATTTATATAATTAAGCTGCTTATTTTATGATTTAAATTACCCATCACCGAAAAAATTTATAGTTTCAAATATAGTACTTATTCAATATAAACCGACCTTTAATCATACTTTAATTAGACTTTAAGTTGGCTAATTCTAGTCCCAACTTTAAAGAGTCTTCGCCTCTTCCACCGCTTGGCACGTGACTTTGACGTCGGAGATCGTCATCGAATCATCCCAAACATATTAATATAATTAAATTATTTAACTCTAAGTCATAGGTACGGCTGGCTTAGTGGCTTTAGAGCTCGGGTGTCCGGAACCGCAGGGTTACGTATTCGAGCCTGGCCAAATTGGAACAACTTTTTCCCCTACTATAATTGGCGCTGGTCAAGCCCCGATTAATTAATTGGGGAAAAAAGCAAGTATTTACCGAAATAATTGAATTAATAAATATTAATTATAACTTTATAGAAATTTTTCCTGTGACTACGTCACAACAAAACTTCGTATATTGAAGATTTTAAACAGCAATTATTAGGTACAGCTGGCGGAGTGGCATAGAGGTCTAGCTGTAAGGGGCAGAACGGTCGGGTATCTAATCCTGACCTGAAAAGTGTGGCGATTTTTGTTTTTCTGTTTTTATATGTCTTTAGTTCTGTTATGGGGATAATTTAGATAAAAAATTTTTTGACATTTGTGTTTATTAATATTATTTAAATTGCTATTGAGTGACTTGGAGATTGAAAATTTTCGGAACCTAACTTTCCTTCGATTTAGTATTATTCAAATTTATATATTTAACATTGATCAAAACCTTATATGTTTATTTGTATATTTAAATTTTTATCTTTATTGTTTAATTAATTATTCAGTTTAGTTATTACATCTTAGTATATATATTTTAGTGGAACATCCCAGCAAGTATTGATATTTTCGACTTTATTATATTGTACTGTATTATAAGTATTTTATATCAGTATTACATTGTAGTATTATATTTTATTTAATTATATATTCTGAATCGGTTACTTGTTTTATTTATAATATAGTAGATTTGGTATTTGCTTTCGGGTTCCGGATTATATTGTTGGGATCTAAAATTCCCACCCTCCCAAATTCTTATAGTCAATTATCCCATACTTCTTCCCCAAAACTCCTCTATTGAAATTTAAATTAAACCAGCACCTTCGGTCCCACCCCCGTGCGACATCCGGGTCTAGCTGTCTCGCGGTAAGGCTCGGGCTCAACTAGGCACCTGGAATAGAGGGCGGCTAAGCTTAGGATAGTTGGTTTAGTTAGATTTAGACATAGTGTACTCTATTGGGGCACTAATTAGTTGTAGCTAGGTTAACTAACGGTGGACCCCTATTGGGCACCTAAAATTGTTGATTAGTTATAAGATATACAGAATATTGTTGACTAGTTTTAAGTTTTACCGTTGTTGAATAGTTTTAAGGTCTTTTGACCAACTGTCCCCCTATTGAGGACATCGTAGTTAATAAGTGTTATCTAGTAGTAAGTAATATTGGGGACATAGAATTAAGTGTTATTGCTAACTAGTTTTAAGGTTTATTGACCAAATCGTCTCCCTATTGGGGACGTTATAGTTGTAAGTTTTATTTAGTTTTAGTACTTGATTTGAAACACTGACTGTGTACCTTATTGGGACACATTCTTAACTGTATATAAATTTTAACTGTGATTGTCCCCCCTATTGGGGATTCAAAAGTAGTATAAGTGTGTTGTCCTGTGTGTGACAGTCCCCTATTGGGATCTAAATATTTTACTTAATTTTAAGATTGATTTTATTGTACTTTATTTGAATTTGTATTTTAATTGGTATTTACTTTGTCATTTTGACCGCCACCCCTATTGGTGGCGTAAAGATTTTAACGGTAGGTTAGGTTTACTTTATTTTTACATCGGTAGCTGTGTTTTCAAGACTTAACAATGGCCACTCAGGCCAAAAACGTAAAGCACATTGTGGTCACACACGGAGGAAAAAAGGAGACGACAAAGGAGGCAGTGGGACACGAGCCAGCTGACCGAGTGAGAGCACAGCCCTTGCCCTGCCCTACCGATAGTCCCACCACCCTCGCCAATGGGTACTATCAAAGTGCGAAAGCGCAGCTGGAGTTATCGGGGAACCTTAAAACCTCGATAAAGGAGACCGTCTTGGCAAGCCTTATGGGACTCTACGAGACGGTCCTGAAACAAAACGAGGAGGTTCAATCCCTGAGGCTTCAGTTGGAGAAAGAAAGAGTTAAGAGAGAAAGGGAACTGAGAGAAAGAGAAGAAGCATGTAGGAAACAAATTGAGGAATTGGCGGGGGGGATAGCAAGAATAGATATGTCAAATCAGTTAAAAAATTTACAAGAAAACGCGGAAACTATTCGGAAAATGATAGCATATGATGTTTTAAACCGTTTCGATGAATACCCACCGGGCAGGGCGCTCTGTGGGAATGTTAGGAAGCTCGAGGGCCTAGTGAATGAGCTAGAAGAAATTAAGAAAGTGACTGAAAAAACGGGGAAGAATGTAGAGGAATTAATGAGGAAGAATGAGGTTACCGAGGGAAAAATTGAGGAGACAATTAAAAAAGTAGAAGAAACGGAGGAAACGATGAAGAAGGCTGTGGATAAGATCGAGGAAGCGGGGGGCAAGGTAGAAAAAGCCGGGGAAACGTTGCAGGAGGCCGGTAGGAAGGCAGAGGCCCAACAAACCCTGGCACCAACGTACGCCGAGAAGGCAAGGGCACAAAAAAGATGCCCTCCACCCCCACAAACCCGGACTCAACACTCCGTGATTGTCTCCTCAACATCAGAAAGGGACAGTAGTGATGAGGTGATAGAAAAAGTAAGAGGGACCCTCGAGGCGCGGAAGACGGGACTCCAAATAGACCGGGTCCGAAAAATAAAAAATCAGAAGATAGTGATAAGCTGTGGCAACAAGAATGAATTGGCTAGGATGGAAGAGAGGATCCTGGCCAACAAAGAGCTTAAGCTGGAGCCTGCGGCAAACCGGGACCCTAGGGTCCTAATAAGGAACATATTCAGTTACAATACGGCAGAAGACATAATAGACTCACTAAAGACCCAAAATAAGAAGTTGTGGCTGGATATGGATCCCAGGAACTTTAGGGTCCGGGAATGCTATCGGAGAAAAGCGCGGAATCCCCATCAGTGCCACGTCGTGCTGGAGACCTCCCCACAGGTCTGGAAAAGATTGACCGAAGCCGACGTGGTACATATCGACATACAAGGGGTCGTCGTTGAGGATCGGTCGCCGCTGATCCAGTGTACCCGTTGTCTGGGGTACGGACACGGGCGCAGAGCCTGCAAAGAGACGGGCGACTTATGTGGCCACTGTGGTGGTTGCCACTTAATGGCCAAATGCCCCGCTATTGCGGAAGGCAAGTCGCCGGTCTGCAGGAACTGCGACTGGGCCGGGCATCGGGAGACGGGGCACATTGCCTTCAGCGGCGTTTGTCCTATACGGCAACGCTGGGATGTCATCGCGCGATCTTCGATAGCGTACTGCTAAGGGCCGCCCTACTGCCACAAGGACCCGGAACGGCGCTGTGGCCATGTACCAGGCGAACCTCCAGCGGAAAAGACTGGCGACACAGGAGCTCGTCATGACAGCCCACAGGGAGGGTGTTGGTTTCGCCCTGGTGCAGGAGCCATACGTGGGGGCAGAGGGCCGGATCGCTGGACTCCCTGCCGTCCGAGTTGTACAGAAAGAGACCGCCAGGACCAAGCCCGTCAAAGCGGCGGTCATGGTTTTCAGTGACGGGATGGAAGTTCTCACGAACCCACAGCTTGTCACTGAAAACATCGTGGCCGTCACCATTAAGACGAAAACTTGGACACTGGCGGTGGTCTCTGTATACCTGGAGGGCACGGAGCCCATCGAGCCGTACCTGCTGCAACTGCGCGGCTTCCTGGACCGGGTAGGGACCAACAGGATCCTCGTGGGAGGGGACTTCAACGCGTGGAGTCCCTGGTGGGGTAGTGTTGAGGAGGACATTCGGGGGGAGATCTTGAGGGGATTCTTTGACGACTCAGACCTGCACATATTGAACCGTGGGGTTGTCCCGACCTTCGACACCATCCGGGGGGGCAGACGTTACACGAGTCACGTGGACGTGACAGTCTGCACCTCCAGCGCATTGGGTAATGTCGAAGAGTGGAAGGTGGATGACTCCGTGACCAGTTCAGATCACAGGGCAATACGTGTAGGCCTGAGTCTGACAAGGCCCACTGGGGGAAGAACCCGATGGACTACGCGACGCTACAACACCAGGAACGCCGACTGGGATCGTTTCACCAAGGAGGTCAGGGATCAGTACTCATCGCGCTCGCTAACATCTGAGCGGGTGAGTACCATAAGGGAGAAAGACGCCCTCGAGGACTTTGTTAGAGGGTACGTCGCCAGCGTCGAGGCTGCATGCCTCGACGTGATCCCTCCGGTCCGACCACCCCGACCGAAGAAAGGCTTTCCTTGGTGGAACGAGGAACTGGACACCCTGCGGCGCGAGGTTAACACCAAACGCCGCAGAGTTCGGTGTGCAGCTCCTGGGCGTCGGCCCTACGTCGTCGACGAGTACCTCGCGGCCAAGTCCGAGTACGAGTCGAGGGTTGTCAGCGCCCAAACAGAGAGCTGGAAGGCTTTCTGTTCGACACGTGAGAGGGAATCCATGTGGGATGGTATCTACCGGGTGTTGAGGAGGACCCCAGGCCGACACGAGGACCAGCTCCTCGTAGAGGAAGGAGTTGCGCAGAGTCCCGAGCAGTCTGTCAATCTCCTGGCCCGGACGTTCTTCCCGGATGACGATGACGGAGTGGACACTGACGTCCATAAAGTCATCAGAGCCCGGGCAGAACTGGCCAGTCTGAGACTACCGGACGACACTGACGACCCCCATTTCACCAGCGGGGAACTGCAAAGGACTCTGGGCAGCTTCAATCCTAAGAAGGCGCCGGGTCCCGATGGATTGACGAGTGACATATGTGCGGCTGCCATTGTCGCTCGGAACGAGCTCTTTCTGAGCATCGCGAACCGGTGCCTTGGCCTGGGGTGCTTCCCGGCACCGTGGAAGGAGGCTGCTGTCGTGGTGCTGAGGAAGCCGGCGAAGTCCGACTACAGTCGCGCTAAGTCGTACCGCCCCATTGGGCTTCTTTCCATCATGGGCAAGATATTTGAGAAGATGCTGGTGCGCAGACTACGCTGGCACATCTTGCCCAGGTCCAATGGTCGGCAGTATGGCTTCACGCCGCAGCGCAGTACTGAGGACGCGCTGTACGACCTCGTGCAGCACGTCAGGAGCACCCTACACAGGAAGGAGACCGCTCTAGTGGTTTCCCTCGATATCGAAGGTGCGTTTGACAACGCCTGGTGGCCCGCCATAAAGTGCCGTTTACAAGAAAAAGGAGTACCCGTCAACCTGCGCAGACTGGTAGAGGACTACCTCAGTGACCGTAGCGTAGTGGTGCATTATGCGGGAGAAGAAAGCAGGAAGCGGACCACCAAGGGATGTGTGCAGGGGTCCATCGGAGGGCCCCTGTACTGGAATCTGCTGCTGGACCCTCTGCTGGACACTCTGGAGGGGCTGGGCGTGCACGTGCAGGCGTTCGCCGACGACGTGGTGCTGGTATTCTCGGGGCACAGCGCCACCGACATCCAGCGCGATGCCAATGCCGCGTTAGCCTGTGTGCGGGAGTGGGGTGAGCGGAACAAGCTCAACTTTAGCGCTGAGAAGACCAAAGCAATGCTGGTCACTCGCAAGCTCAAGTACGACACTCCACTCGTGCACATGGGTGGGCAGAGCATCGCGATGGAGCCCGAACTTAAGATCCTGGGCGTCATCGTCGACAACAAGCTGACATTCAACAGTCATGTGAGGTTCGTCTGCCGAAAGGCGACGAACCTCTACAGGCGGTTGTCGGCGATGGCTAAAGTCGAGTGGGGGCTGTGTCCGGAGATCATCCGCACCATATACGTCGCGGTGATAGAGCCCATCATTATGTACGGTGCAAGCTCCTGGGCCAAGGCCGCTGAGAAGATCTCTGTGCAGAAGGCCCTCAGCGTTGTGCAGAGGGGGTTTGCACAGAAGATCGCCAAATGCCACCGTACGGTGTCGCTCAACGCGGCACTGATATTGTCGGGTCTCCTCCCGCTGGATCTTCGGATCTGGGAGGTGGCTCGGCTGTATGAGTGCAAAAGGGGACGTCCCATTCCTGAGCTGGACCGAAGAGAGCTGGAGGAGCGTGTTGCCTTTTGGGAGGCTCCCCACCCCGCCAAGGAACCGGACATTCACTATGAATGTCTGGAAGATGTGCAGCCTGAGACTGTGGCTCGACTACAGCTACCCGATCATCTGATTTACACCGACGGGAGTAAGTCAGATGATGGGGTCGGGGCGGCATATACCTACTGGCGGTGTGGGGCCGAGATCAGGACCAAACGGATGCGGCTCGAGCCACTGTGCACAGTCTTCCAGGCGGAGTTGCTCGCGATCAGCCAGGCCACGGACCTGGTTATCCGAGCAAAGCTGCAAGAGGCGGCTGTGCTCAGTGATTCGAGGTCCTCACTGGATTTGGTCAGGAACCCGAACACGCGCCATCCCCTCGCTACCCATATTCGTCAGAATATTGCGGAGATAGAGGGGAGTGGAAGCACCCTTAGGCTCTTTTGGGTCCGGGCTCATGTGGGAATCCCCGGCAATGAGCGCGCCGACGAGTTGGCGAGGCAGGCGGCCAGGCAGACTAGGAGTGCTCCGGCCTACGACAGGTGTCCGGTGTCATACGTGCGCAGGCGATTGCGCCTGGAGGTAATCCAGCGGTGGAATGGTAGGTACACCAGCGGACAGACGGCAGAGGTGACCAAAATGTTCTTCCCTGATGCATCGCGGGCTTATAAGGTCCTGAGGAGTCTAGAATGGAAGACAGAGTGGGCGCAAGTGCTCACCGGACACGGTGGGTTCGCCGCTTACCTCCATAGATTTAAACTGACGGGAAATCCTACCTGCGTGTGTGGCCAAGCCGATGAGACTGTTAAGCACGTGCTGATTGAATGCTCTGTGCATGACCGCGACAGGTGCGACCTGGAAATTGCAACAGGGGCCAAGCTCACCGACATGACAATTAGTGAGCTAATGGCGAATAAGAAAACCAGGCCGCACCTGGAGCGGTTTTGCATGAAAACAATGAAAATTCTACAAAAACGCAATAAGAGCAGAAGTCATTAAAACAGTAAAATTGTAAGCACGTAATAAATATAAAATAAAATTTGTAAACTAGATAAAAAAGGATAATCGATTAGGGCACCTTCTGGCTTATGTAAACACAATGTATAATTAACTATAAAATAAAATTGTAATAGAACTAACTTAGATAAAACAAGAAAAAAAAAAAAAATCAAAATTAAGACAGAGAATAATACTTATAATAAAAACAAGTTAAAAGAATGAAAGAAAATAAATACAAAAAGAGAGATGTATTATTAATAAAAAAGTAAAAACAAAACAAAAAATTATAAGGAAAAATTAAAGCACAAACAATAAAGGAAGGACAAAATCAAGACAACAAACAGAAGCAAGAAGAATAAGAAAATAAATAGTTTTAAGTTAATTGTACAAAAAATGGAAAAAGGCGATAAATGATGTATATTATATATTAAGTCAAATGTAAATTAGATAAGGAAATAAAAGAAAAGAAAGAATGACCCGGAAAACAACTGCCGCGGGCAACAAAAAAGCAAAAGCGGAAAAAATAGCCGGAAGAAGAATAAAAAAGACCAAATAAATTTCTAGCCACGCTAGATAAAACAAAGAGCCCAATTTTATAAAAAAAAAAAAAAAAACCTAACCTAACCTAACCTAACCTAACCTAACCTAACCTAACCTAACCTAACCTAACCTAACCTAACCTAACCTAACCTAACCTAACCTAACCTAACCTAACCTAACCTAACCTAACCTAACCTAACCTAACCTAACCTAACCTAACCTAACCTAACCTAACCTAACCTAACC
>OY856400.1:8007346-8212346 GCA_963693495.1 Malacosoma neustria | reverse complement strand
GGGTGAGAGTTGAAAGAGTAAGGAAGGTGAAAGATAGGAAAGTGATTGTGGGGTGTGCGTCAGAGGAGGAAAGGGAGAAGGTGAAAAGCAGATTAAAAGGGAACCCGGAATTGAAAGTGGATGACGTGAGGAACAAGGATCCTCTATTAAATTTCAGAGACGTTCTAAGTTACAATGACGACAAGGAGGTCATAAAGGCCCTTATAAATCAAAACAAGCGCGTCTTTGAAAAGATAGAGGAGAACGAAGTGAGGTTGGAAGTTCTATACAGGAGAAGAGCAAGGAACGCCCACCAATGCCACATCATAGCCAGGGTATCGCCCAAGGTGTGGGCCGGCTTCCTAGAGGAGGGGATAGCCTATATTGACCTGCAAAGGGTGAAAGTGGCGGACGAGTCCCCGTTGGTGCAGTGCTTGCGCTGTCTAGGGTATGGGCATACGAGGAAGTACTGTAGAGAGGAGGAAGAAAGTTGCAGCCACTGTGGAGGTCCTCACAAGAGGATCGACTGCCAACAGAGGCTGCAGGGAGAGCCCCCGCGGTGTTGCAATTGCTCACGCGCGGAGAGCCCCCGCGGTGTTGCAATTGCTCACGCGCGGGGTTGGACAGTGTAGGGCACGGTACCTATGGGGACGATTGCCCGATCCGAAGGAAGTGGGACAGCCTGGCTAGGTCAGCTGTGGCATATTGCTAAGGTGGTGAAGGGCAGCGCCGCAAATTTCCAGTACAAATTTTTACAGGCTAATCTTCAGCGGAGCAGGCTAGCCACCGACGAGCTAATGCTCGAAGCCACCAAGAGGAAAGTGTGCGTTGCTTTGCTGCAAGAGCCCTATGTGGGAGGGGTGAGAAGAATGAAGGACTACCGAGGAGTGAGGATTTTCCAGGGAGAGGCTGCAGATAACGGGACGGTCAAATCGGCCATCGCCATCTTCGATGCCGACCTCGACGTAGTGCAGTACCCAGCACTTACCACCACAAACATTACCGTGCTCGGCATACGCACCCGTGCCTGGGAAGTCCACGTAGTCTCCTTCTACTTCGAGCCAGACCAACCCATAGGGCCCTACCTTGATCATCTTATGAAGATAGGAGGAAGCTTGGGTACACATAGGATGGTCATGGGCGGCGACGCAAACGCGAAATGCCCGTGGTGGGGTGGCACGGCCGAAGACCCGCGGGGGGTTGAAATGTCCGATCTACTGGAAAGTATGAGTATGCAGGTGCTCAATAACGGTGACGTCCCCACCTTCGACACGATTCGTGGGGGAAAAAGGTACACGAGCTACGTGGATGTGACGGCCTGTTCGGCCGACTTGCTGAACCAAGTGGACAACTGGGGAGTCGTGGATGGGCTCACAAATTCGGATCACCACGGTATAACTTTTGACATTAGACAACATAAATCCACAGGCACAGACATAATACGAACCACACGCATATACACCACAAAAAAGGCAAACTGGGGCCAGTTTCGTGAGAAACTGGCACGGCTAATGTCGGACAGGCAAATGACACTACACAACGTTAATACAATACACAGCACACAACAATTAGAACAAACAATAGACAGTTACACGGAAGTCATTACACAAACATGCAGAGACACAATGCCACACAAAAAACACAAACAGACACTCACCATGCCGTGGTGGACCGAGGAGCTCGCCCAGATGAAGAAGCAGTTGTCCACGAAGAGACGTAGGATCCGGAACGCAGCGCCGATTCGCAGAGACCGCGTAGTGAAACTATACCTGGAAGCAAAAGAGATGTATGAAAATGAAGTAAATAAGGCTCAGACTGAAAGTTGGAAGAGATTTTGTGAAAAACAGGATAGAGAGGGTGTCTGGGAGGGTATTTACAGGGTGATGAGCAGGGTTTCCAGGAGAGAGGAGGATCTACCTCTCACGAGGGATGGAACTGTCCTCGATCCTGATGGTTCGGCTGCGTGGCTGGCCGATACTTTTTACCCGGAGGACCTGGAGGAGGATGAGGGGGAGGACCATCGCAGAGTTCGGACGCTGGTGAAATCGTTAGACTCTGGGCCGCCGTCTGGGGGGGTGGACCCCCCCTTCATCATGGAGGAACTGGACAGGGCCCTAAAGTCCTTTAATCCCAAAAAGGCCCCGGGGGTGGATGGCTTCACGGCTGACATATGCTCTCACGCTGTGAATTGCGACGCTGCATGGTTCCTTGCTCTGCTGAACAGGTGCCTCGCCCTCGCCTACTTCCCTAAATCGTGGAAACGGGCAACGGTGGTGGTTTTAAGGAAGCCGGGTAGGGAATCGTATAGCGTCCCAAAAGCCTACCGACCGATAGGCCTCCTGCCTGTCCTTGGAAAAGTTTATGAGAAGATGCTGGTGGCCCGACTCAGGCATTGTGTGCTGCCCACCCTCTGCCCGAACCAGTACGGATTTATGCCACAAAAAAGCACCGAAGACGCCCTCTATGCCCTAGTGAACCACATTAGGAAGGTCAGGGAAGAGAAGAAGATCGCCGTTGTGGTATCGCTGGACATAGAGGGGGCCTTTGATAGTGCCTGGTGGCCAGCCATGAAGATGCGTCTGGCTGAGGTGGGGTGCCCGGATGGTCTGAGGCGGGTCATCAGCAGCTACCTGAGTGAAAGAGAGGTATGTTTAAGATATGCCGGGAGGGAAGTGAGTAGAGAGACAAACAGGGGGTGCGTGCAGGGCTCCATAAGTGGACCTATCCTGTGGAACCTTTTGCTAGACCCCCTTTTATGGATGCTGAAGGAAGAAAAAGTATACTCTCAAGCGTTTGCAGATGATGTAGTGATAGTGTTCGAAGGGATGAATGCTAGTGAGATTGAGCGAAAGGCAAACGTTGTCTTATCAAGAGTGAAAGGGTGGGGAGAGAAGAACAAGCTGAAGTTTGCTCCCCACAAAACGAATACGATGGTAGTCACTAATAAATTAAAATATGACACCCCGAGGTTGTTAATGGGCGCAACAGCAATTCAGCACAAGGCCGAGTTAAAAATATTAGGCCTTACAATAGACGATAAGCTCACTTTTAATAGCCACCTGGACAGCACCTGCAAAAAGGCGATAGATAGGTACAAAATGCTGTCCAGGACAGCAAAAATTAGTTGGGGACTTCACCCGTCCATTATAAAAATTATTTATAACGCAGTGGTGGAGCCGACGGTCTTGTACGCAGCAGCCGCGTGGGCCCCGGCCGCCAAAAAGCTGGGTGCGAGGAAGAGACTTGGGGCCATCCAGCGACCCTTCGCCCTCAAAATGTGTAGGGCCTATCGAACGGTCTCCCTGAACTCTGCTCTGGTGTTGGCTGGGCTGCTTCCCCTAGATCTCAGAGTACGCGAGGCCGCGGCATTATATGAAATCAAAAAGGGTGCGGATCACCCAATACTGAAGGATAGGGAGGTGGAGCGGCCGGTTCCAGCACTGGGGGCCCCGCATCCCGTAAAGCAGACGGGACTGAGGTTCGGCGTGTTAAACGAAGAGCGGTATATAAATGCCACAGAATCATATATTCTGCGCATCTATACAGACGGCAGTAAGATTGACGGTCGAGTCGGAGCCGCGCTCTCTTTTTGGGAGGGCGAGGCCGAGACGAAAACCGTCAAGCTCGCTTTGTCGACCTACTGCACTGTATACCAGGCCGAGCTTCTGGCCCTGAACCGAGCGGTGTGTGAGGCTAACAAAGACGGGAGATCTCCTGTCGGGATCTTCAGCGACTCCAGATCGGCACTCGAGGCGGTAACCATGGGCTCACCACATCCCCTCGCCGAACACGCAAGATATGTCCTTCGGGAAACATTGCTCCAAGACAGGGAGGTTGCCCTGTTTTGGATAAAAGCGCACGCGGGGATGAGAGGGAATGAGAGGGTTGACCAGCTGGCAAAAGAGGCCGCTTTGGGGTCGAAAAAGAAACCCGACTACGACCTATGTCCCGTCTCGTTCGTTAGACGAGAGCTCCGAAAGGAGACGCTCGGCGAGTGGGAGGAGAGGTATGTGTCGGGAGGAACCGCGGGTGGCACGAAGCTCTTCTTCCCGAGCGCTGCTGCTGCGTACAATATTGTGAGAAACATGGACATAACGCACCGCACGACACAATTCATCACTGGGCACGGTGGGTTTTCCTCGTATTTGAAAAAATTCAAGTGCGCGGAGAGCTCATTGTGTGCATGTGGTGAAGGTAAAGAAGAAACCGTTTCTCACCTACTGTGTGAGTGCCCGATCTTCGCGAAAGATAGGTTTAATATTGAGCAAGAATTGGGCGCGGCACTAGTGGAGGAGAACCTAAGCCTGATAATGGCCAGCAAAGGGAGAGATAAATTTATCGACTTTGGTAATAAAATAACAAAGATCGTGAATTTAAGAAATGGGGGAAAGCTGGCCAACAAATAGGTGTTGTGTCGTATGATGCGTTCTGTCCACATTGTGAATGAAAATTCCCATTTTTCGCGTCCCATTTTTTTGTGTATTTCTCTTTTGGTCTTCAAATATTAAAATATTAAATTAATGATAAACTAATTACTACACATTAAAAGAAAAAGGGCCTTGACTATGTCAGGGGGCTTATTTTGATTTTCTAAATTCTAAATTAAAAAAAATAAAAAAAAAAAAAAAAAAAAAAACCTAACCTAACCTAACCTAACCTAACCTAACCTAACCTAACCTAACCTAACCTAACCTAACCTAACCTAACCTAACCTAACCTAACCTAACCTAACCTAACCTAACCTAACCTAACCTAACCTAACCTAACCTAACCTAACCTAACCTAACCTAACCTAACCTAACCTAACCTAACCTAACCTAACCTAACCTAACCTAACCTAACCTAACCTAACCTAACCTAACCTAACCTAACCTAACCTAACCTAACCTAACCTAACCTAACCTAACCTAACCTAACCTAACCTAACCTAACCTAACCTAACCTAACCTAACCTAACCTAACCTAACCTAACCTAACCTAACCTAACCTAACCTAACCTAACCTAACCTAACCTAACCTAACCTAACCTAACCTAACCTAACCTAACCTAACCTAACCTAACCTAACCTAACCTAACCTAACCTAACCTAACCTAACCTAACCTAACCTAACCTAACCTAACCTAACCTAACCTAACCTAACCTAACCTAACCTAACCTAACCTAACCTAACCTAACCTAACCTAACCTAACCTAACCTAACCTAACCTAACCTAACCTAACCTAACCTAACCTAACCTAACCCAGTTACGCTCCGACCGTCGTCCCGGTCAGTCGATTTTTATCTCGCTCCGCGGCAGAAAAATCGAAAAAATTAGTTTTCCGACAGTTAGAGCCAAGTGCAAAGTGTCATCGTGTGCGCATTAACGAAGCGCATCCGCCTGTGTCATCAGAAAAGTGATTGGACACAAGGGAAAAAAGTTTTAGTGCAAAAACCAAAAATTGGAACTTTGTCCCCAAATAACTTGTGAACGCGATCAACGACCCACAGTTTTTCAACTGTGGTCCCCTTCAGAATCGTTGCCCCAATAAACCTAAGTGTCCGGTGGCTTTGTGTGAGCTCTAAAGCAAAAGTTATTGGGGAAAAATAGAAAAAACGTGGTGCCATTTTCTTCAAATTTTAATATACCAAAATTAAAAAATTACGTCAAGGTAGAGGGCCAAAACCTAAGGGGATTGGCCAGAAAAAACCTTAAGATTTGGCAAACCGAAGTGGGTAAAAAATTATAAAGTGACAAAATTTTTGGAGTAAAAGTTTAATTCCGGTTTTTATTAAGAAAACGAGCGACGACACCAAATTCTTGGAGTGCAGTAAAGAGCGGCTACGCGAGAGGTATCTTCCGGCACCCGAAAATCTCCAATTGGATCACAGTGCACGGAGTAATCAGCAAAAAAACAACTTCCTAACCTCAAAATTGCTCCCTGGATCTTGGAGCAATCAGATTGGGGTTGGGATCAGTTGAAGACTACTCTACGTGCAGTCCGAAACCGGCGCCGGAAAAATTTTAAGTTAAGTACTTTTAAGTTAATTTTAATTAGAAAAAATATTTTTGACTTTGAATAGCTCCTGAACTGCCGCTGACGCGTGGGATCTGAAAGTGCCATCTTGTGCGCGCTAACCTGTTCTACGCGTCGGTATAAAAACATATTATAGGTCATAGGGAAAATTTTTGGATAAAAATTAAAAAATTAATTTTTTAGAAGTTTTCGAGATTTTTAGAGTTTTTAATATTAAGTGATATCAAAATTAATAGCTAGTAAATTAAATTAAAGTTTAAATTGTACATTTGTAAATTTTTGGAAAAATTTGAGTAGAGGTTCAGGAATTATTCTATTTTTAGTGATTTTTTGTAAATATAAGTATAGACATAAGAGGCAGAAATCCGGAGAGGTCGCTGGCGGACGAGGCTCACCGAGACCTATCATCCGAGCCCAAGAACGGCCAAATTCGGTCCAATAGGGACCGAGAAATAACAAATTGCCATCTTTTGACCGCCATCTTGGATTTCTTTAAAGTTAGATATCTCGGAGAATACTTAACTTAGAACGGTGAGGTTTGGACTGCTGGTACTGGCAACAGTGTCTGCAACAGACCTGCGTGTAAACAACGTCAAAAAATTTTGTGACGAGCTACCCCCACCATCGTGTGTACAAGGTGGAAATCAGTACCTTGGTCGAAAACCCGGCTCCGCTAGGGTAAACAGAACCCGAGTTACGGCGAAACTCGCCGAACTCTGACATTTCGGCCGCCATTTTGGAAAATTTGAAAGTGATATATCTCGGCCATTTTTAGGCGCAGAGAGTCGGGGTTTCGACGTAGGGTGTTGTCAGGATATTCTCTACCGGATACAGCAATAAAACAGGTCAAAAATATTTTCTTTAAACTAAGTGTACAGGGACCTAGATCAGGCCAGGAGCTTCTAAAAGAACCCAGATACGGGCCGGATCGGACCACCGGTCGAGGAGAAATTCAAGGCCAAAGTTTCGGCGGCGGCCATCTTGTAAAATTAAAAGTTCCCATAACTTCGGTTATATCCGTCCTACGAAGCTCGGACTTCTTTGGGAGAGGCCCTCAGACCCAGGGGTACCTACTCGGTCCGTTTTCAGGTGTTTCTAATTTGTACATTTTTTCATCCCGTTTTCCAACTCATTCGGTGGAGCTTGCCGGGGCGAGAGTTTTGAGCTCGTTCTCGAGCCTGTGCGGGGTATATTGGGGAAGATACAACGATTTGAAAGTCGCGAAGTTTTATTTTGACCTTAAGTCGGAAAACTTCGGGCCTTGTATCTCCCTCAATCCTGCACGTAGGATATTCGAGTTTGGTGTCGGGTTACTCGGCTTACCAAGACCTACCGAACTACATCCTCCCCTCCCCCCTACCTCCCACCCTAAATTCTACCTACCTGTATTTCCTTGGTTTTTATTTTGTTTTTGGCATACTTGGTGTCGGTGAACTCGGAGCGACGCGGCGAATCCTCCTGCCCTGCTCGTCAGCTCCCGGCGCCTTCCTCTCTCCTCCCCTGGACCTGAAAATTAAAAATAAAATATTAAGTTAGTGGTTAGAGCGTAGCAAACTAGTTTAAGGGTCATAGAAATAAGTATTATTGTTGTCTAGTTTTAAGGTCTATTGACCAGACCGTCTCCCTATTGGGGACGTTATAGTTTATAAGTTTTACTTAGTTTTAAGTACCAAAATTGTAAATATTGACTGTGTACCTTATTGGGGCACATTCTTAACTGTATATTTTATTTATCTGTGATTGTCCCCCCTATTGGGGACTTTAAAATTAGTTATAAGTGTGTCGTATATTGTGTGTGACAGTCCCCTATTGGGACCAAAATATTTTAATTTAATTATAAGACTGATTTTATTGTATTTTTGAATTTGGATTTTAATAAGTATTTATTTTGTCATTTTGACCGCCACCCCTATTGGTGGCATAAATATTTTAAACTAGGTTAGGTTTTATAATATATTGTTTAAAAAATAACATGGCAACAATTGCTAAAAATGTTAAGAACGTGGTGGTCACACACGTAGCAAGGAGAGAGACCAAGGAAAAAACCAAGGAGGTGCCGGAAAGTGAGCTCTTCGAACTGACCAATAGACAAGCAGCGACCCCCGGAGAACGCCTGACAGTTACAGCCTCTGCAAACAAACTATACCAGGCGGCGAAGGTCCAGCTGGAACTCTCCGGGAACCTGAAGACCTCGATTAAGGAGACCGTCTTGGCTAGCCTCATGGGGCTATACGAGACGGTTCTCCGTCAGAACGAGCGTCTTCAGGAACTGGAGATCCAGTTGGAACGGACGCAAGGCCAGAGAGAAAAGGAGTTGAAAGAGAAGGCAGAGGAAATGACGAGGAAAGTGGAGACGCTGACAGAGAGACTGGCCTTAAATGACATGACAGGACTTATTAGGGAGGTCATCACAAATACGGAAACCATCCGTAAGATGATCTCCCAGGACATTATGGACCGGTTTGATGAATATCCTCCGGGGCGTGCACTGTGCGGTAATGTCAAGAAGCTTGAGAGCCTGACAGAGGACGTAAAGGAAATCAAGACAATAACGGATAAGACAGGGAAAATGGTGGAGGAGACAATCAGGAAAATGGAGGAAAGCGGACACAGGGTGGAAGAAGTACTAAGAAATACAGAGGAAACAAAAGGAAAGATGGAAGTAATAGAGGAGAAAGTTGGAGAAGTAGGAAAAAAGGTGGCAGATACGGAAAAAGCCATCGAGGAGACCGGTAAAGCCATGGTGGACTTTAAAGTACCGGGCGTATCATACGCCGAAACGGCAAAAGTTCCAAGGAAGACGGCGACTCCTCCAAACCGAATGGCACCCAACCACTCATTTATAGTGTCCTCCACCATCGACAAGGACACTAGTGAAAACGTCATTGAGAAGGTCAGAGAAGTGCTTGACGCGAGGAAAACAGGCATCCAGGTAAGCAGGATAAGAAAGGTGAAGGATGGAAAGATTGTCATCAGCTGCGGAAACAGGGATGAAATCGCTAAGATTGAGGACAAAATTAGAAATAGGGAAGATCTAAAGGCTGAGCCCGCAGCATGTAGGGACCCTAGAGTGCTTATAAGGAATCTGTTCGCCTACAACACCGAGGCGGACATCATCCAGTCTCTTAAGACCCAAAATAAACGCCTGTGGTCCAGCATGGATGGAAAGCACTTTAGGGTAAAGGAAGTTTACCGTAGGAAAGCGCGCAACCCTCACCAGGCACACGTGGTACTTCAGGTCTCCCCTCAAGTCTGGAGAAGGCTCACCGAGGCGGAGACCATCTATATCGACATACAGGGTCTGGTGGCCGAGGACCAGTCGCTATTGACGCAGTGTACCCGCTGCCTAGGGTTCGGCCACGGGCGCAGGTCGTGCAAAGAGGCGGAAGATCTCTGTAGCCATTGCGGAGGACCACACGTGCGGGCAAAATGCCCGCGCAAGGACGCCGGAGAACCGCCTGTGTGCAGGAACTGCGACCGGGCTGGACTTCGGGACACGGGTCACACTGCGTTCGGTGAGGAGTGCCCAATCCGCCAAAGGTGGGAGGGGATAGCGCGCGCCTCGGTAGCGTATTGCTGAGGGCACCGCGGCGATGACATCGGATGGTGATGCATGTGAGGAGCGCTTTGTAGTATACCAGGCAAACCTCCAACGGAAAAGGTTAGCGACACAGGAGTTGGTCATGACGGCCCACGAGAGGGGTGTTGGTGTGGCCCTGGTCCAGGAGCCTTACGTAGGAGCGGAAGGACGTGTCGCTGGTCTCCCTGCCGTCCGGGTATTCCAAAAAGAGACTGCCAGATCCAAGCCGGTTAAGGCTGCGGTCATGGTTCTCGACGACAAGATCGAGGTCCTAATGGACTCTCGAATTGTCACCGAGAACATTGTGGCCGTAACCCTCAAAACTGGCAGGTGGACACTGGTAGTGGTTTCGGCGTACCTGGAGGGCAGTGAGCCCATTGAACCGTACCTGATGCAGTTGCGGGGACTGCTGGACCGGGTCGACACGAACAGGGTCCTCGTGGGTGGGGATTTTAACGCTTGGAGCCCATGGTGGGGAAGCGTCGAGGAGGACGCTCGGGGGGAAACTCTGAGGGGATTCTTCGACGACTCGGACCTGCACGTATTGAATAGGGGAGTCGTCCCGACCTTCGACACGATCCGGGGTGGTAGAAGATTTACCAGTCACGTCGACGTGACTGTCTGCACCCCCGGATTATTAAGAAGTGTCCAAAGTTGGAAGGTGGACGACTCAGTGACTAGCTCAGATCACAGGGCAATACGTGTAGGCCTGAGTCTGGAAAGGCCCACTGGAGGGACCACCAGGCGGACGACTCGGCGCTTCAACACCAAAGATGTCGACTGGGATCGTTTCACCAGGGTAGTCAGGGAAGAGTACTCATCGCGCGATTTAACACCTGAGCGGGTGGGTGCTCTGCGGGATCGAAACGCCTTGGAAGAGATAGTAAGGGATTACCTCGCCTGTATTGAGGCCGCGAGCCTCAAGGTGATCCCTGCGGCGAAACCTCCCAAACCGCGCAAGGGCTTTCCCTGGTGGAACGGCGAACTGGAGGAACTGCGGCGCGAGGTCAATACCAAGCGTCGTAGGATTCGGTGCGCAGCGCCCAGACGGCGTCAGTATGTTGTCGACGACTACCTGGTCGCTAAAGCTGAGTACGAGCGTAGGGTTGTGAACGCCCAAACAGAAAGCTGGAAGGCCTTCTGCTCTATGCACGAGCGGGAATCCATGTGGGACGGAATCTACAGAGTGTTGAGAAGGGCGTCAGGCCGCCACGAAGACCATCTGATCGTGGAGGGGGGAGTAACCCTAGGTCCGGAACAATCGGTGGAGCTCCTGGCCCGGACGTTCTTCCCGGACGATGATACCAGTAAGGATGATGAGATCCACGCGGTCATCAGAAGCCGGGCGGAACTGGCCAGTGTGCAGCTCCCGGAAGACCGCGTAGACCCGCACTTCACCAGCGGGGAATTGCGAAGGACCCTGGGTAGCTTTAACCCCAAAAAGGCACCGGGGCCCGATGGATTCACTAGCGACATATGTGCTTCGGCCATTGTCGCTGAAATCGAGCTCTTCCGGAGCATCGCAAACCGGTGTCTTGACCTGGCGTGCTTCCCAGCGCCGTGGAAGGAGGCATCTGTCGTGGTGCTGAGGAAGCCCTCGAGGGAGGACTACAGCCGCGCGAAGTCATATCGCCCCATTGGACTCCTTTCCATCCTGGGCAAGATATTGGAAAAGATGCTGGTGCGAAGACTACGCTGGTACATCTTGCCCAAGTCTAATGGTAGGCAGTATGGCTTCACACCCCAACGTAGCACGGAGGACGCGCTGTATGACCTTATGCAGCACGTCAGAGGCATCCTACACAGGAAGGAGACCGCCCTACTGGTCTCTCTCGACATCGAGGGGGCGTTTGACAACGCCTGGTGGCCAGCTATAAAGTGCCGTTTGATTGAGAAGGGATGCCCTGTGAACTTGCGGCGCCTGGTCGATGACTACCTGAGGGACCGAACCGTGACAGTGCAGTATGCCGGGAGAACTGCGCGGAAGGCGACGACCAAAGGCTGCGTCCAGGGCTCCATCGGGGGGCCGCTGTTTTGGAACCTCCTCCTGGACCCTTTACTGGACGCCTTGGAGGGGCTGGGCGTGCACGTGCAGGCGTTCGCCGACGACGTGGTGCTGGTATTCTCGGGGCACAGCGCCACCGACATCCAGCGCGATGCCAATGCCGCGTTAGCCTGTGTGCGGGAGTGGGGTGAGCGGAACAAGCTCAACTTCAGCGCTGAGAAGACCAAAGCAATGCTGGTCACTCGCAAGCTCAAGTACGACACTCCACTCGTGCACATGGGCGGGCAGAGCATCGCGATGGAGCCCGAACTTAAGATCCTGGGCGTCATCGTCGACAACAAGCTGACATTCAACAGTCATGTGAGGTTCGTCTGTCGAAAGGCGACGAACCTCTACAGGCGGTTGTCGACGATGGCTAAAGTCGAGTGGGGGCTGTGTCCGGAGATTATCCGCACCATATACGTCGCGGTGATAGAGCCCATTATCATGTACGGTGCAAGCTCCTGGGCCAAGGCTGCTGAAAAGATCTCTGTGCAGAAGGCCCTCAGCGTTGTGCAGAGGGGGTTTGCACAGAAGATCGCCAAATGCCACCGTACGGTGTCGCTCAATGCGGCACTGATATTGTCGGGTCTCCTCCCGTTGGATCTTCGGATCTGGGAGGCCGCTCGGCTGTATGAGTGCAAAAGGGGTCGTCCCATTCCTGAGCTGGACCGAAGAGAGCTGGAGGAGCGTGTTGCCTTTTGGGAGGCTCCCCACCCCGCCGAGGAACCGGACATTCACTATGAATGTCTGGAAGATATGCAGCCTGAGACTGTGGCCCGGCTACAGATGCCCAATCATCTGATTTACACCGATGGGAGTAAGTCAGATGATGGGGTTGGGGCTGCATATACCTACTGGCGGTGTGGGGCCGAGATCAGGACCAAACGGATGCGGCTCGAGCCACTGTGCACAGTCTTCCAGGCGGAGTTGCTCGCGATTAGCCAGGCCACGGATCTGGCTATCCGAGCAAAGCTGCAAAGGGCGGCTGTGCTCAGTGATTCGAGGTCCTCACTGGATTTGGTCAGGAACCCGGACACGCGCCATCCCCTCGCTACCCATATTCGCGAGAATATAGCGGAGATTGAGGGGAGTGGCAATACACTCAGGCTCTTTTGGGTCCGCGCTCACGTAGGAATCCCCGGCAACGAGCGCGCCGACGAGTTGGCGAGGCAAGCGGCCAGGCAGACTAGGAGTGCTCCGGCCTACGATAGGTGTCCGGTATCATATGTCAAAAGGAGGCTGAGGACCGAGGCGGTCCAAAAATGGCAGCAGCGGTACGCTGGTGGAGTCACAGCGGAGGTCACGCGCATGTTCTTCCCGGATGCGTCGCGAGCGTACAAGGTCCTCAGGAGCATCGATAAGACTACGGAATGGGCGCAGATTCTGACCGGACACGGGGGGTTCTCTGCGTACCTCCATAGATTTAAGTTAAAGGATAATCCTGTTTGCGTGTGTGGCCAAGCGTCTGAAACCGTGCAGCACCTGCTCCTAGAATGTATGAGGCACGACCGGGACAGGTGTGACCTGGAGAATGCGGTAGGCACAAAACTCATGGAGAATAATATAGCTGAGTTAATGGGGAACAAGCACTCCAGGCCGCACCTGGAGCGGTTCTGCCTCAAGGTAGTCAGGGCTGCAATAAATAGAAATAAAACAAGATAAATGTAGATATAAAATGGAAAATATTGTAAAATTATAATTAAAAGGAAAGAAACTGATTAACAGGTTTGGAGCTGCGAAAAATTAGAATGAAAATAAAATAAAATAAATGTAACATAAATATAGGATAAATTGTATTGAAATAAGTAAGACAATTGTTAAAATAAAAATAAGACATCACATACCATGAAAAGAAGATAGAAGAAACATATAAGAAAAAAAAAAAAAGAAAAAAGGAAGCCGGAAAAGAGAAGTCCCTTAAAGAAAATTGGCATTCAATGAAGACAAGCAAGCAAAATAAAATAAAAATAATAAGATAAATTGTAATATGATATAAGAAAATAAATAAGTAATATATAAAAATAAGAACTATACGATTAATATAAGAATAAATGTAATAGTGATAAGGAGTTAATAAAGAAAAAGTACTAAAATCAAAGATTAAAAGAAGCCAAGGGAAAAAGAGTACGGCAGGGCAAAAAAATTAAGAAAGCCGAAAAAAGCACAGTCCCCAAAAGAATGATTGGCGAAAGTTACTGGTTACGCCAGTAGAAAAGCAGCCCAGAAATATAAAAAAAAAAAACCTAACCTAACCTAACCTAACCTAACCTAACCTAACCTAACCTAACCTAACCTAACCTAACCTAACCTAACCTAACCTAACCTAACCTAACCTAACCTAACCTAACCTAACCTAACCTAACCTAACCTAACCTAACCTAACCTAACCTAACCTAACCTAACCTAACCTAACCTAACCTAACCTAACCTAACCTAACCTAACCTAACCTAACCTAACCTAACCTAACCTAACCTAACCTAACCTAACCTAACCTAACCTAACCTAACCTAACCTAACCTAACCTAACCTAACCTAACCTAACCTAACCTAACCTAACCTAACCTAACCTAACCTAACCTAACCTAACCTAACCTAACCTAACCTAACCTAACCTAACCTAACCTAACCTAACCTAACCTAACCTAACCTAACCCGAACCTAACCTAACCCGAACCTAACCTAACCCGAACCTAACCTAACCCGAACCTACCCTAACCCGAACCTACCCTAACCCGAACCTAACCTAACCCGAACCTAACCTAACCCGAACCTACCCTAACCCGAACCTACCCTAACCCGAACCTACCCTAACCCGAACCTACCCTAACCCGAACCTACCCTAACCCGAACCTACCCTAACCCGAACCTACCCTAACCCGAACCTACCCTAACCCGAACCTAACCTAACCCGAACCTAACCTAACCCGAACCTTTTTTTTTTTTTTTTTTTTTTTTTTTTTTTTTTAACAGTTTCCACCAGCCTCCGGGGGAAGGCCGGTGGGGTATGTGGGATTACCTCCCGAGGGGGCTGCCTACTCCCCTCGGGCGGACCGGGGGCCAAGGCCGCCGGTCCTACCCACTAAAAACCCCGGTCACCACTCTTGGCCTTAGAGGGGGCTTCGCAGGATCGCCTTTTGGCATTACTCTGCTAGGCCCCCAGCCAGACGTCTCCAATGAGGGTACCCCGAGTGGCAGTTCCCGCTGCCGGCGGTCACACTAGACCTGCCGGTGACCAGACACAGAGTGTCCAGTCGGGGTAGGGCACCCTCCGACTCATTGCCTTCGCCGGGAGCTTCCCCCGGAACTCCCGGCTGGCCGCTCTTACAAGAGAGCGACCGGCAACCCCTTCTCAGGGTGGGATGAGGTGCGCATAGCGTCTCCTTCCCCGATTCGTCCTACGCCGACGAATCGGTGGAGCTGCCGCGTCCTCCTCCCTCGCACGCTCGATGGCCTCCTTCTGCCGCATGACACTTTCAGCGAAGGAGACCACCGCGTTCCAGTTCCTCTCGCTGCGGAGCATTTGACCTACGATTGCCCGCAGCGAGAGGTCACCTCCCACCACACCCTGCAAATTAAATCGCTGGGGCCCCCAAGCGGCGCACTCGGACACCGTATGTTCTACGGTGTCTACTGGCGCGCCGCATTCCCAACAGGCCGGGTTCGGCTCCCGCCCCGCAATCTGGTGCAGGTACTTGCCGAAACAGCCATGGCCGGTCAGCACCTGCACCAGTCTGTATGTCAGGGTCCCGCTTGATCGCGAGACCCATTCCGACAAGTAGGGGCGGACTGCCTCAACAGTAACCCGGCCCGGCTCGGGAGGCCCCAGGATCCTTAACCAAGACTGGGTCAAGGCCTCCTGGGCGAGATCCCTGACCCGTCGCGACTCTTCCGGGCACAGCCGGAGTCCCCTCTCCCTGGCGTCGCGGCGCAGGCGGTACGTCTCTGAGAGGACAACCGCCTGCAGCTCCCAGGGCGGGTCGGCTGCCAGGAGTGCAGCCGCCCGCCAGGACACTGTACGGTACGCCCGAATGGCTCTCACGTCTATGACCCTCTGAGACCTTCTCAAGAGGGCCCTGCTACGAGACGTGAGGTGGTCTGCCCAGACAGGAACCTAACCCGAACCTAACCTAACCCGAACCTAACCTAACCCGAACCTAACCTAACCCGAACCTACCCTAACCCGAACCTACCCTAACCCGAACCTACCCTAACCCGAACCTACCCTAACCCGAACCTAACCTAACCCGAACCTAACCTAACCCGAACCTAACCTAACCGTAGTATGTAAGCATGCACGTACACACCTCTACAAAAAAACACCAAAAAAAAAAAAAAAAACCCAAAAACCTATAAAAATCCGAAAAAAAAAGGATGATAATGGAATAGTTTGTACAAACAGGTACACCAATGTTCACACATCCACACACTTAACAACCACCATACAAAAAATAATCATGAAACAACACAATAAAAACTCAACACCATAGCACCAAAAATATTGTAACAAAACATAATATGCACAAACTTTAAATTGTAAAACACCTTAGGACCTATGTAAAATTGTCCTCAATATATTTTAATAAAATAAAAAGCGTGTCATAACAAAAAAAAAGCACACGAAATAACAAAACACCTAAGACCAGGAACGGAACTTAGAGTCTGTAGTTGCTTTTTTTGTCTTAGCTATTGTCTTAATGAAAAAATGTTGTGTATAAAATTTATTCCTCAAAAAACGATCTACAAAAATGGTCCGATATTATTTTTTTGTAAAATGATAAAACAAAAGTTATATCGAAAACTATAAATGTTTTTCTCGAATTTCTGAACATTTTCGCTTATAACTTTTTTATTTATAGTTCTACGACAAAAACTTACTGTAGCAAAGGTGTAGAGAATTTAATTTGCAACAAAAAATGTCACCAAATTTCTTTTGTCAGATAAATATTTTAAGAGATATATCGTAAAAACCATTTCAACCCCTATTTTCAAGATGGCGGCCGTGGGACAAGGGTAGCGACCCCACAAACTTGGTTTTCGCGTTACAATGACCCCCCCTACACATCAAAAAAATAAAATTGCGTCCTTTAAAAAACGCAACCCCAAATGTAACTTTTCAATGGACTAAGGGGCGTCCATAAATTACGTGAGGTGTTTAAGGGGGGGAGGGGGTTGAGTCAAATCTCATCTAATCTTACGTTGGAGAGAGGGGGGGTCTCAGCAAATATCACGCAATTTTTTTTTTCTGATTGAAACAAAAAAAATTATACTATTTTGCTCCATTTAATCCAGATTGTATATGCTTAAGATTTAATTTTGAGCGTAATCGCGTAATTCGATTAAGATCATTCACTAATTCGTTCGAAAAAAAATAATTTCATTCATACTTCGACGTTATACATTTACTGACTGTCAAACCACCGTTTTCTGCCACCTCCATACCCTATCACTCAAGTTGATGGACATTTGACAATTCCGGACTTTAAAGAGCATGACGGAATGTCATTTGCTCCATTTCTAATACACCACTGCCTACCGATTCAACCGCTGAATGCCATCATCAGCACGCCTTATGATCTCTATTGCCCAAGTGTACGTGATGATTTAGAGAAAAGATGCTGCAGTACATGCGGTATTTACTTTGCATCTAGCACAAGAGCTGCAGAGCACAGGCGATCAGCCCACATTGCACCAGCTAAAGAAGCGCGTATGTTCCGCAAAGTGCGACCCTCACGGATTGTCACAAGACGAGCTGATGAGTTACTGTGTGCAAGTGCCAATGGCTTAGAGTGGCTAGATCAGAACGAAGTTGAAGGAGCAGATGATTTTACTGAAAATCATATCATGTCCATGTTGGTTCCAATAGTCTCTCTTGAGACCGTGCATGATTCTCCATGGATTGAATTAGAGCAGATATTCTTTTTTTAATCACAGTAGTTACGATTTAAGTATTCTATTGTTAAATTTTTATTACACTTATAATTAAACTCTCAGCAATATTGATTACTAGTCTTAACTAGCCGTAAATAAAAGCACGAAGCAATTTTTTTTTCTTTTTACAATAACAATCCAACGCGTTTACGTAAGAAACCCACATTTTGAAAAATCTCACGTGAGATTGGGGGATGGGGGAGGGGGTTGAATAAAATCTCACGACATCTCACCAGCGGGGGAGGGAGTTACAGAAAATTTAAAAAAACTCCTCACGTAATTTATGGACGCCCCCTAATCAGCTATCAAAATAGCAAAGAGGTCCGCAACACTCGTACTATACAATAATCATCAAATGTTCAACGCAGACATTTTAGCCGACAACAAATTTTGGCAAATCGCACAATCGAATCGATGCAAGAAATAACGATGCCGGCATCGGATGCGGTTTCCTAATTACGATGCGCATCGATGAAAAAATTTAACGAAAACCCCCATCTCTGGTCATCATGCCCGATATTATTAATTCTTTCACTCACTCGATGTCGATAGGTGACACAAGGCTCATTGTTTACGTAGTTTGCGCGTTATTTTTGTCACCAAGAACCTGTGAGCGCGGCTTGCAGATGGCGCGCATTTCGTTGCTCGCTCGGCGTGCTTTCATTTTGTTGCGCCCAGTTGCGCCATGGCGCAATTTTGAGTTAACTCAATGAGCCGGCACAGTTAACTGCGCCTTAGTTACTGAGTTAACGCAAGGATTTTCGCTGAGTTACCCATGTTTACATAGAAATGACTGTTTGACACACGAAAGAAACACGCTATAATTTTTTTTTCGTACCTAATAATTGAATAAATCATGATGTATACATATAAATAAGAACTTTGAAAAGCTTACAAACACAATTGCATCAATCAACTAATTGAACGAGAACAATTCAATAATACTTGACTAAAAACAAGTAATCAAATAAAAACCCAACAGTTTAACAATGTAACTGAAGTAATGACTGATATTTTTTTTATATTACTAACTTTAATATAACCGAACTTATTCAATTGTCGCTAATTTAATATAAACTAAATGAATGAAACTGAATATTCAAATTCGACGGATTATCATTCAAGATGTTTGGCTACTTTTTTGCGCGATCAGGCGCGATGTTTCCAAGAAGAACACAGTTATAGTAGATCAGTATGAAAACTAGCAGGGGTCAGCGATCAGTAGTGAAAATCTTCGATCGACATTTCAAAAGTCTCACGGTTGCAATAGGTCCAACGTGAAGGAGCGCCACTTTCCGATCTCGAGTCCGGATGGACCGCCGTCGCTACCTTCCGGAAAGCAATAAAGTCTACGAAGGAGATGAACGTCACGATGGTGAGGGCACACATGCTGTTCCGCGTGCCATTTGTCATGGGATGTTTACATTCGTTTGACACAGGAGAGCGCCAGGGGGTCAAAATGCTTACCCCTTAAGAGTGGCCTGGTCTGCCAGTATCAGCACGCCGCGCCGGTATTCATCGGCCCGGGAAATAAATATGAGAATTGTTGTCTAAATTGATAATTCATTCTTTAATTACAGCTGCTGCTTTTATTATATGGTAGTCAATATGGTAGTCAGGTTTGATTTTCGTACCGAGCCAGTGTTTAAAAAGTATTTATTATATTTATATATAATATAATTAGTATATCTGTTGTCTAGTATTTAGATACATTAGTGGCCGTCCATTAATCACGTGATGTTTTTTTTGGAATTTTTTAACCCCCCCTCCCCCTTGGTGATACATGGTGAGGTTTAAGACCACGTGTATGTATATCACGTGTATTTTTAGTGCCTTTAAAGGATCTTAATTTTAAGTATCATCTAATTTTATTATAGAAAATTAAAGACTCCAATAATAACGTTTAGAGGTAGACAGAAAGGTGGCAGGTTGGTTTTGACTGACATAAAACTAATGAAAGAAATGCGAAAACTGTCACAGTATTTAATTCTTATAAAAATAATATTAATTTATCAAAGGTTTTTATAAAATACTCGATGTACTTCTGTTTATTACATGTGAAGTAATTCTAATCTTAAAATATTCGTACAAACTTTACCTACTGTCCTACTTACTCTACACAGTTGATTTCTATAAAGGAGACGTTAATTGCTTGGATTCTCATAAGTGCGAGTGAGATAGCATTCCCGCGCTGGCTGTTCTAAAGCCAGAAAAATACAAATTTCATAACTAACAATTGAAATTAAACTTTATTATTATTTGTGTAAAGTTCAATAAATATAAAAAGATTCAAATTTATTTTTATTATGTAATTAAAGTTGCTCGCAGTGTTGCTGTTCGATAAAAAAATTGCTTTATTTATTAGAAATTTGGTGTTCTAGTTTTAACTCATGTCACTTAAATACAATTACTGTTGTACTCAAATTATAAATAATTTAGGTTTTGAAATTGAAGTTTAGATTTATTCCGTGGTAGTCATATGTGTGTGGATTCAATTCCCACGCCAAGTAAAATTCTGATGTAGATAGATTCTTTCAAACTCTGTTTAGATATAATATGTGTAAATAGTATATGAAGTAACAGTTTTTGTCGGTTCGGTCTGAATTAATAATAGTGAGTCTGAAATAAGAATACCCCATCACTTATCTAGAGAGTCGTAAAAGGCTACTAATTACTATTATAGGTGGTGGAGATTCAACTCCGTCTGGATGGCCACCATCCCTGGTTTTTTAAATATTCCGCCAAAATCTTGTTATGTGTTCCGGAATACTTGACCAGGTTCCAGTACGATTACGCAGATGACAGCGTGTTAGCGGTGCCTCTGGCGTTGCAAACACCTATAGGCAACAGTAATTACTAAATATGTACTAAGTGAGCCGTCAGCGTGTCTGCTGTCTTACAGCAAAAAAAAAAGATTATTCATTTGATTACTTTACTGACAACAAATAATGGAAACTATCCGGTTTCTTTCGGGAGGTCAATCAGTTGCTTTTGTAGAAACTAAATTTAAGAATTCTACCTTTTTTTACGCACCTTCTTGGTTAAGGAATAAAAAAACTTGGTTATCCGTAGATAAATACGCATTGCATTTTATCTGCCGATACCAATTTTGGGACGGCCTACAGACAGGCTGACGGCCCGCTTAGAATTTAGCAGTCACCGTTCATCGCGAACACCCTGCTATCCCTTATGGGTACAGGAACTTGGGTCACTAATGCCCGAACACAACACAAGACGGGCTTGGGGCCCTACCATGTAGCTAGGGTTGTCTTGTCGCCTTTTACGACAGGCCAACCCCGGCCGCAGCGGTCAGTATTCTTTCTCTGCCCCTGCACGGATAAAACCAGTAATTGGGATTTTTGGAATAAAAATGGTTTCATTAAATACCACTGATACATAAATATATATCAGTATCAGACTGATATATAATATATATATATATATATATATATATATATATATATATATATATATATATATATATATATATATATATATATATATATCAGTCATATATAAAATTAAATATGTTATCTAATTATCCGTAATAAATCCGTCAGGATGTATTTATCAATGAAGATAATATAAATTATTGTAATAGCAACATTGAATAAGTGAATACGACATACGAATTTAGTTTCGAATGAATCTTGTGAGAGTTGGTAGTCTGTGTCATTGGGGAATAAATTGTGTTTTATTTACAATTTAAAATTAGTGTTTGTATGCTTTATAAGTGTTTTTTAATGGATGCTTTATATGTAAGTTATTATGTTGTTGTAAATATATGATTTAATTATCTATTTACGCAATCCAAAAGTGTGATAATTAATGCGTAAACTGATTGAATGCAATCACCTTTTGATACAGATCCTGTTATTGTTAGGGACAATGTTTTTAATTTACAAATAAAATTTTGAGTTGTTCTTGTTTAGGTAAGTTGTTTACATTTGTAATGTCCGTAACTAGGACCATAGAATACTGGAATTTGAAATAACAGTTTAATAATATATAAAACTATATGATTTAATCTCGATATATCGTTTTATCATACAGCTCTTACGCCCCTTTTCTATTGACGTATCTGAGAAAATAGTTATTTTTAACTGTCGAGGATCAGCAAACAGGCTAACGGCCCACATAGTAAGCAGTTACCGTCCCATATGGATGTTTGCGGCGCTAGGGTCATCGCGAACACGCTGCTGTAGGCATAGAGGTATTGGAACCTGGCTCGCAAATGCTGGAACATAACACAAGGTAATTATGGGGCATACTTTTACACCACAGGTGGTTGCCACCCAGATGGGCTTGGGGGCTACCACGCAACTGGGGTTGTTTTGTCACCCTTTTATTTTAAACATTTTATGCCCTAGTATGCATGACCTTTAAGTTAAGTTTTGTCACCCTTTACTTCAGGTGGACCCAGGTTGCAGGGGTTAGTGTTATTACTCTGCCCTTGCATGGATAGAATCTAATTAAAATAGATGAAATAAAAGAAGTAGTTTTGTATAACCTGCAATACAGACTTCCTTTAACAACTCAGGTTGTTTTTTTATTTCAACACAACACAACTATCACATATAAACCAAATCCATACTCCTCAAAATAACACATGGTATACTGTCTTTGTAAATTAAAAATCTTGTAAGGTACATTCAAGCATATCTGATTGAACACTCCAGGATTGTGGATTTCCCCCCTCATCACCTGCAGCATATATCTGACAAGAGCTGTAGCTCTTTTTGGTCTCTAATTTACTGTATCCCACCATGCCTAAAACGAACATGGTGGGATACATTGGATAAACACCATAAGTTGGAGATAAAGAAACCATGTGAATTTATTTTAGATTTTTTCCACCCTCTGGCTATATTTAGCTTCACGTGGAGCCCATATGAGTGCTTTGTCCTCTAAATGACTCTTAACTAAAGTGTTGTAATAACACCTGTTGCATTGTGGTTTTGTCAGTTCATGTTGGTTTTATGGCATGATGACCTCTGCAGTTCCAATTTTAGTACATATGTACTGCAGAAGCAACTACAACCTCCAGAATTATCATTACCAACAGTGGAACAGGTGCTTCATGCTTAATTGCAAAATAAAATAAATTAAGTTGTTTACTCATTTATCAAATTCTAGAAGAAAACCACTGCTGCATAATCTTTGTATAGCAATGTAGGTGATATCCTCTTTTTTATTGCTATAGGACAGCAGACAGGCTGACGGCCCGCTTAAAATTTAGCAGTTACCTTCGCCCATGCTGCCGTCCCATAAGGGTACGGGAACTTGGGTCTCTAATGCCAGAACACAACACAAAGTTATTATGGTGGCATATTTTAGACCAAAGGTGGTCGACATCCAGACGACCACCGTGGCCGACCCTGGCCGCAGAAGTCAGTATTCTTTCTCTGCCTCTGCGTGGATAAAAACTTTTCTTTGAATTTCCACAATCCTGACATCTATCTGTTTGTATAACTTGTTTATAATGCCAGCCACCATGGTAATGTCCTTTGCAGGGAATACTAAGGGTCACAAGTTCCATTCCTGCCATACCACAAATACAGGTTTTCACTTAGTCACTTTTATCTAAAAACAATCTATGTGTAACACTTAACTACAAATGGCCTCCGTGGTGTAATGGACACACTGTAATGCTACTACACTTGCAGAGTGACAAATTCCTTTATTTATATCTGGAATATGGAAAATAATCAATATTTTCATGATATATCCTAGTCGCATCACATATTTACTGTCTTTGATCTGCTTTTTTGATAGTGCACATGGTCTTTGTTATCTTTGGCAGTTACATATAAAAACTTTGTTGTTTAGGCACAATGCTTGTGTTTCCTTGAATGATGTTTTGATTGAATTGACATGACGTGTTGATTCCTTTAATAGATACAAAGTAGATACCACATGCAGAATCATTTTCTAAATCATCAATTCACAATTTTCCTGTTGCTTGTGAAAAATTAGTGGATATTTGCCGAACATAATTTAATTATAATAATTTATCTTAGTTTTAGGTATTTTTAAAGTAGGGCATTGTGAGGTAAGGTAGGGCATTTTCTAACAATGCCAAGCTACGGCCGTGGACCCCCCTCTCCCAAACGTAAGATTAGATGAGATTCGACTCGCCCCCCCCTTAAACACCTCAAGTAATTAATGGTTGCCCCCTTGGGCTTTCGTCACGTAGTCAATATTATCCATCGGAAATCTCGCGCTTTTTCGAGCTATATTCAAATATGACGAAAAGAACGGAGGAGGTTCTCAATTCGACGCTTAAATTTTTTTTCTTTTTTTTATGTATGACCAGCTGACCACGCATAACTTTTTACCGTGTAGTCCGATTTTAAAAATTCTTTTTTACATATAACTGTAGGTCATACATACACTTTTGGCGTCAAAAATTAAAACATATCACTTTTTGAAACAAGTTTGATTTTTTGGAAACAAAAATAACAATATTGGATTGTTTTTGTAATTGATGTAATGGTTGTTGCTAATTTTTTTCCATGAATGTAGTGTTTCATTATTCAAAGGTAGACCCAAAAAAGATGGATGGATTGCGTAAAAGATGATATGGCAAAAAAGGGTGTGAATGTTGTGATGACTGCTGTTAGCAGGAGAGTGGAAGAAGAGGACATGTTGTGCCGACCCCATATAATGTGGGATAAGGGCAGGAAGAAGAAGAATGAAGTGTTGCATACCTACTTAGCTTCTTCAAGATTTGTTTGTTTCATTTTCATTCGTAATCTCGTAATTCGTAAATTGATTGGGTTTTTAACATTTTTTTACTTTTGCTTTAGGTACTTAAATAGGTGATTAAATTGAGCACATATTGAGGATTTCTATTAGCACGGTTTTGTTGGAATTTATCTTCGTGTAAATCGAGGTGTATGATCCATACTAATATTATAAATGTGTAAGTTACTGTCTGTCTGTTCATTATTGAGATCGGACCTTAGAGAAGGATATATCGCACGCTTAATCATAAACTGACCTAACTCAAAAAACCAATTTTTTGGGAAATCGCAAAAAATGTTTTGTCATTTACGACTTATCCTATATATTAACTTATAACTAAATAGCGGTAACTCAGTGTTTGGAAAAGGATATCGAAATAAATCTTAGTTTGGCCGATAGAGGGCGTCGATGCAATGCTGCCCGTAAAGGTGAAAATTGACTTGTACCGTTTGTTTGTAATGTATCATTCGAGGCGATCTTGTTACAATACGGCGACACAGACTAACTTGTAACGTGTGATTGTAATGTATCATTCGAACTCTTGGCTCAAGTGTGTTCCATCCATTTTGTTTTCTTTATCTTTGCTTTCTCTCTTCTTAACGAAGTAAGTAAACTGGTCATTTTTTCTTGGCATCCTCAACGTCAATTTCCATTTCAGTAGCAATTCTACCCAAGCATCGTTTTATAAGTCAGTCTTTGGTTTCTGTTACACGAACGCGATACATTACACCAAAATGTTACAAGTCAAGCTCCACCTTTATTATCTCACTTTAGACCTAAATCGTAATCGGTCAGTTTATGATTAAGCGTGCGATATGTTACTTTTTATTTATTTATATAGCAGACCAACAATTTGCCGGATCATCTAATATTTTATAATGTTTAATTTCTGGTTTATGGAATACTTAGTATGATTACCTACTTAGTCACTTGGCGAAATACTGAGGGTGTATGATGGACTCAATGGGGTGGCCCAATAGTGGTGCAGTGCTCGACAGTCCTCATTGTTTGTTCGCCTAGAGCAGTGGTCGGCAAAGTGCGGCTCCAGAGCCGCATGTGGCTCTTTGGCTCTTTAAGTGCGACTCTGGCACAAATATCAACGAAGGCGCAATAATATTTTCATTAAAAAACTTAGTAAGAAAAAAATTACATCTTATTTTGATAAATTATAAAATTCTTCTTTAAATCGAGAACATGTATAATTTTTTGGTTTAGTTAAAAGATAGATAGGTAATTAAAATTTTATATTGTTTATCATGAAGATTACCAAGAGTAACCTGAGAAGTCGTCTTATTGATGAGAACTTGAATCATGTCTGAAATTAAAAACAACAACATACAAACCTGACTTACTCAAACTTTCCAAAGAGATGCATGCAAGCACTTGATTATAAAATTTAGTTTTATTTAGTGTACTGCTTATTTAGTGTAATAAAAGTTTACTAAACAAGCAGATTAGGCTCCCATTTTTTTTAAATTATTGTAATGTTCATATTTGGCTCTTTGGCTAATAAGTTAGCCGACCACTGGCCTAGAGCAGTAGTCGGCAACCTTTTATACTCCGGACGCCGAGCAAGAAGAATTTCGGCCATTGACCTGTTATTATCTGTCTCTGCCACTCCCGCGTAAATATAATGCCGCTTTGCTCGCACAGAGCAATGACCGACGGTGGTCGGGGTATAGCTCTTGGACTCCCCGGCTGCGGCTTTTCCGCGAAATGTTTAGCTCGCGCACGGAATGTTACTTATTATCTATTATTATTTCCATACTAATGTTTCCTACTAAAGCAAAGCTGAGTTTCAAATGCATATTATCAATATTTAGCTCTATTGGATGACAAGGTTGCCTGATGTCCTTTCTAATGTTTCTAGAGAATCGTTCCCAATAATAAATATTTTGTGACAATTCACACAACGCCATCTAGTCCCAATGTGTCATACCACTGGGTTGTTGACAACAGCTGATATCTTTTTTCTTCTTAGTCGTTTCACTCTTTACAGAGCGGTCGTGATCAGCTGGTAGTACTATTAGAGGCAGATATTGTTCGCTGTATGATTTTACGCCATTTCTCGCGATTCAGAGACATTCTGGTGCACTCATGCAAAGGCCCGCCCACAGCCGATTTGATCTGGTCGGTCCATCGCATGGGTGATCTTCCACGTGATCTGGTCCCCTCCACTTTGCCCTGGACAACGAGACGCTCTATGGAGTCATTGTTTCGCCTTGAAACGTGGCCGAAAAATTTGAGAATACGTGACTGGACCAAAGCGGAGAGATGCTGCTTAATGCGGAGTTCTTCACGGATGGAGGCATTGGTCCGAAACTGATATACTTATATACTTTTGTTGTAAATAAATACATAAATATAAACATCCAGAGGCGAGACGGGAATCGGAGCCGTGACCTCCGCAAGCGTAGCGAAGTGAAGAAGTATCCATTACGCCACAGTCACAGAGGTCTTCGAATCCCAATGGTGGGATGGGATGCTCATGGAATATGGCTCTGATTCATTGAATCCACGCTTCCATGCTTCTGCAAATCATAACACAGGGGTCAACAGTTTAATTATTTTAAAAGACCAAACAAAGAGGAGAGGCAGAATATAAGAGACATTCTATACTTATATTCTATCTCATTCTCTCGCAGGTATGTTTGCTCCCTTTTGGTGTCGCTTTTCCGTTTCATTGAATTTTCAAATCACAACGCCGCTAAACAAGTTTCCTTTCAATATTAATGTTAATAATAATTTATTTAGGAAAATGTCAGCCATGGCTTACACCGCCACACAAAATAAAAAAGTGGTTTGTACATTTGACGCTATCTACCCACCGACATGTATTTCGACCCATGAAAATCACGCTTTTTTTTTCAATTTAGTCCAGGTTTTGAAGGTATACGGTCCAAACTGACTCCAAATCCGGATCCAGCGGGTCGTAAAGGTAGGTAGGTGGTGTCAGATGTACAAACCACTAAAGTCGATGTTATAAGTGAAGCCCGTGCAGAGGCGGAGAAAGAATACTGACCTCTGCGGCCGGTGTCGGCCTGTCGTAAAAAGCGACAAAACAACCCACTCTAGCTACGTGGTAGGGCCCCAAGCCCGTCTGGATGGCGACCACCTTTGGTTTTAAGTATACCTTGTGTTGTGTTCCAGCTTTGTGACCCAAGTTCCTGTATTTTTATGGGACAGCAGCGTGTTCGCGATCCCATTGGCGTTGCAAACACCCATAGGCGACGGTAACTGCTAAATTGTAAGCGGGCCGTCACCCTGTCTGCTGTCCTACAGCAATAAAAAAAATAGAACCCGTAACCCGTTACGTCTTTATACAACAATATTAATTAATATTATAAATGCGAAAGTGACTTTGTTTGTTTGTTACGCTTTCAGGCCTAAACTGCTGAACCAATTTCGATGAATTTCGGTATAGTCATAGATTGGACCTTTTTTTAATTCATATGACAGAACAACGTTTGCCGGGTCAACTGTTTAAAAGTAAAAATATTAGTGAATTTTCATACAACCGATTTTCTTAAAAACAAATCTCCGGAGAGATTAAAATCCATTTTAACGAGACACCCGGATGCGTACACTCATTTGAGCCGCGGAGTTCATTCACTTTGGTTTCCTCTTAGTTCGCCAAGATCAAATATCTCACGGGTCGTTATCTTATTTTTAGATCTATACTAGCCGTTCCCGGCCGCTTCGCTGATCGAATAACAGAAAAAAAAAAAATCGTGTGCATGCGTGCTACACCGCTTGCCTCACTTCTCCTATAAAAATCGTTGTTTCTTTAAACTTTAAATTAAATGAAGATATCGCAATAATGCTTTTTAGATATGGGCCAAGTGCCTAAGAAATAAAAATTTCATTTAAAGTAAATTTTAATTATAAACTATACATGAAAATTTATCATACTACAATTATTATATTCGATTTTCATCTTGTAACCATATTGCGGATCTGTGGATGGAACAGAATAATATAAAAATTACTAATAAAAAACAGGGGTTGATCGTAGAAGGGTGACAATTTGAAGTTGTGTGTATTTTTCAATGCTAAATCATAATAAAATAAAAATAAAAAAATTTGTCAAAAAAAATAAATTTTTAGGGGTGGGTCACTCTTATCATTTAAGGGTATGAAAAGTAGATGTTGGCCTATATACACACAAAATTTCATATAAATCGGTCCAGCCGTTTCGGACGAGTTTGGTAACAAACACCGCGACACGAGAATTTTATATATTAGATTATAATAAAATAAAAATAGTATTCGAACAAACATGTGTACATCGCATGCGTACGATAACTTCTCATGTTTTTTCTGTTATTCGACCAGCGAAGCGGCCGGGAACTGCTGCTAGCTGCTACTCAGAAACAAATGTATCAGTAGAGGAGGAGAGTGGATGGATTGCGTAAACGATTGTGGCAAAAAGGTGGCAATGTACAGATGACGACTGATAGGGGAAAGTGGAAGGAACATTCGAGAGGGGCGGGAGGAAAAGAAACATTTTCACTTTGTAACTGCACTAGTGTCGCGTCGTGGCGGCTTTTTTAATACGCCTTTATTAGCTTGACCTGCATGTAATTATGTATGTATCAATGTAACGGAATTTTCAGATTCCTTTTTACCCACTTTGAACGATCACAAAAATTCAAAACAACTCTAGGAGTTGAGGGGGGCCGCGGAACAGCACGCAGCCCTCACCCTCGCGGCAATAGTGCGGGCGGCGGATCCTACACCGAGGGGCCGCCCGCGGCCGCTTTCCGAAACTTCCGCCTAGGTCTACCCCTTCCAACACTTCCATTCACACTCGCCTCATACACTTTTTTCGTCAATCGTTCTTCATTCATTCTCTCAACGTGGCCAAACCATCTCAGCTAACCACTTATCGAGACCTGATGAAAATACACAAATTTAATAATTTTGATCCATAGTCCGCTTACCAGGATCGTCAGGATTAATGCTTTGTTTTTCCTTCTGCCGGAAGATGGCGTTTAATTAATAAAAACGTTTTTCCTACTTTCTAATTCTCCCCCGCATGAGAAGGGTTGCCTTGCTTCTCCTCCATAACCCGGGGTTCGAGCGGTCATCCCGTTTCCTGGGAATAATTATTTAGCAACATTGAGTTGCATGTTATTGGTGGGCGAGCCGTTATCAGTTGGGTTTTGCAGCCGCGTGACACGGTCAAAGGTCTCGATAACAACTTTTGTTGTTATTAATATATGTATACATATTTATACTAGCTGTGTCCCCGACTCCGTCCGCGTGGAATAGTGACTGGGTAGCATTTCTTGGATATATATTATGGTTTATTTTGGATTATAACCCTATAAACCCTAAATTTTTTTTTTCATTGCGTAGGACAGCAGACAGGCCGACAGCCCACTTAGAATTTAGCAGTTTCCGTCGCCTATAGGTGTTTGCAACGCCCAACGCCAGTGGCATCGCGAACACGCTGCTGTCCCATAAGGGTACAGGAACTTGGGTCACTAATGCAGGAACACAACACAAGGTTATTATGGCGGCATACTTAAGACCAAAGGTGGTCGCCATCCTGACGGGCTTGAGGCCCTACCACGTAGCTAGGGTGGGTTGTTTTGTCGCCTTTTACGACAGGCCGACCTCGGCCACAGAGGTTAGTATTCTTTCTCCGCCCCAGTACGGATAAAAAAATATAAATAAATGAAATATGCAAACAGTAAGTGTTATCGAATGCGACTGTTACGCCTCCGGAATTACGTGCGTTCGAACCTACAAAGTCCAGTCTAAGCTAAACCCCATTTCATATGATTGATGATATAAATCTGAGATCAACTTAAATTAGGTTTATAAAAATTCCGAAACCGATAATTTTTAACTAAAACTATTTTATTTTCTAAAATAAAAGTAGCCTAAGTAGTAACTTAACAAATTATGTAACAACAAGTATGTTACATCAGCTAGCTGCCAGTGAAAGTCCCGTCAAAATCGATCCAGCCATTTCAGAGAGAGAGAGAGAGAGAGACAGATAAAAATTGTAAAAAATGTAATTTATAGATGTCACATTTGTCACCTGTCACAGTTGTCAATATCTTTCGCTATGAAAAACAGGTAATTGCAGATGGATACCGTCGCATATAGAAAATTGCGACACCAGAGGCATCACCAACGCGCAACCAACGCGCTGTCGGCGTGTCGGCCTCTAAGAAATGTATAAGGCAACTTGCTATTATTTGCCAATATTATTGTAAATCTTAAATTATATGGAAAATATCTATTCTGCAGGTTATATAACCTATATAGGGGCTTTTATAAATCAGAAACAAATATGGCGTCCGAGGCTGGGATATTTATGGTATTATTGGAAATCGAATTAGCACATTGCATATATCACCACGCTAGCTATTAACCGTGACTCGGTTCGCTAACTCAAAGGTAAATAAGTCTATAATGGGGCCCGTTGTATCGTAATAGAATGCTCCCACAAAAGGATGGGATGTAGGGGTGGAATAAGAACACTGATTCCTGCGGCCGGGAGCAGCTTGTCGTAGAAGGCAAACAACCCCTGGATGGCCACCATTCCTGCTTTCTGAGTATGACGCCATCATGTTGTCTTCCGGGATAAGTGAACAGGTTCCAGTACCCCTGTATTGTATTGTGTGGTCCAATTTAAGTTGACCTCAGATTTATATCATCAATCATATAAAATAGGGTTCAGCTTAGGCTGGTCTTAGTAGGTTGAATTTCCAATTTAAGTTGATCTCATATATCCCAAAAATGCTGCCCAAAGTCATTATTCCACGCGGACGGAGTCGCGGGCACAGCTAGTATACATATAAAAAAAATGTATAATGAACTAATTGCGTAAAATATTTTGATTTAACATGCTGTGTTTCTCTCAACACACACATATGTCAAACAAAAACGAGAGTTGTTTATTTTCTACATCATAAACGTGTCATGTCATTATAAACGGATTCCAGTGTATATATTAGAAAAGAAAGAAAATGTATTTATTTAGGACTAAAAATTATTTATAATTATATACAGTGTACTCGTATTGGTCCTAGCTCAGCATTTACTGATAGTATTTACCAGCGCTGATCTTTCTCTAGGGTCATTAAGTGACCTGTGGCGCGTAGGCGCTTATCAAGTGGGTGACTACCCCATCGATAAGTACCCCAACGACCACTAGCCGGTCGCTATGACGTTTCACTTCCACAATGTCGTTCTGGAACTCCTCCGAGAGCACTATGGCAACCCCATTCTCCCCAGGTGCACCTGTGTAGATCAGCTTGTAGCCATTCCCAATGAACCGGGATCTGCTGGCCTTCCACCGAGTCTCCTGTAGAAACACCACGGCCACCCTCCGCCTGGAGAGCACATCAGCCAACTCTCGCGCGTGCGGTTAGCGTGCCTATGTTCCTTGTTGCGAAGCGGATCTTTCGAGATGTTTGGGCTGCGTGAGTTGGGGCTAGCGTCGTTTGCCGTGCCCGCCCATGACACGGTAGCCCTTGTCCACTTCTCACAAGAGCCGGACGAAGCTCTCGCGCGCCGTTGTGCGGCGGCGCCCTAGCCCTTAGCCGATCTCGTACTCTTAATCTCTCCCATGTGATTTGGCAGACTGGCTTTTACGGGGGCGACTGCCGTCTGACCCCCCAACCCCAATAGGAAAGCCGTCTTCAGAGCCTCGTCCGTTATTCAGCAGGGTGCGCCGACTTGCAGGTGAGGTTGCCTTGGGCCCCGAAGATGTTGGTAGGGCCCCTAACAACCCACGAAAGATGGCAAAATAATACTAATATTTTTCGTTCATTATTTCATTAAGAATTATTTTTTATTTTAGTTCGATTTATCATTAGTTTTTTTAAATTATTAATATTATTTAATTTTGTAACTCATTTATACAGTACGTTTAATAATACATTAATTAATCGTACTCAACATTGTGGGACCTTCAATTCTTGAACATGGCGAAATAATAAATACTAATTATGTACATACCTAGTCAGGTCATAAGTATTGTCACACAGTAAAAACTTTTTTTTTTTGGATTGCTGGCCACAAAAAAGTTTATTGAATTCGAATCTCGAATTGTTCATGAAAATAAAAATGTATACTTTTAGAATTTTACTCATTTTTTAAATATGGAGTGGACGCTTAAAGAAGACCGTGTAGCAGTTATTGCGTTGCATCGTTGCGGTTACGCGCCAATTCAAATTTTTAACATACTGAAAAATTTGAATATAACCAAAAGATTCATTTATCGTACCATCAAACGATACAATGAAGACTCTAGTGTAGATGACAGGTCAAGAAGTGGTCGCCCTCGGTCTGTTAGGACTCCAGCAGTGATAAAAGCTGTGAAGGCACGAATTCAAAGAAATCCCAAACGTAAGCAGAAACTGTTGGCCCTTCAGATGGGGTTAAGCAGAACCACGGTGAAAAGGGTGTTAAATGAAGACTTAGGGCTTCAGGCATATCGAAGAAAAACAGGACATCGTTTGAATGCTCGTCTAATGGACCTGAGACTGAAGAGATGCCGCGCTTTGTTGAAGCGGTACGCGGGAAAAAAATATCGGGAAATTCTTTTTTCGGATGAAAAAATGTTTACCGTAGAAGAGAGCTACAACAAACAAAATGATAAGGTGTACGCACACAGTAGTGAAGAAGCGAGCAACCGTATTCCGCGTGTCCAACGAGGTCATTTTCCATCCTCGCTCATGGTATGGTTGGGAGTTTCTTATTGGGGCTTAACAGGTACATTTTTGTGAGAAAGGTGTAAAAACGAATGCTGTTGTGTATCAAAATACAGTCCTGACGAACCTTGTGGAACCTGTTTCTCATACCATGTTCAATAACAGGCACTGGGTATTCCAACAAGATTCGGCGCCAGCTCATAGAGCGAAGAGCACACAAGACTGGCTGGCGGCGCGTGAAATCGACTTCATCCGGCACGAAGACTGGCCCTCCTCCAGTCCAGATTTGAATCCGTTAGATTACAAGATATGGCAACACTTGGAGGAAAAGGCGTGCTCAAAGCCTCATCCCAATTTGGAGTCACTCAAGACATCCTTGATTAAGGCAGCCGCCGATATTGACATGGACCTCGTTCGTGCTGCGATAGAGGACTGGCCGCGCAGATTGAAGGCTTGTATTCAAAATCACGGAGGTCATTTTGAATAAACTTTAATGTCATAAGAATCTATGTTTTGTTAAGTTCATTTTGGTATATAAATGGTTACATAATGAATAAACTTGTTACAATTATTTTACATTAAACATGTGACAGAATTTATGACCTGACTAGGTATATACTGCGATATTTCACACAGCGCACTCTAGTCCCAAACTAAGTTGCATAGCACTAGTGTTATGGATACTAGACAACTGATATACTACTCTTATACTTTTTTTTCGTAAATAAATACATATTATAAATAAACGCTTAGCCGCGAGACGGAAACCGGACCCGTGACCTCCGCAAGTGATCCAAGGTGCGTTCGCCGCTACGCCACGTCGTCAACACACGTCAACGTTCTACGAAGAAGGCCGAGCCCGGCTGCGGCGCGTTGCTCGTGCATGGGTGCTCGTTGTCGTATAAACAAACACGCGTGGTTATAGAAGCCAGGTCACGGCTGGCACACTGGTTGCGGAAACGGCCAGATATTTATGTTTTTTCTTTTTATTGCTGAAGGAGAGCAGACAGGCTGGCGGCCCACTTATAGCAAACAGTTACCGACGTCTATGGGTGGGTGCGAACCTGGGTGACTAATGCCGAACACAAGATTATTATTATTTTTTTTTTTTATTTATTTGGGAAACAAACAATTACAATACATCACAATATAAAGAAAAGATAAAACTTAACAAATCAGTAAGTTTCCACTTATAGGTAATACACATAATTGCATCATCCAATAGAATAATAGTGATGTCATAAAATTAAAATTACAAAATACATTAAAAAAGAATTGAGAGATCTAAACATAATACTTAGTACTTTAGTCATTTGCATAATTCGATTATTTTCAATTTATAATGTTAGAGCTAAAAATGTGTACCCTGGTGTAAGATTTATTATATTCAAGACAAGATCTGTGCAAAAGAGTGTTTCTTGCTAGATTCGACTTTATTGAAGGTAAAGAAAAAAGTGACACTTGCCTTGAATTTAAACGGGGACACCTCAGGAATACCTGACTTATAAGGAAAGGGGAATCAATGTGATTGTTGAGTAGCTTGAATAAAAATACTTGGTCCCTCATAGCCCTCCGCACTGATAATGAATGAATTTCAGGCAATTGTTGATTCATACGATCACATTTATATTTCAAGTGTTTTATAAATTTATTTTGTACGGATTCAATACTGTCTTTATATATATTGTACTGTGGGTTCCACACTGTAGATGCATATTCCAAGGTGGATCTCACGTAAGAATTATACAGTAAGGTCAATGTGGAGGGCATACTTACAGACCAAGGGTGGTTGCCATCCAGACGGACTTGTGGCCCTACCACGTAGCTATTTATTTTGTCGCCTTTTACCACAAGCCAACCCTGGCGACAGAGGTTAGCAGTCTTGCTCCACCCCTGCACGGGAAATATTTACATAAGTATATATGTAGTAGCGTATAGTACCTAGTCAGGTCATAAATTCTGTCACATGTTTAATGTAAAATAATTGTAACAAGTTTATTAATTATGTAACCATTCATATACCAAAATGAACTTAACAAAACATAGATTCTTACGACATTAAAGTTTATTCAAAATGACCTCCGTGATTTTGAATACAAGCCTTCAATCTGCGCGGCCAGTTGTCTATCGCAGCACGAACGAGGTCCATGTCAATATCGGCGGCTGCCTTAATCAAGGATGTCTTGAGTGACTCCAAATTGGGATGAGGCTTTGAGCACGCCTTTTCCTCCAAGTGTTGCCATATCTTGTAATCTAACGGATTCAAATCTGGACTGGAGGAGGGCCAGTCTTCGTGCCAGATGAAGTCGATTTCACGCGCCGCCAGCCAGTCTTGTGTGCTCTTCGCTCTATGAGCTGGCGCCGAATCTTGTTGGAATACCCAGTGCCTGTTATTGAACATGGTATGAGAAACAGGTTCCACAAGGTTCGTCAGGACTGTATTTTGATACACAACAGCATTCGTTTTTACACCTTTCTCACAAAAATGTACCTCTGTTAAGCTCCAATAAGAAACTCCCAACCATACCATGAGCGAGGATGGAAAATGACCTCGTTGGACACGCGAAATGCGGTTGCTCGCTTCTTCACTACTGTGTGCGTACACCTTATCATTTTGTTTGTTGTAGCTCTCTTCTACGGTAAACATTTTTTCATCCGAAAAAAGAATTTCCCGATATTTTTTTCCCGCGTACCGCTTCAACAAAGCGCGGCATCTCTTCAGTCTCAGGTCCATTAGACGAGCATTCAAACGATGTCCTGTTTTTCTTCGATATGCCCGAAGCCCTAAGTCTTCATTTAACACCCTTTTCACCGTGGTTCTGCTTAACCCCATCTGAAGGGCCAACAGTTTCTGCTTACGTTTGGGATTTCTTTGAATTCGTGCCTTCACAGCTTTTATCACTGCTGGAGTCCTAACAGACCGAGGGCGACCACTTCTTGACCTGTCATCTACACTAGAGTCTTCATTGTATCGTTTGATGGTACGATAAACGAATCTTTTGGTTATATTGAAATTTTTCAGTATGTTAAAAATTTGAATTGGCGCGTAACTGTAACGATGCAACGCAATAACTGCAACACGGTCTTCTTTAAGCGTCCACTCCATATTTAAAAATGAGTAAAATTCTAAAAGTTATACATTTTTATTTTCATGAACAATTCGAAATTCGAATTCAATAAACTTTTTTGTGGCCAGCATTCTAAAAGAAAAGTTTTTACTGTGTGACAATACTTATGACCTGACTAGGTATATCAGTTGACTAGTATGGATAACACGAGCGCTGTGGAAATTGTCCCTGTCATATTTAGAATAAAGTATCTGTCCGATGCAACTGGTGTTCTGACACGTAGTCTTCCAAGTGACCGTATGTAAAATCCCCGTAACAGGTTTGCGTTCACTGCAAGCAAATATCATTATGCTAAATATAGTTTTGTTGTACACAAATCATTCGATACATTGCTAAAAAGTTGAGAACCAATAAATTTTTAAAATATTCACTCAATTACCAGTATATCTAGTTGGCTAAGTGTATTGAACCGTGCAGAGGCGGAGGAAGAATATTAACCCCCCGCAGCCTGTCGTAAAAGCCGACAAAACAACCCTGGCTACGTGGTAGGGCACCCCAAGCCCATCTGGATGGCGACCCTTAGTCCACAAGTATGCCGCCATAATAATCTTGTGCTGTGTTTCGGCATTACTGTTTCAGGTTCATGCACTCCTAGACTGTCTACCGTTCTTCGACAATTAAAAAATGATCGCCTTCCATCCCACTATTGGGACGAGTTACCATTGTTTCCGGTGTGCACCTGGAGGAAACCATTCCTCGCGATGTTTTCCTTTGCCGTCCGTACGTGGCTATTGTTATGCTATTTTAGCCAGAAATATTGCCGTAGCTTCTCCACTCTCATTGTGTCATTAAGTCAGAGTTGGAGAAGTCGTGAAAACTGTTTCTCCCTGCAAAAACTGACAGTTCACGCAGTGCCGTTTGGTTCACTTCAAAATAAGAAATAGACTGCTTGTGTTATGAGTGCTGCGAACTCGAGAGCCGGTGAGTCACGGAGGTCATCTGGATCATTGTCATATTTTACAACTTATTTAAATACGGCGCCGCGCCGCTCGTTTAACGTTTATTCGTTTTGGCCCCCAAACTTATGCCAGCCATTTGTATTCAAGGAAATATTATTTTTATAATAGTAATAATAAATACCGAATTTAGTAATTTGATAAAAATAATGTCAACTTGCAACGTAAATCGTTTCGTTCAGGTTTTCGTTGCGAGTGACATTAGTAGCACGTTAACTCGTTGTTGATCAAGTAGTTGACGAGCATAAATAAATCAACGTTAACCGAAAAAACCGTCAACCACCCAAACACTCGCCAACCATCAACGACCTCTAATAGCACTACTAAAGCGAACAAAGACCCCTTGCGCTTGACTCCCATATGGTTTTATAATTCTTATCCGTGCAGGGGCGGAGAAAGAATACTAACCTCTGCGGCCCGGGTCGGCCTGTCGTAAAAGGCGACAAAACAAGCCACCCTAGCTAGCTACGTGGTAGGGCCCCAAACCCGCCTGGATGGCGATCACCTTTGGTCTTCAGTATGCCGCCATAATAACCTTGTATTGTGTTCCGGCATTAGTGACCCAAATTCCTGTACCATTATCGGACAGCAGTGTGTTCACGATGCCACTGGCGTTGCAACATAGGCGACGGTAACTGCTAAATTCTGTCAGGCCGTCAGCCTGTTTGCTACAACAATAAAAAAAAAATTATCATGATTTATAGTCGCATCACAGAATAAATGAGTAACACCACTTTTGTGCTTTATGAAAATTTCGAAAACGTCGCCCTCTGTCAACTTATCGAAGAAATCACTTGCATTAACCTTAGAATTGGCTTTATCTATAGATTTATCCATGTCTATGCTATATCTTTCATATTTAGGACTGCCTTTAGTAGATTTTCTTGGACTTTTCCAGGTGTTCTATCGAACACAAGTTTGAAGACATTATTATCTACTTTGACTGTTTTCCTTTTCCCTTAACAGCTTTAGCTACAATTATATCAATAATACCAAACAAATCACTTTTGCTATCATTAGCTAATTTATTTAGAATACTCAAATTATTGATGTTTTCTTTATCATCTTCAATACAAACGTCTTTAATTGCTGAATCGCTTCTGCGAATTGCGAAAGCTACGTCTAAGAAAGTATATGGATCTCTACCCATCTGCCTCTGCAGCAAGCAGGTGGAGAAACGGAGTGGAAATATTTGGGCAATGGAAAAATATGTTCGAGAGAACCCTCATTTAATTAATCCACACCAGCCCAATGATCGCAAACCCTAATTTTAACCAAAAACAATATAACCTAACTTTTTAACATTTGAGAGTTAATTTTCTAAAAATCGCCGACAGTGCACACAATTGTTTCTTAGATTTTTTACTGAGAAACAGCAGCCAGTCTATAAGAGCACCATTAGGCCTATTTTTATACGGCTGTGAAAGCGACACGAGCAACCGGAATTTAGCGCTCAGATGATGATGATGATGAACAGCTGACAGGCTGACGGCCCACTTAATAGTAAGCATTTATCGTCGCCCATAGATGTTTGCGACGCTAGGGGCACAACGAACACGCTGCTTTTCCATTGAAAAAAAAATGTATCATACAGTAAATAAGATTATCAATTTTAAGAAATTGTGAAGTAATCTATGACTAACGTTACGCGTTTTGCTTCGACGCTAAACAAACGAACGGGGGCAATTTTTATTACGTTGTAATATATAAATTAACTAGCTGTGCCCGCGACTCCGTCCGCGTGGAATAGTGACTTTTGGGCAGCATTTTTTTGGAAATATCTTATTGTTTATTTTGGATTACAAACCCTATAAACCCTAAAATATAAAAAAATTGGGGTACAATGTCCCCTTTTGGGAAAATTAATTGAGACTTCGAGTGGTGGCCACCTTCGTGCGTTTCACCTAATACGGGGTGGGGCGTCTTCCCACCGACGACGTTCAGCTCTTCGATTCGATTCCTGCAGTGTCTGTGACGTCTGAGGAGTACCGTGCCGGGAAGGGAACGCAATCCGGGCTTTGAACCCTCAGCTTTTTAAGAGCGCGTCGTTTCACAAAAAAAAAACGCGAAAAATGTTCAAATCAAAAGATGAATAGATTGCGTGTTGTGTGTGAAATGAGTTAGCGATGTTGTTGCAAATTGGAGACAATGTGTTTAAAGCGAGCGGTCCATCGCGAATGACAATATGGCGTTGGGGCGGAATACTGATGTGGGGAATTCAAATCCGTGTTACGGACCCTGCACATTTACCAACACCTCCAGATATAAATGGATAATGTAGGCATCGCAGAACATTATTAATTTCTCAAATGTATAATTTGTTAGTTTGTCATCATTTCTATTCTAATCGATATTTATATCGCATCGTATCCGTGCAGGGGCGGGGAAAGAATACTAACCTCTGTGCCCGGGGTCGACCTGTCGTACCACCTTCAGTCTTAAATATGCCGCCATAGTAAATTTGTGTTGTCTTCCGGCATTAGTGACCCAAGTTCCTGTACCCTTATGGGACAGCGGCGTGTTCGCGATGCCACTGGCGTTGCAAACACCTATAGGCGATGATAGCTGCTAAATTGTAAGCGGGCCGTCAGCCTGTCTGCTGTCCTACAGCAATAAAAAACTATGATTCACTAGCAATACTAATTAAACAAATATTCAAACGAACTTCTCTGGTTTTTAATACGTGAACGTAATTGTTCTTGTACATCCTAGATGCCAGTATTTATATTCAGAAATGTAAATTATTTTTTAAACATTATTTCGTAATAATATGCAGAAAAGAACAGATTGTGATACGAACTAAATATGTCATAATGATAAAACTCTACACTTGTAAATTAACAGCGACATCTATGATTCACTAGCAATACTAATTAAACAAATATTCAAACGAACTTCTATGGTTTTTAATACGTGAACGTATTTGTTCTTGTACATCCTAGATGCCAGTATTTATATTCAGAAATGTAAATTATTTTTTAAACATTATTTCGTAATAATATGCAGAAAAGAACAGATTGTGATAGGAACTAAATATGTCATAATGATAAAATAAAATATTACGATTTTTTCCAGCTAACGATGACTATTTATTGAATAAACATTTATTTTCATTAAATACAAATAACGCCGGATCGAGTGGGAGAGAATCGCACAGTGGATTGCGCCGCCACACCGTACACACTACTGCATATAGACTGTATAAACATATATACCATCATATAGCGGCATGCGGCATGCGTCGCCACGCCAGAAATCGGTTTTACGTGCGGCTATAGATGTTTCACATAAAAAAATTAATTGTGTATTTATTTTGTCGTACACGAGTGCACCCTTGTGCGAAGCATCAGGAGTTGTGCATGTTCTTGTAATCATAAAGAAGTTTGAGAGTGTCAAAATGAACGCGATCCAACTGTAATCCTGTTATACTTCTTCAGCTAATACAGCCCTTAGCGTCCCACCGCGGCGTCGGGTCTCCCCCTACTGGGAACGAACAGCACCCACCACGTGTCCGAGGCGTATAGGTCTTCTTCTTGGTCGGATTCTTCATTACTGAAGGTCGTGTCCTCGAAAATCAACCGTGGCCTCAGCTTCTCGAATAGCGGATGCTAGTGGGAGTCCAGTGGAGGCGGTTACTTGGTCACACCGGCGGCTAGGTGATCGGCCACGGGGTTGCTTTCCTTCCTTCAACCTTCACCTTCACAAAGTACCCAAGAATCTTCCTATAACATATTGTTGAGAGTCCAGGGTATGCGCATCAGTGGGGTATTCTATTTATTTGCGGTCTTATGCCCCACCAGCTACCTAACGTATAAATAAAATGTGACAGTTCACTCGGCGCTAGTCCGAAAGTAAACAGTACAGATGCGTCAGGAATGGGTGTTGTAGATTTTTATTGGTGAGGAACAGAGAAAGGCTGTCGGCTCACTTCATAGTGAACAGTTATCGTCGCCTATGGATTGCGTTGGGAGACTGACTGGAATCTGGGTCACTGATACCGGAACAAGATTATAGTAGCGATATATGTCGAGACCAGACACAGGCTGAAGGCCCGCTTACAATTTAGCAGTTACCGTCGCCTACGGGTGTTTGCAACGCCAGTGGCGTCGCGAACACGCTGCTGTCCCATAAGGGTACAGGAACTTGGCTCACTAATGCCGGAACACAACACAAATTTACTATGGCGGCATATTTAAGACCGAAGGTGGTCCGTATCACGTAGCTAGGGTGGGTGGGTTGTTTTGTCGCCTTTTATCCTTACTCGGAAAAGAGCTTTGTTGTGTGTGTAGGGTCCTTTAGTGTTGTAATACAGCTATGTTACTGGTAGGAATGGTGCGTCGATGCCGACGCCGCCACACCTCGTTCCACTTGTCGTCCTACGCATGCGCACGCGCACGCGAATCGTGTCTACTTTACCCATTATAAATTCATACTACTCGTAATATTACAAATGCGAAAGTGCGTTTGTTTGTTTGTTTGTTTGTTACGCTCACGCCTAAATCGTTGAACCAACTTTGATGAATTACGGTATAGAGATATTTCGAACCTTGGAGGAGGACATAGGCTACTTTTTGTCACCAAAATGGAACTCAAAGGGGTAAATAGTATATATATATATATATATATAATATTATTTATTTGTTTCAGTCTGGATGGTCCGAATAAATCAAACAAATTTGTTTCTGTAAAAATAATAGTCATATATTACAATTCCTTTATACTAATTATATGTTATATTTATACGTATAATTATACGTTACCTGTAAAAATAACAGAAACGACAATTAAAGTTGATTACTCGTCTCTCATAACTCTTGCTTTTCTATCTATTAATTAAATTATTTAAATCAAATCTGTAACGTAATAACGTAAATATTGTTTACTTTTTTGTAGGCAAATGTCATGTGTCACACTTCTATGACACATGACATTAAGCGCGTTAAATCAAAAGGGATTATGTCCTGGTTACACAACCTAACCATAATACAATAACATTAAAGAGATGATATTCTCTTTACATCTCCCCTCCACGATATGAAAATTGCATAATTTTTCAATCAGCTTCAACTTCAAACATTGGAATTAGTTTTGTCACGTGGAATAGACTCGTGTCTTGATTTCTTTTTCCAGTTTTTATTTTATAAATTGAGTTTGAAATTTTTTCTTCTATTATATATGGGCCGATTCTTAGTTCTTCTAGCTTTTTCCTATTGAGTTTGTTTCCATTCTCTATGAATACCATATCTCCTTCGTTGAATTCATGGTGTCTTCTGTTTCTATTAAATAAACTTTCGTTATACTTATGTGATCTCTGTGTTCTTTCTAATGCTAATTTCTTATCTCTTATCCAGTCTTCTCCGTTTTTCTTTCTTTTTAACTCTTCTGGTATGTTACTGGTGTCTGTGCCATATAATAGATACTCTGGTGTAAATCCCGTTATTGTATGTTCTAGTATATTATACTTATTCACACATTCTCTCGCTATCGATGTCCATGCTCTATTCTTTTTCTCTTCGTTTATTTTACATCTTATTTTATTTACTAATGTCTGATTCAGTCTTTCATTCAGACCATTAGAAAATGGTGCATTTATTGCAGTAAAAATTAATTGCACTCCTTTATTTTTTAAATAATCTTTAAATTCTTTCGAATTTATTCCAGGATATTGGTCCGTTAAGATTGTTCCGATGTTTTCTATGTCTAACACAGTTTGAATTAGTTTTATAAAATCAGCGGCGTTTTGAGTTCTTGATGTTGAAATGAACGCATATCTCGTGAAATGATCAACAAGTAAATGAATATATTTTTTTGTTGATCTAGTGCTTCCAAATCCTCCAATTGTATCTATGGACATAATTTCGAAAGCTTTGGTCGCTGGTCCTAATTGTGACATTGAGCCGAATTTATGTTGCCCTCTTGACTTATTCTTAATACATATATAACATTCTTTACAAATTTTTTTTATATTCTTCACTAAATTTTTAGCAGTATAATATGGACATATTTTCATTTGTGTTTGTGTTATTCCTGTGTGACACCATTCCTTGTGTATTTTATTAATTAAATCAATACTGAATTTTTCTGATAATATGATTTTCTCTCTTTTCTTCACTTTTTTATAATATATTCCGTTTTTCTCTATTAATTTTTCTTTTTTATTCTGTAATAGTATATTATTCATCTGATCTAATTTTATTTCATCTATTTCAATAAAATTTACCGTTTTTAATAAATCCTCTTCTTCTGTATTTGATTCTAGAACAGGGTTTCTACTCAAGCAGTCCGCTTCTTTATTATCTTTACCTGGGACGTATATAATTTTAAAATCGTATTGAGATAGATAGTGACTTAGATCGCCCAATTCTTCGTCTGTTCGTGCTTTTATATTCATATTTTCCAGTGGTTTGTGGTCAGAGTATATTTCGAAGTATCTCCCTATCAGCCAGTGTTGCCAGTACTTTATTGCCTCTTTTATAGCTAAGCATTCAAGATAAATAGCTTTTTTTCTTTTTTGCGTTTCATTAAGTTTCTTTGAGAAGTAGGCCACAGGTTTTTCTTTTCCATCCTCTTGTGTTTGTTTTAGTATTGCGCCTATACCTTCAAGTGATGCATCTGTATATATCTTGATTGGAAGGTCTTTGTCGAATATCTCCAACACTGGTTGGGAACATAGCATTTCTTTTATCTTTCTGAAAGATTTTTCACAATCCTCTGTCCATATAAATTTTACATTTTTTTTGAATAGTTGATGTAATGGATCTAGTAATATTGAGCTCTTTTCTATATATTCATGGTAAAAATTTATTTTCCCCAGAAATTGTCTAATTTGCTTTTGTGTAGTAGGAATTGGGAAATTTTTTATTGACGTTATGTTGTCTTTCAACGGTTTAACCGTATTTTCTCCTATTACATGTCCTAAATATCTAACCGAACTAGCAGCGAATGTACACTTTTTAAATTTTAACCTGAGTCCTTCTTTTTTTATTGCATTTAATAATTTTTCAATATGATTTAGATGTTCTTCAAACGTCGGTGAGTGTATTAAGATATCGTCTATATAGTTCACTGAAAATTCAGTTAGTCCATATTTTCTTAATATGCTACTCAGAATTCGTTGAAATATAGCTGGAGACGTTTTTAAGCCAAACGGTAGACATGTCCATTGATAGTGACCATCTTGTGTTACAAATCCCGTCTTCCTCCTATCCTCAATTCTTAGTGGTATTGACCAAAAAGCTGAGTTAATGTCCAGTGTCGTAAAGTATTTACAATTTCTGGCTCTTATTATTATATCATCTATTAAAGGGAATGGTTGTGCCTGAGGGACAATGTTTTTATTTAAATCTCTAAAGTCTATGCACAGACGTGTCTTTCCTTCATTTTTCTTATATGCTAGTGTGACGGGTGCAGCAAAAGGACTATAAGATTCTTCGATTAAATTCTTCTCTAGTAAGTTGGCTATTTGTTTCTCTATTTCTTTTTTGTCTTTTATATTACATCTATAGGGTCTTTTACTGCAGTATTTCTCCACTATTAAGTCAATTCTAGCTTCATATTCGTTAACAGTCCCAATATCATACTTGTCTTTCGCAAACACTGATTTGTTTTTATCTATCAATTTTTCTATCTTCATTTTTTTATCTTTATCTAAATGTTCTATATTTGTTTGAAATTCTTCTGTTTCCACGTGTTCATTAAAATTAATTGAACAATTTGTAACTTCACTTAATGTTATCTCTGGTTTTTCTAACTTTTTCTCTATTTTCTGTGAGATTTCTAAATTTTCATTCAACCTCAACTTAAACATAGGAATTAAGTCTAATCCTATTATAAAATCTTCAAAATCCTCTCTTTCAACTACATATATATCTACTATTTTTTCTATATCAAATATTTTTATTCTTATTCTTACCAATCCATTTGTCTGATTCACACCATTGACAGACCTCAAGAATATCTTGTTTAAATCTTCTCTATTCTCTTTTATTTTTATCCATTTCGAGTTTATCAAGGATACTTGAGAACCTGGATCATATGTTCCCATTATCTCTATCTGATTCTCAACTAGTAGCTTAAGTCTGATCAATGGTGTGACTATTAGTTTTTTTTCTCTGTATTTAAATTTACTTCTATTACTGAATTGCTTCCTATAGCTTTAGGTTTCTCTTTTTTCTCTAGTTTAAACCAGCATTTTTCTTCTGGATGATATCTTATACCTTTACCCATGTTTTCACATGTCATACATGGTTTCTTTTCTTCATTTCTGAATTTATGTTCTGGTTTACCTTCTTTTTTAAATGTTTTCTTTTTATTTATTATCCCTTCAAGCTTCTGTAATTCATTTATTAAATCTTTTGTATTTTCTATTTCATCTCTGGCGATCTTCTCTCTAATAAATTCTGGCAACCCAAATGCAATTCTATCTATCATTGTATCAGCGTCCATGTCCTTATTTATTTCTAATAATAATCGTTTCTTCTTTATTGCATATTGTACTATTGAACCTTCTTTGTATTTAAAATAATGAGCATATGTCCTGCTACTCCATCCCTTACCTGAAAAGGTTTCTATTAATATCTGTTTCCACGTATTCCAATTGTTTTCATGTTCTCCTTTTATTACAGTAGAAGTATACCAATCTTGGCAAGTTGCATCTAAAAATATTCTTAATAATTCTATTTTAGTTTTATCTTTTTCTATTTTAAATCTTCCACACTCTTTTTCGAATATATGTAACCATTGTCTAACATTAGATGTTTTATAATTAAATTTTTCTAATACAAATTTATCTACAATATGTTTTAAGTTTTTTTCTTCTTCGTGTTTTTCTGATTTTTCAATTAATTTTTCTAATATTTTTTTCAAGCTCGAGTTTTCTTTAATATTCTCTTGAAGTGTTTGTTTTAAATATTTCCCTCCAAACTGGATATTTCCTTCATCATCTAAATATATCTTTTCTAATTCTTTTGAAATTTTTATCCATATTTTTAACTCATCATGCCTTTTTCCTAATGAATTTTTTACCTTTTTGAAAGTCTCCGTCTTTGTCAACTCTTCATGATAATCTGCATACATGAGGTCATCTGGTATAACATATTTTTCCCCTTGTTCTGTGACAATTGAGGTTACAGCTACTACTGTAGTTTTACAGTCCTTTGGAGAAGCCACAGCTCTGAACTCGAATTGCAATTTCATTTTGTGACGAAAATTGTCGTTTTATAATATTATTTATTTGTTTCAGTCTGGATGGTCCGAATAAATCAAACAAATTTGTTTCTGTAAAAATAACAGTCATATATTACAATTCCTTTATACTAATTATATGTTATATTTATACGTATAATTATACGTTACCTGTAAAAATAACAGAAACGACAATTAAAGTTGATTACTCGTCTCTCATAACTCTTGCTTTTCTATCTATTAATTAAATTATTTAAATCAAATCTGTAACGTAATAACGTAAATATTGTTTACTTTTTTGTAGGCAAATGTCATGTGTCACACTTCTATGACACATGACATTAAGCGCGTTAAATCAAAAGGGATTATGTCCTGGTTACACAACCTAACCATAATACAATAACATTAAAGAGATGATATTCTCTTTACATATATATATATATATATATATATATATATATATATATATATATATATATATATATATATATATATATATATATATATATATATATATATATATAGATATTGCTATCCAGTGCCAATAAAAACACGTGTGCAGTTCACACGTGATAGAAGTGGAATCTTGAAAAATATACATTTCAATATATAAAAAAGAAAAACGTCATCGAATCAGGATTCGAACTCGGGCGGATCCGATACCCAAAGAACAAACTTGGATTCACCCGTTTCAATTATCCAACTTACTAAATTTGATGTGGACAAATATTTACAAAAATTTACTCTAAATTTATATCAAATGGGTTGTCTGGAAGAGATCGCTCTGTAGCGATAAGACCGCCCTTTGTGCTATCTACTTTTATATAGTTTTTTTTTTAATACGTGTTTTTCTTTTTTTTTTAGTACAATAAAGAGTTTTCTATCTTCTTCTATCTATCAAATTAAAAACAAACAGAAAAGTTTTTAGAGTTATGCATGTCAGGATTCGAATCCGGACCGATCCGCAACACAGAGAGAGGCCCAACGTATGAGCTACAATCAGCTCGAAGTTTTGGGGTGAATTTATTAGTGTTAAAGTTAACTAAACTCTACGAATTTTAAATGTTTGCATAATCTGTTTAAAAATAAATTAAATTATTTACCAAAGTATTCTTTAAGAAAAAAAAAGAAAAAAGCTAAACTGTATTTCATTGTAATAAAGTCGCAATTTGAATAGATATGTATAAGTAATGCCATGCAATCAATTAAAAATTGCATTATATAATAATAAGCCTTAATCGGTTACTAATAAGGTTTGTATTACTGGAGCAAAAAATACTGTGACCTTTTCCGTTTCATTGAGTTCCAGATCACAATGGTGCTAAAGAAATTTTCACTTCAAAAAAACATGTAGGATATCCGTTCGTGAAATCCTTCCAAAGTGAGCAATGAGCATCCAGATCGAGAAATGAGTACAGTGAAGTGCGAGAAATAATAAAATAAATACTACTTAATGCTAAATTTCAAGTCAATCGAGTGTGTGTGTGTGTGTTATTTGTTTGGCGTATCGCGGTACGCCCCCCTCAATTCCCAGATTCACTTGGCCTCGACCATGTGAGGGCATGTACCCATGCCACGTGACCTAATTTTGTCAACTTTCTATAACCTCCCGTACATCCGTAGTATATGAAAAGAACCTATATTTTTATGTAGAAATTCATCAAGAGCAGACAGGCTGACGGCCCGCTTAGAACTTAGCAGTTACCGTCGCCTATGGGTGTTTTTAATACCAGTGGCATTGCGAACACGCTGCTTTCCCATAAGGGGACATCCATTCATTACGTGAGCTATTTTTCGATCAGTTTAGATCCGCCCCAAACGTGAGATTAGTGCTAAAATATTTTAAACTAAAATTTATTTTACTATTCGGGAAAATAATAAACCGTTCAAGTATACTATAGTTAATTTATTTAAATTAAACAAAATTCAAAGTAAAAAAACAGATAAAAACATATTTTTTTAATATCTGTAATATCACAAATGCCGGAACACAACACAAAGTTATTATTGCGGCATACTCATAGACCAAGGGTGGTTGCCACGTGGCAATTATTCCCTCTAAAGCAGGGTTGTTTTGTCGCCTTTTACGACATGACTCCGCTCCTGCACGAAGGAAGTAAAAAAAATACGATTTTCAATCATTTTACAAACAGAAAGTTTAAATAAATAACAACTTGGCTCGTATTTGTTTTTCTTAATACAGCGCTGGCCGTGTGACGCCAAAGGAAGTAAAGGCTAAACGATGACGTGTTTCATCATTCGGATGTAGCTCGAAAGCGAAATTTCCTTTAGAGGATATTGACTACGTGACGAAACCCTAAGGTCCCACCCCCTCTTGTTTATAAGCCCTGCCCTTTTTTTTACGGGGTGGGGAAATCCTCATGGACTACCTCCGCCTGGGGAAAGGCGGAGGGGTGTGCCGGACTCTTACCGGCGAAAACCACCACCCCGGGGTCTCCACACACGTGCGCGCGGGGCCGCGGGAATCCAAATTCTTCCGCAGTCCCACACTTGTGCTGGCCCGGTCTGTCCGGGCCTCGTCTCCTGCACGGGGATCGCCTCGACGGTAGCGAGGCCGGCGGTAGGGCGCAGAAACCTTTACCGCCATTCCGCCACCAAGACCTGACGGAGCTCCTCTTCCTCGCGCCATCGATATAATGACGCGAGTACTTTCGCCTCTAGGTCCCAGGGCGGGGATCCGGCCAGGACGCAAGCCGCCTCGTAGGAAATCGTGCGATACCCGCGGACGACTCTGACGGCCATCGCCCTCTGCGGTTCCTAAGCCCTGCCTGGGCTAACGTATTGGCAAGTCTCGCATTGGCCCAAGCGAAGGGTACCCCAGGGGTTGCGGCACATTGCAGTGTAATCAAGATATTATTGAATGATGAGTGTTGCCTACATGTGATCAATTCGAGGAAATTGTTACATTTTTATTGCTAATTAATTTCAGTGGTAATTATTATTAAAAACGTGTTTTTAGCAGGATAAAGAAGGGCCTGAAGTAACGCAACCTGGCCAATTTATTTGTTAAGCTAGCGGCCTAGCGACATCTCGTGCGGTTTCTTATTACTGTGAACGTGTGGTTGAATGACAAACTCAAATAACCATGGTGCTAAGACAAGATATTATTAACCTCAAATCGATAAATGTACTTAAAATAGTTTAGTCCCATGTGATACACGTGCTGGACAGCACTCCTATTTTACATCGCTCAATAGCTTCCAAATTATGTTTCATACTATCCATGCAGGGGCGGAGAAAAAATACTAACCTCTGCGGCTGGAGTCGGCCTGTCGTTAAAGGCGACAAAACAACCCACCCTAGCTACGTGATAGGGCCCCAAGCCCGTCTGGATGGCGACCACCTGTGATCTTAAGTATGCCGCCATAATAACCTTGTGTTGTGTCCCGGCATTAGTGACCCAAGTTCCTGTACCCTTATGGGACAGCAGCGTGTTCGCGATGCCACTGGCGTTGCAAACACCCATAAGCGACGGTAACTGCTAAATTGTAAGCGGGCCATCAGCCTGTCTGCTGTCCCATAGCAATAAAAAAGAAATTGAATGTCAGTCTGTGAATCACATCTTATCTGTGATTACAAAGCTATTGTTTTTGACGATACAACATTAATATTATTCAAATTAAAATGAGTTGTGGTCGAATTTCGCCGGACGACCACAAGTTTGAATAATTAAAATATTTGTCCCAATAATTTGGGTTCAGCACAATATATAATTTTCATGGCATTCTTCATCTGTCACTTCACAAACCCTCATATCATACATTGATTCCATCGCATTTTAGGTTCAACATTATCCATCCATCTCAACATTCTCATCTCGGCTGAATGGAGACGCCTCTGGTCTTCCACTTTAGCGCCGTATGACAAAACTGGCCTTACGACAGAGTTATATGTAATCGACCCTCTAATTTGAGTGGCGTAAATTTATCACAAGTTACACCAGTTAGCTGCTTCTGGCTTCTTAAATATTATCATCTCTTGTTCATTTCAGTGATGGCTCGATGACAGTTTGAAGATGGCGCTATGGATGCCGTGTGTATTATTTGCACTCCTGCAAATAACGAGCGCCTCCCCAGAAGATGACTGTATGCGCGTGGCCGGCGCAGAGATCGGCCTGTACTGCAACGATGGCGAGTACGAAGTGCGCGGGATCTGGTCGCAGTACGTCAAGATCGTCTGCCAAGTGAGTACTTGGCTGCTGTGATGTGTGGCACGTGTTCAACTGAAGAATATATGCACGCACGCACACACTCATACAGGCACCAACGCTAGCACGCACGCGCATTCTCACTCTCTCTCTCTCTCTCACACACACACACACACAATTATTTAATTTAAGGTATTATTTATTTTGTATTTGCTCCAGTTAATGCGAGTTACCTTTGATAGGCTAGTTAACAAGTTTAAAAACGTGTTAATCAAACTCGTGTAAATATATGCGATAGCTCATTCGATTCGGAATGACATCTAGAAAAAGGTGTCTCGAGGATGTATTAGCAGATAAAAAATGCAATTGTTATTACCAAATTAAGATAAAAAAATAAAATTTCGGTTCTTGTTAATAACTCTAAAACTATTAATATTTCTTCTTCTGAAAAAAGATCCTTAAAGAGAAGGAAATTTTCAGCAAAAACCTCCCCACTCCCAGAAGTCTACATCCATTATTTATAATTTTTATTTAACGCTGAGAATAGGGCTCCGTCCAATTTTTTTATAATGTAATTTAATGCCATCGTTGGATGCAAAAACTGCAATAATATAACTTCTATGAAAAAAAATTAACAATTTGTTATTTTTTTTTATTGCTGTAGGACACCAGACAGGCTGACAGCCCGCTTATAATTTAGCAGTTACCGTCGCCTATAGGTGTTTGCAACGCTAGTGGCATCGCGAACACGCTGCTGTCCCATAAGGGTACAGCAACTTGGGTCACTAATGCCGGAACACAACACAAGGTTATTATGGCAGCATACTTAAGACCAAAGGTGGTCGCCATCCAGACGGGCTTGAGGCCCTACCACGTAACTAGGGTGGGTAGTTTTGTCGGCTTTTACGACAGGCTGATCCTGGCCGCAGAGGTTAGTATTCTTGTCAATAATAAATGGATGGATGGATTGCGTACAAGATGATATGCCGAAAAGCGGTGTGAATGTTGAGATGAGGCGGCTAACAGAGGAAAGTGGAAGGAGAGAACATCTTGTGTCGACCCCCCATAGTTTGAGATCTATCATTTTTCATCGCAGTATATTTTATTGTAATGTTCTGTATGTTTTTGGGTCGTTTTCTTCGTATTTAAGCCTTCGTCGTTAGTTGTCATTGCATTCAAGTTGGTTAATTCATTTGAGAGTCCTGGAATTTGTACAACATGTACATAAAATATTTTTTCAGGGTGCAACTTTGGATTGTGAGAGATTCCCTCGCATGTCGTTCGCGAAGAACACCACCCTGGCGTCGGTGTCGTTGAAGGGCTGCGGTTACGAGGGACCCCTCAAGTGCCTCCTGGACAAGATGGACGTCTCCGACGTACTCAAGATTATAATGCAGGAGTTCTCGTCGCCTATCAGCGCGGAGCTTGTCCGAGGGCTCCAGGCGCCCGCCCGTTTCTTGTTATTGGAGGGTAAGTTTTTATAGCCGGTTTTAAAGTTAAACTTCTTTTAGCGCGTTTGAAAACAAATATGAGGGTAAAAGTTTTACGGTGCGACACGATGAAGTTAGCTGATCTCTCCCAAATTGCCGGGAACTCGTAACTATGTTCACTGTAGTCTCTCAAATACTTATAAATCTACAACACGTGTTTTATATCAGTGGAAATAAAATAAAATACATACTTATATTTGTTCATAAGAATGTAATCCTCCCCTGAACTCTGGTCAAAACTCCTCTCTTGTTCATCCTTCACGTCTGATTAACTCGACTTATAAAATATGTGTGTGCGATTTTAAATTAAGGGCGTTTATAGAATTGAGGTTAATTGTCGGTATGTTTTCATCCGTGCAGGGGCGGAGAAAGAATACTAGCCTCTGTGGCCGGGGTCGGCCTGTCGTAAAAAGCGACAAAACAACCCACCCTAGCTACGTGGTAGGGCCCCAAGCCCGTCTGGATGGCGACCACCTTTGGTCTTAAGTATGCCGCCATAATAACCTTGTGTTGTGTTCCGGCATTAGTGACCCAAGTTCCTGTACCCTTATGGGACAGCAGCGTGTTCGCGATGCCACTGGCGTTGCAAACACCTATAGGCGACGGTAACTGCTAAATTCTAAGCGGGCTGTCAGCCTGTCTGCTGTCCTACGCAATAAAAAAATGTATTGTTTTATTAATTTATCAGTGCTTTTAGAAACAAAGGGTCGTGGGTGGCATACGGGGTGGAATCTTTAGCTATTTCTGTTCTATTACGTTCAAGAAGTGCCTACATAAGTACACACACACACACACACACACACACACACACACACACACACACACACACACACACACACACACACACACACACACACACACACACACACACACACACACTTTTTATGGGCGTAGAACAGCTGACGGCCCGACCAGGTCCGGCCAGTTACTACCGCGTATTGATGTTTGCGTCGCCAGTGGCACCGCTAGCCGCGTGAAGGAACTGGATGGAACTGAAGGTTATTGGCGGCATATTTTAGAGTGGCGGAATTGGATCTACCACTGTGATCTGTTTGTGCATTGCATCTTGGTCCTTAACTTGAGTGTTTATCTTTTCATCACGTACTCAATATAATATCCTCTAAAGAAAATCTCGCGTTATTCAGCTATATGGTGCGTTTAGCATTCAGTTTGTTTTACTTGTAACTATAGGCGCTGTATTACCAAAGACAATTAATATGAGGTCAATTTATTTATTTAACTTTTTGCAAAGAATGATTGAAACCCATAATTATACATTACTATATAAAACTAAAGTTTAAATACTTTAAAGTTGAATAACTAAGTAGTAAACTTCCTAATATTGTATGTTGTTACAATCTGTAATAAGTTAACTCTACCATGTAACGCATTTTGCTTACTTTATTTATTTATTTATAGCACAAATCCTTACACACGAACATAAACGCACGTGCGTGCTCCCACTCCTACAAACAAACACACACACACACACACACATCCATGTACGCGCGCACCCCCACATTTTCATAATTTCTCCTTATGTCAACGGTAAGAGAGAAGAGGCCAGGAGATCCATAGGACGGGCTTCTGCTCAGTTTGGACTCCTGTCTCCCTCTATTTCACTGAGCTACTGATAGTACTTTTATAACACACTTTCGACCTATTGCACTTTTATATGTATGTACTGTCTTGTAATATTTTGGGAGAAAATAAAGAATTTTTTCATTTCATTTCATTTTTCATTTCAAAGGGGCAGGTTTTTCTCATATATTACGGATGGTCACGAAAGGGGGGGGGGGGGGGGATTGCCAGAAGTAGGGCACTTGATGGGGAGTGTACGTTCGCGTTACGTGAGGGACAAACTTCTAGCCTTGAGGTTGTAAAGGGTGATGCTAATGGACTCACCGCCAGGGATGTCGAAGCCAGAGTGTTGTGGAGTGACATAATTATAGTGCCCGAAGGTGATTGTGAGTGAGTGCGTGCTCCTCTGTTTCAGGGAACCAGTCTTTCATACCGTACGACGTGATATCTTCTCTGCCCAATCTTCGGGAATTCCGCATATATGGCGGCCACGTGGTGCTAAAGCCTCGACATTTTCAGGTATTTATTAAAAAACATGTCTGTACTTGTTATTCATATATTGTACTAGCTGACCCGGCGAACTTCGTACCGCCATATTTTATTTCTCTAATCGCAACTGAGGAAATAAAACCCTTCCAGTAAAATCGAACAGCGCCATCTATTGGGTGTATTTGCAACCTAGATGTCAAACAATATTGAAGAATTTTATCGATGAATCAACGCACATCCCATCCCGCCATCTATGAGAACTTCATAAAACTAAACAGTAAATAAACACTTGCTTAAGAAAGGCTGCAGGAATTGCTATTATTAATCTGGCCCTGATATAGCTGCCATAGCTGATTATTAGATAGATAGATTGATAGCTGCCACCTAGCTAGAGAGCTGGAGTTCAGCAGGGATTCGCACCACTAAAAACGCCCCCACGGAGTAAAATACTAGCCCCTGCGTTCCGGGGGTGGCCTATCATAATAACCTTGTGTTGTGTTCCGGCATTAGTTACCCAAGTTCCTGTAGCCATGGGAGAGCAGCGTGTTCGCGATGCCCCTAGCGACGCAAACATCCATAGGCGACGGCAACTGCTTACTATTAAGTGGGCCGTCAGCCTGTCTGCTGTCCCTTACAAAAAGAAACCACACCGCACAACTTGGACTCGGGCTCACCTTTTCAGCCGCCAGAACCTCTCAAATGTCTTATTTTCATACATATGTATGTCTTATGTATCGCATAGGTACATAACAGCCATCAACAGTGAGGACAGTGACCGATGACGGTCGCCATTGGTCGTAGATATTTACGATTATACTCTATCAACTTTACCAGAAAATAAAATGTAAACAAACAAACCAATGTTTCCCAAACAAAGCTAGAATAAAAACAACATGGCGGGTATAATCCGACCGTAATAATAAAACACTCCTTTCAATCGACAATAGTACGTTGAACAGTACACTTATAATTACCAGCATATAAAACTAGTAAGAGATTTGGAAACATTGTCTTTTTAGGTTCTTTATAATGTAAGTTAGTTATTACAATTAATGTTGTAAATATGTAAATTTTATACGCATTATATTTATCATTCATAATTGTAAAAAATACAATTATTTTATGTTTTTTTTTTCTAAAAGTAAGGAATAGTAATATAAAAAAAAATAAGAATATAGGAGATTTGTAATAAATAATTAAAAGTTGCTATGATAATTTTATATCACGTTGTTTATTGTAAAATCGACATCCAAAAAACCCTTTTTACGATTTGTTTACATTTTTATTTTTTGGTAAAACGGATAAGGTATAGTTTCACTGGCAACACGATCTGGCGAAGATAATTCGATTATCGGTACACACTTGACCAGTGGGGCGTTTTCTCTACGTATAGCGTATGCATCGTACAGCCGTATGAACATCTGAGCGGCTACACTCGTACAGTTCCGCTCTGGGACCACGCTCAACAGAGGACTCATGTGCTCCGAACTATGAACTTATCCATCCATACTGATATTATAAATGCGAAAGTAACTCTGTCTGTGTGTTACGCAATCACGCCTAAACTACTGAACCGATTTAAATGAAATTTGGTACAGAGATATAGATAGATATATATCCATGTCCAAACCAACCCTCCTTTTGGTGACCACCTTTAGTATATAAGAAGAAAATCTCCTCTGCTTTGTTTTTTTATATTTTTTTTTTGTCTTTATTGGTTGCCGTGTGACTTCAAAAGTACATGCATAGCTACAGTTACGAGTGAAGGCTATACGCTGCGCCTCATATTTGAATATATGTAGCTCGGAATTTCCTTTGGAGGATATTGAGCACGTCACGAAAACTTGAGCCACCCCCCCCCCCCTCCCTCCTCCCGGTGACCGAGTGTGGTGTTTTAAACGTTCACTGCCCACTGTTGGACTCGAACCACACTAGAAGAAAGACAACAGCGAATCTACAAGAACAAAAGATCTAAAGAGTAAAATGAAATTAAACCTAAATGTGGTAATGCATGGCTATAAATTTCAAGCTGTTAAAATGTCAAATAAATTACCAATTGATTTAAAAAATAAATTGTATCACTTGAAAAGTTTAACTTATTTAAATAAAACATGAGATCTTTTCATATTGAACATTGTTTTTACTCAGTTGATGAATACTTTTCCATGTGATTTATTTTGATTCGTTTTATATTAATATAAGTCGACTCTCGTTAATTCGAAACTCGAGGGACTCTTAAAATACTACGAATTATCGAGTGTTTGAAATATCAAATGATTCGAAATTTTTGAGAGAAAAGAAATAAAACTTTGAATTATTGCATGTTGATAATCAATTATCATAAAAATATATATTAACCACTATTCTTTAACAATAACAACAAATGACAAAAGCTAAGAGTTTATTATAAGAGTAAAAGTAACTGAAACTTAACAAACCAATTCGTGCGGAAGTGTGTGTAAAACTAATCATTACAAAAACAAAATCTCGTGTACGATGATCCAAGTTTGAACTTGTCAGCAGTCACCAGTGGGCACACGTAGGTAATCTTGGGCTTGTTTATAAGAGGATATGATCCTTTACGAATTATTGAGTGTTTGACGCCGATGAGTTCGAATTAACGCGTCGTTTACGTCGTCGTTACGTAGCGATGATTTTTTTGTTCGAATTACCAAGTGCATAAAAATATATTGATTTAGTTCGAAACATAAAGAGAGTTTCTGGGGAACTCATGATAACTTTGAATTATAGAGAGGTTCGAATTATCGCAGGTTTGAATTAACGAGAGTCGACTATATTTTTGACAATGTGAAACTAATAATAATAAATGTAATGATCCGTACAATTTTATTGTTAACTTTAAATAAATGTATTATCTATATAGAAATACACAAATATTTTTATTGTTTTATGAATAAATAATAATAATTAGAGGAATCGAACGGTACACCCTCTCATCGTCATCATCATAATCATCCTAGTGGTAAATTCCGGTTGCAACCCAAACTTCGGTGTTCAGGGTCCGCTTTCCGATTATTTAACCTCCGCTTCCATCGACATCACTCTTTACGACGTCAAGCCAGCACTCTTTGGGTCTACCTCTCCTGACGGCCTACCCTCCACGTTTGTACATATACATGTACGGTATGCAGGTCACCTCGCGATGTTTCCCACCATCATCGTGGGTTTCGAATCAGCTTTTTAATATTGAACCGTTGTGTTTCCAGGCCCCCCTCGTCACGTTCTTGGAGTTGTCCAAGTCGGCCATCCCCTCGTTGCCCCCCTTCTCGTTCGAGGGCCTCCCCAGCTTGGAGGAGCTGAGCCTCTTTGATAATGACATCGCCGCCTTACACAATGACACATTTCAAGGTGAGTCTATTTTAAACTTTTTAACCTCTTCACCGGGGAATAAACTTTTGTTCAGCTCGTGTCACATTGGGGTTTTTTTTTATTCATAAGGATAAATATAATATCATCACATCTCAAGTAATAAAAGGAAATTATATTTACCTTATTGATTTTATTTATCTATACAAATAAATAAAATTGATGGGTCTGTTTGTAATATTAAAATAACCGCTTTTTACTAAGTGTATTTGGATGTATCCTCTCCTCGCGTCGGTTTCCTCGGTGCTGAAGGTCGTGATCATCTCGACGGAGTACTTTGGTGCGTATTATTTGCCGCCATCTGCCCCTGTCGGAAGCAGAGTGTATACCATACCAAAACCACATTTTTTACAATTTTTGTCTGTCTGTCTGTTTCTTCCGACTAGTCTCTGAAACGGCTGGACCGATTTTGACGGGACTTTCACTGGCAGATAGCTGATGTAACAAGGAGTAACTTAAGCTACTTTTATATTAGAAAAAATTGTTTTAGTTAAAAGTGATCAGTTTCGGATTTTTTATCCAATTTAAATTGACCTCAGATTTATATCATCAATCATATGAAATAGGGTTCAGCTTAGGCTGGACTTTGTAGATTTGAACGCAATTTGTATATGTCATTTATTTATATTTTAGGGTTTATAGGGTTTGTAATCCAAAATAAACCATAAAATATATCCACAAAAAATGATGCCCAAAGTCACTATTCCACGCAGATGGAGTCACAGGCACAGCTAGTATACCTATATAAATCAAACAAATTTAATGCAGGATAAATTTAATGAATGAATTTAAATAATTGTTTCGTAATTTGATATCCGTCTTCTTCTTCCTCCTCCTGTCCTTGTCCCACATTATACTCGTATGGGGTCAACCCCGGCACAACGTGTTGCATGTTGTAATACTTGTGGCTTAGTCTTTACAACCGGCCGCCTGCCTGACGTGACGTTAACCCCTTTTTGGGGAAAAATCTGTCATCCTTTTTATTTAAATTATTTTTCTCGTTTCACATTGAAAAAAATTGAAGAGACCTGAGAGAAATGTAAGAAACACTTTATAATGTATTTTATCTCATTCTCTCCACGTTACATTTAAAGAGACACCTATATAAAGATGTATCATATAACTGATAGATTTTCGCAATCTATACTACAGGGTGGGCCAGTGATTAGTTAACATTTAAAAAAATTACAGAAAAAAAAGTATAAGACTTATTTCAAAAAATATTTATTTATGAGAAAGCAAATGCACGGCAATTTACTTTTTAAAGATAATATCGGTTAAATGACGACCGTCGCGACTTCGGCATTCTTCTAAACGAGAACGGAAATTCGCCAATGCTCTTCTGCACAAAGACCGTGAGATTGCTGACATCTCTTCTCTAATCTTTGCTTTTAATTCAAGCAGTGTCCTTGGCTTATGGATGTACACACGATGCTTCAGATATCCCCATAAAAAGAAATCTGCTGGCGACAAATCAGGGCTCCTGGGTGGCCACGGGATATCGCCTCTCCGCGAAATCAGCTTTCCTGGGAACATCTCTTTAACGACCGGCAGGGACTCATTAGAGGTGTGGCCAGTGGCTCCGTCTTGCTGAAACCACGTTCTCCAATTGTAGCCAGCAAATTCCTGTAGCTGAGGGGACAGAAACACTCGTAACATTTTCACATACTCAGTAGAGTTGACAGTGATCGTACGGCCGTAAAAATCCTCAAAGAAGTAAGGACCAATGATTCCTTTAGATGAAATTGCTGCCCATACAGTCACCTTAGGCGAGTGCAGGGGCCCTTGATGCTTAGTTTTGGGATTTTCGCTGCTCCAAATCTGCAGTTTTGTTTATTAATGTGCCCGTTGAGGTGGAAGTGGGCTTCATCAGAAAACAAGATGTTGTCAAAGTTACTGAAGCGCTCTAACATTGTTTCTGCATAAAGTTTGCGTAAATTAAAATCATTAGGTTTTAATTCCTGCACCACCTGTATCTTGTATGGGTGCAATTTCAAATCTGATTTCAAAATACGGCTGAGTAAGGATGTGCGTGATATTTCTAATTCAGCTGAACGTTTGCGCGTCGATAAATCAGCATTTTGTCGAACTGAAGCCGAAACTCTCAGCACATTCTCTTCACTCCTTGAAGTCCGCGCGGCGCCGGCTTGCTTCACATTCAGTGTCGATCCCGTCTCTTCGAACTTCTTAACCCATTTCTTGACTAAAACTGCACTCGGACACTGATTTAAGTCGTCTAAGTCGTACTCACCCCGAAACAAGCGCCTTACAATAATGAGCGAACCATTGTTTAAATAAAACTGCTTAACGCAAAAAGCGCGCTGCGGCCCTGTGAAGCGATCCATGGCGACTAAATTTCCGAGAAACGAGCTAGCCGTTCGACCCCTCCCCGCGCCCCACGCTGCTTGGGTTTGCGCGGGAAATCAAATTTAAATGTAAACTAATCAATGGCCCAACCTGTATATACTATTATAAAGAGGAAAGATTTGATTGGTTGTTTGCTTTGAATAGGCTCCGAAACTACTGACCTGATTTAAAAAATTCTTTCACTGTTGGGAAGCTACACTATCCCCGGGTGACATAGGCTATATTACATTTTCAAAAAATTGGGGATCCTTACTAAAACTCCAATAATGTAACCCAAGGTGTAAAAAAATTACCTAAAATATTATTTAAATCGCGTGCGCTGCGAAAACTATTGATGATAGAATAAAATAATGTACTACGACTTTGCAGAACACATAATTATTTACAAAAAGTGTCGCGACAGCATATGTCTAACTATTATGGTTATGCCACAATAAGTGTTCTTTTATTTTAAAAGTTTAATTGAAATGCCGCCGCTAGAAAGGGCTCTTTGTTTGTATCTTGGTATTAATCCTTATCAACATAAATTACTTCATATTCAAAACTGCTTCAATACCTTTATATAACTTTTTGAATTATTCAATTCGGACATTCCATTCGAAAGATATCACGAGTTTAAAAATGTAAGTATTAGATAAATGTTGCGTGATAGCCGCTCACCCTGTTCGGCTAGCTAGGCAGCACCTTATGCATTAAAGGCGTGCGTCACTGGGGTTTTTACAAAAATTAGAAAAAAAATACTTATTAAAAAATAACCAAAAATAATAAAAAAATCATTAAAATAAAAGTTCATAGAAGTAATAATATTCAAACTTTCTTTATAATTTTATTTTTTAGTAACCTGACGCAAATAGAAGGGTTTATGTGTGTGTGTGTGTGTGTATATAATTTTTATTTTTTTTGTTAAATACCCGTGCGAAGCTGGGGCGGACCGCTAGTGTAAAATATAATTAATTATAACTACTTCCCCGTCACATTCGACGAGAGAACCTTGGGACTCGGGACTTTAGAATAGTCTCCGAGTGTGTATTTGTTTATTCACAATTCCAGGTTTGCCGAAGCTGACAACGCTGTATTTGTTTCGAAACAGTATACCTTACTTGGCTCCCGGCGTACTAAGTCCACTGGTGGGATTGGGCGATTTGAATCTGCAGGAGAATCCATTGGAACGCATAGAGGACGGCTCGTTCCGAGGGCTGGACCGCTTGGAGAACGTAAGTCGGTTTACAATTGCCCGAGAACATTAAACAAAGAGCGTATGTACGCACGATTTCGTCCTGTGTGCCAACGGACAAAACTCTTTGTCCGTGTAAGGAATGATACATTAACCAAATGCAAAGTAAAAATAAGCGGCGGCGCGCGCATGCCGTAACAGCCGCACGGAGCCCTATTTTCAACGTCAAATCAAAATTAGAAATAATGGGAATAGAGTTCCGGGAGTTAGGACCTTTCTATTGGAAATTTCCTCCTCTGTAACGGGCTATTTTCAAAATTGCTTAAATATTAATATTTTTCGAGTTATTAACAAAAAACGTCATGAATTTCTTCATCTTATTTTGTTAATAACAATTGCAATTTTTTACCTGCATCAAAATCCTTCAAAAACATTTTGACCTTTGTCTCTATTTTTCACGTTTTTGAACTTGTTGACTCTGTTGAATCCGTGCAGGGGCGGAGAAAGAATACTAACCCCTGCGGCCGGGGTCGGCCTGTCGTAAAAGGCGACAAAACAACCCACCCTAGCTACATCTGGATGGCGACCACCTTTTGGTCTTAAGTATGCCGCCATAATGACCTTGTGTTGTGTTCCGGCATTAGTGACCCAAGTTCCTGTACCCTTATGGGACAGCAGCGTGTTCGCGATGCCACTGGCGTTGCAAACAGTCAATGGCGACGGTAACTGCTAAATTGTAAGGTCTGCTGTCCTACAGCAATTTAAAGAAATACTCATTTCATTTGAGTAAGTGAGGAATAGCGGAGCCCCACCGCTCCTCCCTCTGACCGAGCGTGCTATTTTGAAGGATGAACGGGTCACGTAGTATCAGAGGTGTTCCCTTATGCAGTTTGTATCGTTTGATGTTAGAAAATTGGTGTTAGAGACTTCGTGCCGATCGAACACTGGCGCTTAATTATGTCGCTTTATACTGGTCAATTGTACAATTATATAAATATAATGGAAGAATTTTATGCTATTCACTTAATAGTAACTCTATCGGTTGTGTAGTACCCATAACACAAGTGGAATGCTACTTAATTTGAGAGTAGATGGCGCTGTGTGAATTGTACCCGTATATTTATTTATTTAATTTAAATGACTGACTTCTATCCGTGCAGGGGCGAAAGAAAAATATACTGACCTCTGCAACCGGGGTCAGCTTGTGGTAAAAGGCGACAAAACAACCCACCTGGATGGCGACCACCTTTGGTCTTAAGTTTGCCATCACTTTGACCTAAGCTTTTGCAAGGCGTTGCAAACACCCATAGGCGACGGTAACTGCTAAATTCTAAGTGGGCCGTCAGCCTGTCTGCTGTCCTACAGCAATAAAAAAATATATAGTGACGCAAACCGCAAACATCTATATGTTTGCGACGCTAGAAGCACCGATAACACGCTTCAATTACATATGGGTACAGGAACCTGGGTCACTAATGCCGGAACACAACAGGGTGGTTATAGACCACGTAGCTCGGCTTGTCTTGTCGCCTTTTACGACAGACCGGCCCCGGCCGCAGGGGTTAGTATTCTTCCTCCGCCATCAGTAATAATTTATTGTTACAGGTAACTATTAAAAGTAAAAAACAGTTAAGACTCGGTTCTAGTGTGTTCTCGAATCTTCCACTCCTGCACAAACTCATATTGGAGGCCTCCAGAATCGAAGACCTCTCCAAAGCCATCTTCAACGGAACGCGTTTAAAGATACTATCATTAAAAGACAACATGATATCATACCTCCACGCGGATATATTCGAGGGACAGATTGAGATGGAGAGTTTGGACCTTAGCCGCAATTTAATTAGCGAGGTCAAAGTCGCCCTATTTAGGTCCTTGACTAATTTGAAAACGCTGGACCTCAGCCATAACAGAATTGAGGCTTTGGACAAGTGAGTATGAAATTAATAGTTTTGGCTTTGCCTAAGGGCTTTGTTGACATGCCGCTACAGTCCCGGAACAACAGAAAAAAGTAAATATAAAAGTGCGAATAAATTTTGTTATTAATACACTGACAAAAAAGTAAGCTTGATTTGAGTGAAACTACTCGGCGAAAAGAATATTCCTACCAAATTTCAAGTCTACGCCGTATGGTTCCAGAGATAGTTGGAAATCTCATACCCCCCCCCCCCCACCACCACCCCTCCCGCAGAACACCTCTTGTTGGTGAAATTTAGTAAAATCCGTTCTTAGCTGATCTCTATTCGGCGAAAGGAATATTCCTACCAAATTTCAAGTCTGATGAGTCATTATATATGTAGAATTATCATATAAAAGATATGTATTTATTTACAAAAAAAAGTATATAATTATAATTAGTATATCAGTTGTCTAGTACCCATAACAAAATGCTATGCTACTTAGTTTGGCTCTAGATGACGGTATGTGAATTGTCTTTAAAAATTGAGTCTGAAAAACGTTGTTGAGCATTGTAAGAGGGCAAATGATGCCAGAGCATAACACTTGATTTCTGTGACCAAAACGGCTCAGATATCAGATTGTGATTGTGGGGCCACTGCCAATTGACTTCCCAATTTGGAAAGAAACCGAGTCAGGCCTTACATGTGCCTATAATTAGTAAATAAAATAATCGATGTATATTAAAGAGGAAAGGAGATATAGCAGTGCCTGGAGGTACTCCGGCCTTGATTTTATGTGTAGAAGAGCCAAAGAGAGGAGGTTGCTCTTGCTTCCTTCTTTATTAAGATCTCGTATCAGCAGTACGATTCTGACACTTCTAATTTATAATGCGTGTATACATTTGTATTATGCCCTTGTTAGATCTTATCGAAAGGTTTCGCCATATCCAAAAAGAGCAATACTAAATTTATCAATATTTGCATTTGTTCCGGTCTCCCGGTCCAATGTATCTATTTTTTTTTTTTAATAAAATGTGAACAAATAATTAATAGAGAATACAAATTGCAGCAACGTCTTTTCGACGTTATGTAGTTTAAAGAAACTGTCAGTGAGCAATAACAGAGTGAAGCACTTGGAGATGTTCACTTTCCAAGGGATGAGTGTGCTGGACACGCTGGATCTGTCCAGCAATTACCTGGACTTCGAGGAGTACAAGGAGAGTAACTACGGGTCCCAGTGCCCCTTCCAGGGCCAGGAGAATCTGAAGAATCTCATATTGAGGAACAACAGTCTCACCGGTGTGTGCGACTACATACGGATTACGATGGCGTGGCTCCAAACCTTGGACCTCTCCTATAACAAGTTCACGAAGATTGATGTGAGTATAGGACTCTTATTATTTGATCGAAAGAAAGAAAGAAAAATATTTTATTCAGAGCTTATGTGCATCAAAGGCGGTGCAGGTACAGGTTTTTAGAGGTCTTCTTGGGAGTGTTGTTCCAATAAAAGTCGCTTCCAGGATTCCATCATTTATTTCCGAAAATACGCTATCATATAGGTAAAAATCGAGATAAAAAAGATACTGATAAGTGAAAAAGAGCGAGCGAGACGGAAAATACGCTATATCGCGTCGCTCGCTGTCAGTATATATTTTTTTATTGCTGTAGGACAGCAGACAGGCTGACGGCCCACTTAGAATTTAGCAGTTACCGTCGCCTATGGGTGTTTGCAACGCCTTGCAAAAGCTTAGATCAAAGTGATGGCAAACTTAAGACCAAAGGTGGTCGCCATCCAGGTGGGTTGTTTTGTCGCCTTTTACCACAGGCTGACCCCGGTTGCAGAGGTCAGTATATTTTTTTTCGCCCCTGCACGGATAGAAGTCAGTCATTTAAATTAAATAAATAAATATACGGGTACAATTCACACAGCGCCATCTACTCTCAAATTAAGTAGCATTCCACTTGTGTTATGGGTACTGCACAACTGACGAACTACATATCGAACGAAATCGAACCCGAAGTGCTTTAGCCGCTGTATGCAATGTATTTGACGAATGAATGTTCCTTTCAGACGACGGACCTGTCGTATTCCAACTCGGTCACCGTCGACTTGAGCCACAACAACATCACCTCTGTCTCCATCGACCCCGTCATATGGGAGCACATAACGAAGCAAGGGAAATTCGTACTGAGCCACAATCCATTCGCTTGCAACTGCGACTTGTACCCCTTCGTCAAAATCGTCAGGGGATCGAAGATGTTCCCCCTCAAGGACGTCGCGTGTGCCTCCCCGAAGCATCTCCAGAGGGTGAACATCGCGGAGGTTGCCCTAGACGGGTTCACCTGCGAAAAACATTGTCTCTCCGGCTGCGACTGCACGGACGTGCCAGCGAAGAACATTTTGGAGGTAGAATGTGCTACATTGAAGCATAACAGCAATTCAACCATGGATGTGGCCTTGAAACTGACAGAAGCACCCCAATCGTTAAGGTATTTACCCTTCAAGAACGTATTCGCCATCGATTTGAGCGGATTGAACTTGACCGACTTCGACTACGATCTACCCTCAAGTGTGAAATTTTTAAATTTGACAAACAATAAATTGAAATTCATATCCAAAGATGTGTTGAGCCGCGACGTTAGGGTGGCCGTTGGGGGCAATCCCATAGCGTGCGACTGTTGGAACCAGAACAATATGGCGGCGTTGTTGAAGAACGCGAGCCGGATCGTCGACTTGGACGCGGCCAAGTGCGCCGACGGCACTCCGCTGAAGCTCAAGGAGGCGAAGCGGTTGTGCGACGTGGTGCTGGCGACCACCGTCGGCGGCGCGCTGGCCGTCCTAGGAGTGTGCTCCACCATACTCGCCTTCCTGATATACAGATATCTGTTCGAAGTCAAAATTTATGTGGCCAAGTACTTGCCTTGGCTCCTCCCGGAGGAGAAGTACGACGCGAGCAAGAAGTATGACGTGTTCATATCCTACGCACACCAGGATGAGTCCTTCGTCAGGGACGAGCTCTTGGTGAAGCTCGAGAGTCCCCCCCACCGGCTGAAGACCTGCGTGCACTACAGGGACTGGCTGGTGGGGGAGACGATCCCCTACAACATCGCCAAGTCCGTAGAGGAATCCAGAAGGACAGTCATAGTGCTGTCGGAGAGTTTCTTGGGCTCCATTTGGGGTCTGATGGAGTTTAGGACAGCTTACGTTCAGGCGGCCAGGGAGGGCCGGCCGAGGGTCGTCATCATACTTCTGGAAGACGTCACCAACAGGAAGGAGTTGGACAGAGAAATAAAAGCTTACCTTCATACTAATACGTATATAAAATGGGGGGAGCCCTGGTTCTGGGAGAAACTGTTGTACGCTCTTCCGAAGAAGGAGAAGATGATCGATAGAGAAGAGAAGCGGGTCCAGTCGGTGGCCCAGAAGCTGATCCAGTCGGGGTTGGACGTGCAGCTGAATGTCGACGGCAAATTGGTGAACGCGGGTTATGTTAAGGACCTTTGAGCTATTTCCTCTCTTAATACAGGTTCATATATAAATTATTAGTATTAAAGTCAGGCTCTCAACAATCTGTTATCGGAAGATTCTTGGGTACTTTGGTCACACTGCCCAACAACAGCCGGATAATTTGGGTAAGCTGATGGTGACGGGCGAGGTGGAAGGAACGCGACCCCGGAATGCAGCCGCCCTCACTGGACTCCCAATAGCACCCGCTATTCGGGAAGCTGAGGACCGGACGAAGTGAGAACAGCTTGCGAGACAGGCCACGGTTGATTTTCAAGGACACGACCTTCAGCAATAAAGAATTCATGACACATTCAACAATGTTCCGTTCTTTCCAATAATGTACCATATATAGATTGCTGGCTTATCGCTTTCTTATGAGGAGGAGGAGCGAGAGGTACAGGCGGAGGCGATTGGTAAGTGCCTCTATGAAACTTATACACATAAAGATCTGATCAAAAGAAATCTCAAGCTTATAATATTTTTACACGCCTTACAATAATAATTTGACCTGTATGTATGTAACGGAGTTGTCTGGCTTGATTTTTACCCATTTTGAACGATCAAAAAAAATTCAACATTTTGTACACTTGTCCAGATCTGATGACAATACACAAATTTAATAATTTTGTCCCATATTCCTTATTTTTTTTAACTAGCACGAAGCACTTTGTATTATATATATATACAGGGTGACTTTGACAAACCCGTCCAAATTTTTATAACCCATTTTTGCAAAAAAAAAATGTATGTCAAATTTTCACCATAAAATATTTCATATAGGATCATTAATTCAATCGTACAGAATAGTGCTATGGTGCAACCTTCGTACGTTAACCTGTTATTACCTGTCTCTGTCTCTCCCGCGTAAATGAGTAGTGCGTATTCGCTCGCCCGGTGCAATGCCGCCGTCCTCGGCCTTTTACTAGGTCAGATGGAGAGGTCATTGCACTCTCGCGCCGTATTACGTAAATTGCGAGTTCTTCGAATGACTTTGTGATGCTGATTACTCAACATTTTTGTACTATGTGATACTAAACTAAAATACATGTTTCTCATAACTTTTACTAAAGATTCTTCTGTGTGAATTTGGACGGGTTTGTCAAAGTCACCCTGTATATATCGTTGTCATATCATTTCGTATTTTTTTTTAAATAGATTAGAAACTCGAAAAAATGTTGTGGTCCCTCTCCTTCAACCCCTCCGTTGCGTTAGTCCTATAAACAAGTTCAGTAGTACTTATTCTCCCTTTACAACTGAAAAAAACAAATTGGACCTCTGCATCACGAAAAGCAATGTTTGATTTTACAACATTTTCAATTTGATTAATGGAAAAACCAACGATTTTTAGCATTGTTTATGTCTAATGCAAAATTAGTTGGAATTAATCTTAACTGATAGTAGTTGAATGTTTCCTTACAAAATTAGCTCAAGTCCAAAACTATTACTCGAATTTTTTGGCGTCTCCCCTTCGACTTAAGAGGTGCTACTGTGAGCAATTTGTTTATATCTCCTAGATTGCTTAAGAGATCGCTTTAAGCAGTAAGATCGCCTATTGTTCTTACATTTTCATATATTTTTTATAATTTTCTATTAATTTAAGATTATTATTATATTAACGCTCTTGCCAGGGCGTCGTGGTCGACACGCTGTTGTTATTGAGGGGCTAGGGCTTTGATTCGCCTCTCGGATTTAATCTGGTCGGTGTAGTCTATCTAGTGCCCCCCCCCCCACTAAAAATGGGGAAATACAGTGTCTGAACCAGCCGGGTCTTAGTGGTTTTTGTGAGATTTCTATTTTTCCAAAATACTGCTACTACACTACACAAAAAACAATTTCTTAACACTTGTACGATGAATGTATATATAATGTATGCCGCTTAAACAGCTGACTGACATGTTTAATTAATTGTCAATAATGCGACGGCAGCTATGGACACCTCCAACTGAATACATCGCTGCTAACTCTATTTAATTAGCTTCTTATAAGAGCTCATTCATAAAAGATCGTTATTTTATTATTGTTAGTTTAAAATAGGGTTGCCAACTGCCCTGTTATTAGCGTTACTTGATATGTATTTTTTATTGCTGAAGAACAGCAGACAGGCTGACGGCCCATTGGATAGTGAGCAGTCACAGTCTCCTATGGACTGCGGCGCCAATGGAACCTGCCACACATGCCTGAACACGACACAAGGTTATTATGGCGGCATATCCGTGCATCCTGCATTTATCCGTGCAGGGGCGGAGAAAGAATACTAACCTTTGCGGCTGGGGTCGGCCTGTCGTAAAAGGCGACAAAACAACCCACCCTAGCTACGTGGTAGGGCCTCAAGCCCGTCTGGATGGTGACCACCTTTGGTCTTAAGTATGCCGCTATAATACCCTTGCGTTGTGTTCCAGCATTAGTGACCCAAGTTCCTGTACCCTTATGGGACAGCAGCGTGTTCGCGATGCCACTGGCGTTGCAAACACCTGTAGGCGACGGTAACTGCTAAATTCTAAGTGGGCCGTCAGCCTGTCTGCTATCCTACAGCATTAAAAAAAATATATATATATAAAATATAATTATTATCATTACTTGCATTTCATTTAACATGTTTTCACTACAAATTAATTTAACTATTGCAACTCTATTTTTGGTTTTGGTTAACTCTAGTTTTTTTTTTAATTTGAGGTTAAAATTAATTTGAGGAACACTAGTTTAGAAAGACAATTTATGTTTTATTTTTAATCCGTTGCCATAGAAACCAAATGGAAGATTCACAAAGTGAAAAAATGTAATTTATTGACTACTTTTAAAAATAATAATATACTATAGCCCCTAACGTCGCAAACAGTCATAGACGACGGTAACTGCTTGGGCCGTTAGACTGTTGTGTCTTAACAATAAAAAAACAGTTCATTTTTACATTCGAGTGATTTAAAAATAAAATATTTGTATTTCACGAGGAATAAGCAAAGATAATAATATATATACCATACTGGAGCCTTATTTGTATTTCAATGTATCTCTTTCACTTTCCAAAAAAAAATAAAAAAATAGCACAATTCAATGAAAACAAAAACTAACTTCTATGAATGAGTTTATAATTCTTTTTTTAATCGAAAAATATAATATCGTCTTTAATAATGTATAAATCTAATGTTTGAATGAATCCAAAAAACTTTTTTATTCAGTACGGTATAGCTTTGTGCGCCGCCTATTTAGTTACCAGTGCGAGTCTCGGGGTCCGAAGTTTAGTGTTAAACTTTTTAATGGTCAATAAATTTAAGTAAATGTTTTAACAGTTTTTTTTACAAAATATACTAATTCTTATTGCTAAATTTAGCTTTTTGTTTTAAATACAGTGTAATCTCTATTTAGGGAATTTCTATTTAACAAAAAACCGAAGAAACACCCAAGATACGTACGAGTAAAATACTGGCATAGTAAAAGCGGCAAACAAAAATAACTGAATTCGTTGTGTAATTTTTCACTAAATCAAGTCAAACTTAAAAAGTACTTATTGGTAAAAAAAATTTTATTACGCTTAAATTTCGCTATATAGAGTTTACACTGTATGTTGTTAATAATGTTTGTTTTATCTTTTTGGGATTCGCGATGTTTAAACCAGTTATGTCAGCCATTTTGTTTTTGAATGTCACTGGCACTTTGTGTAACACATTGACTGCTACTTAGAAAACACGTATATAAATATTTTTTCAGATCATACAACATATCTGCCGCGGGGCTCCCTCACTCGGTTCCGAGTGTTCGGCAGTGTTAAAAATGTTTTATGTATAGTTTGTAAGTTGTAGGGTCTGTTTCACCAACCTCGAGTAAAGAATAAATAAATAAATGTGCTGGGACAATACATATATAACGCCATCTAGTCCCAAATTAAGTAGCATACATAGCACATGCGTTATGGGTACTAGACAACAATGTACATCGGAATGGAACCCGTGACCTGGTTGGTGGTGAAACAAACCCCTCCCCTCCCCTTTGGGAGAATATATGTAATACCTCCTTTTGTCTTTTGGTGATATTTTCTGATATTATTGTGTTAAGTGTATGAAATAAATAGTTATAAGACGCCATCTTGAATATATTTTTTGACATAATAAATGGTTTATTTTTAATGATGTTCTTTTATTTATGCATCCATTTTATATATCCATCCATCCATCTATCCCAATGGTCGGTAAGTCACGACAAAAGAAAGGTATGTAGCACATCAGTTGTCTAGTACCCATGACACAAGTGCCATGCTACTTACTTTGTGTCTAGATGGTGTTGTGTGAATTGTCACACATTATATTTTTATTTAATTTTTTTATGTTTGGGATATACCTACCTTATATTTTCGGCACTCTGTCGTTTCACGTGACACAGGTACTCTCGGGGCACGGCTCACACGGTATGCATCGCTTCGTTCAGAAAGAGCAACCAACAGAGTGTCGTCGGCAACGAGGACCCGGCGTTGTACACCCTCCAAGTCTTCCCGCATGGGCATTGGAGCGCCGAGACCTCGTCGCCACCACTGGATCTGACCTCTCGCTCCCGGATATCATCCTAGCGATGGTCGGGAGCCAAGCGGGGTGGGTTATGTCCGTGAAGGAAGCGACGGAGAGGGAGGGCGCCAAGCTCCCCTCTCACTCAGGCAGGGCCACTCGTCGCCGGAGGTTGGCGCGCGTCAGTGTTGTATTTATTTATAAAAGAAATAAATCAGTTGTCTCTCTCTCTCTCTAAGCTTACTTCCACATTAGATAACATTATTTAAAGAAAGAAATAAATTATTTACCTGAGAACCTGTCTCCACAAACCTTCTGTATATTCTAGAAACCGTAGACTGGTTTAAATTTAAATTTCTACCAATCGTTCGTTGATCCAAGCCCTCCCGCACCAATGCTACAATATAACCCTAATAAAATCTATGCGGAACCGATTAGAATCCGTAATAAGGGCACGTGGAGGTACACCTTATTAAAACATAAATAAACCCTTGCATAAAGTTTGTGTCTATTGTTTAAACCAATTTTTCTTAAATTTCTGTTTTTTCTTCAAAAGTCTTAAAGTCCTCCTCTTTCCAGTACCTACACAAACTTAAACTTAAGGATATGACCCTACGCTGTTTTAAAGTTCATGAACCAATCTAGAGGTTTCAATTTAAATCTGTATAGAAAGTTTGCATACTTGGTTAAAATATTTATTTTAAAGTCGTCTATTACTTTGATGCAGTTTATGAGTCCGTCAGTATATAATTAATAAAAGTTTTATTAAACGGAGAAACACTTGTGAATTTTAATTGTGTATAACACCAGTAGCACCTCTGAATTTATGGAAAAAAACGAACATTGTATTTCTAGAATAAAAAGAATAATATAGCCAGATAAATTAATTTACAGTTAAAATAACTGAATATTTTGATATTGTTTAAGAATATTTGAATTGTTCCAGTATACGTACAAAATATGAGTGAAATATTATATGACCATGGACTCCAAAGCAGGTGGGTTGACGGCCCACTTGATAATGAGCAGTTACCGCCGCCTATGGTTCTTTGCGACGCTGGGGCACCGCTAACGCGTAGCGTAGGGCCACTGCAAGCAGTTATTATGACGGAATGTCTAAACAACCTTAGGGATCTACCCGTTCAGGAGGGAGGAAGGTCTTCAAAATACCACGCTTGGTTACAGGCAGGAGGTACGTATTAACGCCGCCGCATAAGCTACAAGCAGCTTATAGTTCCGACACAGGCTGCGGTTGTTTTTTATGACCACCCGCATCTGGGTGGCTGAAGATCTGTAGCTGCGGTGGCCTTAATACGTAAATACCTCAACACCCTCCAAAGGAAAATTCGAGCTATATTGAAATATGGCGCGCACCGTTTAGCGCTGTAATTATAAAGACCTATAAAGGGATCACCAAAGGAGGGAGGGGGTAAAAATGGAAAAAATAGATCACGTAGAATAGGTACATTCGTTAGGGTTGTTTTGTCGCCTTTTACGACAGGCCACCTCCGGCTGCAGGAGTCAGTATTCAAACACCGTCCCTGAACGGACAGTTTCCAAAGGTTTCGGCACGTTTATCCGATTTGGTGAGACCTCTTACAGCTTTTAACGGAAAAATGGGAACACAGCAACATTATAAAAATTGCAATATACAAAATGGCTAACTCGAAAGTGCACATTCTTTAATTATTAACAAAGGGGGGATATTAATAATTTGGAATGGGGGATGACACCCCTTGTAGGCGTGGTTATATCCCCACTGCGATTGGAGGGCGGGACTGGAAAAGGTCAAATAATTTGCTTTGTTTTGACTCAACACAACGTAGGTATGTGATCGCAGATAACCTTGATGTCTTGGGTTCGAATCCCACGATGGCATGTAATTAATACAGGTATATATAGTTTGAAAACCTCTGTGTTTCTCAATTACAGAATGGATAACGCAGGTTACAAAGTCTGTGGAGGTCAAATGTTCGATTCTCGCCCCGCGTCTGGGTGTTTATGTATCCAGGTATATGGTCCAGGAGCCAGTGACAGGTTTATATGACCAAGTTCTCGAGCGGTAATGGGTGAGAGACTTATGACGGTTCAGTGGTCTTGGTTGATCAGCGGTAGCCTCCTACGCACGAAAAAAAATATATATTCAATCATTTTCTCTTAACTTTTTTTTAGATTGTAGCTAACACAATATCTCAAAAAACAATAATAAGCTGACATAGTAGATTAAATACCAGCTGATCGCTCAAATATGAAAAAAAATTACGTTCAATGATTTCCTCATAACTAAAATTTTACCTGATGATATATCTTCTATGCAACTATGAATAAACTAGCTAACCGCGACTTCGTACGCATGCGCGCTACACACCTGGCCTCACTTCTCCGCGGCAATCGTTGTTTACTAAAATTTAATAAATTTATATTAAATGAAGATCTTCCTCCTGCATTTATCCCACATTATATGGGGCCAACCCCGGCACAACGTGTTGCATGTTGTAATACTTGTGGCTTAGTTTTTACAACCGGCCGCCTGCCTGACGTGCCGTTAACCCCTTTTTGGGGAAAAATCTGTCATCCTTTTTATTTAAATTATTTTTCTCGTTTCGCATTGAAAGTAGGACACGAAATTTCGCTGTCAATCATCTAATATAATCCTCAAGCGACACTTATTGAAGATATTAAATGAAGATATCGCAATATTTTTTTTTAGATAAGGGCCAAGTGTCTTATAATTAAAACTTAGAAAATTGAATTGACATTTATCCAATAGTTTTGCCGTGATGCGCGCACAACTACAGGCCTCTATCACTTTATTTATGTTGAAGATATATTACATACATATGTCAGCTGGTTGTATCCCGTTGGAAAACCCATAGGCTGATGCACTGAAGGTGTTTGTAGGCATCAGCTGACAAGGTGTCCCCCGACTTACTGACAGCTGATTTTTTTAATTAATTACAGTATTATAACCTACGAATAAATAAAAAGCGCTTATGGGTGTTTGCAACGCCAGTGGCATCGCGAACACGCTGCTGTCCCATCTTCTTCTTGGTCGAATTCTTCATTACTGAAGGTCGTGTCTTTGAAAATCAACCGTGGCCTGTCTCGTAAGCTGTTTACACTTCGTCCGGTCCTCAGTTGTTCGAATAGCAAGCGACAAGACATGCGCAGCACTCGTCTCCAACACCACATTTGAGTGCATCTATTTTCTTGAGCTCTGATGCCCTAAGTAATTGTCCATGATTCTGTCCCGTAGAGAAATGGAAAAGACCAATGTTCGGACTAGTCTCATTTTGGTCACGTTGGAGACTTTTTGCTTTTGCCAGATGCGTGTCAGCTTGGTCATTGCAGCTTTGGGCATTTGTGCTCTTCTTTTGACCTCGATATACTTCCTTGGTCTCCTTCTTTGGTCATCCAGTTTGTACTGCAGGGTCGCCGTACAGGTTTTCGCAGTACCATCGCCACCTCTCCGTCACCACATCTATCTCGCTTAACAGTATGCTCTCGTAATTTTCATAAGGGTACAGGAACTTGGCGTCACTAATGCCGAAACACCACACAAAGTTCCATCCAGACGGGCTTGGGGCCCTACCACGCAGTTAGGGTAGGTTGTTTTGTCGCCTTTTATGATAGACCGACCCCGGCCGCCGAAATCAGTATTCTTTCTCCGCCTCGACACGGAGACTTTTAGTTCGGTGATTACGTAATTGCATTTCGGTTATGTCTATATAGGTTCGATTTCCATGGAAGACAAAATCTCAGTTCCAGATGTAGTTAGGGGTCAATCGCATGTTCCTTGTTTAAATTTACTTAAAAACAAATTCTCGTAGTAATGATAGATAAAGGGTTACGAACTGTTCAGTATCCACGCCCCTCAAATTACCCCTATTTAGGGGTTGGAATGGACCACGCCCCTAAAAACCGCCCTCCTAGCTCAGTTAAGATCGAGACACCGAACAGTACGAAGCTTTTTAAAAAATATTTAAAATAAAAAAGTGGTTATATTTCTAAATTTTATTTAAATAATTTTATTATTTGATAAACTTTTATAATATTTATAAATCAAAAAGAGATAAATAAAGAAAGTTAAATAGTGAGTGTTAAGTTTTATGTAAAACACAAGATAAAATGAAAATGTGTTAAATTAAAAAAAAAAGTTTAGTGTTGTTTTTTCGTGAAGAACGTAATTATGGATTTTATTTGGTAAGTTGAACAATATTCTTCTCCGTGTCCATATCCCACATTATATAGGTGGGATAAAGCGGGCCCTCGCTTTCCATCCGGTTTATTACACCCTTTTCCGCAATCCCCCCCCCCCCTTCTATTTCTTCCTTCACTCTCATTTCTAGCGCTTTTCTTGTTCATGGCATTCTATTATTTTTTATTGCTGTAGGTGAGCAGATAGGTTGACCGACCCACTTAGTAGTTAGCAGTTACCGTCGCCTATGGGTGTTTGCAACGTCAGGAGCACCGCTGACACGCTGCTATCCGTGTCTAGTCACGCTACCCAATAAAACGAGTCGTAATATGGATATATACCTGGCAATGCTGAAAGCGCACTTAGAATTTAGCAATTACCGTCGCCTATGGGTGTTAGCAACGCCAGTGGCATCGCGAACACGCTGCTCTCTCATAAGGGAATAGGAGCTTGGCTCACTAATGCCGGAACACAACACAAGGTTATTATGGCGAGATACTTAAAACCAAAGGTGGTCGCCAGCCAGACGGGCTTGGGGCCCTACCACGTAGCTAGGATTGTTTTGTCGACTTTTACGACAGGCCGACCTGGGCCGCAGAAGTCAGTATTCTTTATCCGCCCCTGCACGGATAGAAACTTTGGTACCCGTTAGCTCAGTGCTCTTACACTAGGACACCAATCTAGAGGTCCCGGGTTCGAATCCTACCGCTTGCACCGCTTAGGCTGTTTTTCTCTCGTAATGTGCATATTATTGCCACGTACGGACGGTGAAGGAAACCGACATTACCGGTGTGGTTAACCCGCCAATCCGCCTTGGACAAGCGTGACTCGTCTGTTCCCTCTAGAGGGAGTCACAAGCCCAGGAATGAGACGCCATGTCCACAATACCAGTACGGTGTGGGGTTTTTCAAAAGAGACGTTATAAAATTTGTTCGAGGCCGGCAGCGCTTTGGCAGTGCTAAAGACCGTACGAATTGGAAAGTCCAAAAGTTTGAGTAGACATAACAAACTGGCTGCGTAACCACTTAGGATCGAAGACCCGCAAGATTAAAAGCGGTATATATGCTTCAGGAAGTTTTTCAAGGCTTCCATCAATACAGGTCCTAGGAATTTTCCTTGAAACAGTATAAAACTTCCTTTAAGAAACCTCTTTTCTCTAAGTAACTCTTTTCTGTGCCGTGCGCGTCTCAAAGTCTTCTTATTCCGGTCTCTTCTTCCGCTCTTCTTTGTTAGCCGTCATCCCAACATTCACAGCTCAGCCTAGAGCTTGATGACGAATGTTCGGGCAATGCGTCTAACCAGTATTGACCTACGGAGCCGAGACGTGGACACTGGTCACAAATTTCAAGTCAAGGTGGTTCTCTTATGGACCAAATCCGAAATGAGGTAATCTGTAAGAGAAGGGGCAATGAGCCTCACGTTTGTCTTTGTCGCAAGTCCGGTGGATGTTGGGGCAAACGTGTCCTGGAGAGGAGACCGCGTCTCAACAGACGTAGCGTAGGACGCCCCCAGCCCGATGGAGCTATGAGGAGCTGCGCAAGGTTGCCTGCAAGGTCGTAGCTGGATGGGGATGACATAACATGCCATAGGATAGCCACATTGGGTATCGCCACATTCATCCAAGGTGGTGATCTCCCTATGAAGGGTCCTCGAGAGGTTTTCCTTCACCGTCGGTACACTATTTTTTTTTATTACTGAAGAACAACAGACAGGCTGACGGCCTACTTAATAATAAGCAGTTACCGTTGCCTATGGATGTTTGCGACGCTAGGGGTACAGGAAACTGGGTCACTAATGCCGATACACAATACTATTATGGCGGCACACTTAAGACCAAAGGGCTTGGGACCCTACCACGTAGCTAGGGTGGGTTGTTTTGTCGCCTTTTACGACAGGCCGACCCCTGCCGTAGTATTCTCACTCCGCCCATGCTCGGAGAGGACTTAACTATGCGCACATTTGCGCTTAGGTATACATTAGGTGCATTAGGCGAAAAAATTGCGTAAGCTGTGCATGCCATCGTGCCTCATCGTGGTGTTCGGAATATTCCTTGTGCTCTAAACCAAATGCCTCAACAAATGTTTCCTTTTTGAAGTCGTACTTCTTTTGGCGCGTTTGTAAAAAAACACGAGGGTAAAAGTTTTACGATGCGACATGATGAAGTTAGCTGCTTACTGTCTCTCAAGTTTTCCTGAAGAATTTTCTAGATCTTTCCGTGAAAACAATTTTCACCATAGTTTCTTAAATATTTATAAATATTTATAACTAGCTGTGCCCGCGACTCCGTCCGCGTGGAATAGTGACTTTAGGCAGCACTTTTTGGATATATGAGATCAATTTAAATTGGAAATTCAACCTACTAATTCCAGCCTAAGCTGAACCCCATTTCATATGATCGATGATATAAATCTGAGGTCAACTTAAATTGTATTTAAATAATCCGAAACTGATCACTTTTAACTAAAACCATTTTTTTTTTCTAAAATAAAAGTAGCCTAAGTTACTCCTTGTTACATCAGCTATCTGCTAGTGAAAGTCCCGTCAAAATCGGTGCAGCCATTTTAGAGATTAGCCGGAACAAACAGACAGACAGACAAAAAATGTAAAAAATGTTGTTTTGAAATATGTACCGTGTATACGTCCGTGTATACGCACTTAGTAAAAAGCGGTTATTTTAATATTACAAACAGACCCTCCAATTTTATTTATTTGTATAGATTCAGTTATCATACAACACGTGTCTGTTATTATTGTTTTTATCCGTCGTGCAGGGGCGAAGAAAGAATACTGACCTCTGCGGCTGCGGCCGGGGTCAGCCTGTCTGGACGGCGACTACCTTTGGTCTTGATTATGCCGCCATAATAACTCTGTGTTATGTTCCGGCATTAGTAACCAAGTTCCTGTACCCTTACAGCAGCGTGTTACTAACTGCTAAATTGTAAGCGGGCCGTCAGCCTGTCTGCTGTTCTACAGCAATAAAAAAACAATATATTTCTTCATAAATATACATGTGTGTGTGCGTGTGTGATTTTAAATATATAGTAGTGAATGGTGGGCCATTGTAAAATGTGTGATAAAAGTGACTTTCTTAAAACAACTTTTTAACTTTTATTATAAAAAATACATTTTTAGTGCATTTGTATCTTGTTCTCTCCTTTCATTCTCCTCCTGTTAGCCGTCATCCCAACATTCACACCATTTTTGCCATATCATCTTTTACACAATCCATCCATTTTTTTTTTTGTCTACATGGCCAAACCACGCTAGTCTATTACTTTCAAGTTCTTCAATAACTTTCACACTTCCTCTAATGTTAAGTGCATTTGTATATTTGGGGTTAATTGTCGGCATATTCTTTTTATTTAATTAATTTATGATTCGTTTAACAAACCAGATGTCTTGTGGCATACGGGATGAAATCTTTAGCTATATTTGTTTCGTTACGCGAAATAAGTAAACACACGCGCGCGCGTATTTTTTAAATATTAATGGAGACGAAGCCGCGGGCTGAGGTATTCATGATTGCCTGTCAATATTATGATGTGGTAGAAGCAAAAATGAAGGTCTCTTAAATTAAAGGTAACTCGGTTTAAGTTCAAAGGGAACGAAATTATTTTTGATTTCAGCACCGCGGGAGACATGTCTCGCGGTTAGGGGGGCCATCGGCGCCGCTACACTCGGGATTTTGTTTTTCTATTGCTGTAGGACTGCAGACAGGCTGACGGCCCGCTTAGAATTTAGCAGTTACCCTCACCTATAGGTGTTTGCAACGCCAGTGGCATCGCGAACACGCTGCTGTCCCATAAGGGTACAGGAACTTGGGTCACTAATGCCGGAACACAACACAATGTTATTATGGCGGCATACTTAAGACCAAAGGTGGTCGCCATCCAGACGGACACGGGGCCCTACCACGTAGCTAGGGTGGGTTGTTTTTTCGCCTTTTACGACAGGCCGACCCCGGCCGCAGAGGTTAGTATTCTTTCTCCGCCCCTGCACAGATAAAACCTGGCTCACTAATGCACACACACAACATTAGGTTATGGCGGCATACTTAAGACCAAAGATGCTTGGCATCCGCGCTTGGGGCTTTACCACGTAGGTTTGTTCTGCCTTTTATGGCAGGCGGACCCCGGCCGCAGAGGTTAGGATTCTTCCTCCGCCCCTGCACGGACTTTGTCGCGGACAGGACTTCCTTTAAAGCAGCTCCTCGCACGGTCTCTCCAATGGTCTAAGTGTATGGGGCACATCTTTAATAGACGAAAGGCACTTCCGTACGCTTGAGGACGTTACGGCTTTCATTCCCGTGTCGCGTGGGTGTTTATGTATAATATGTATTTATTTATATATTGCATATAAGTTGTCTAGTACCCATAACACAAGTGATATGCTACTTTAACACAAGCGCTCTGTCTCTTACTAGGTGGCTCTGTATGAATTGTTGCAATATATTTATCTAATTTGCAAAAATTGACAAATTCAATCTTAAATTAAATTTTCTTCTTTGTTTTATGTATATAGGTAAATTAATTGCAGATATTATTTTAATTAATATGATAATAACAATTTAATAATACCCTCTGGTATGGACGCTGGCTGGACGCTTCATGCGTAGACACTAGCGGCTCCCCATCTCCCAGATACAGCTCTGATAGCCGTTGCTGCTGCTGCACAACAAGAGGACCTGAAACGCCGCAAATATTCATCCATTGGCAGCGGATACATTTTTGCGGCTTTTGGTGTTGAGACTCTGGAACCGTGGGGTCCACAAGCATATATCCTTTATCGAGTCCTAGCAAAATGCTTAAGTTCTCACGGGATCAAAAAGCTGGTTTGTATTTAAGGCAAAGGATAACTGTTGCCATCCAATGCAGTCAGCGTTTTGTGAATGTTTCCGGCCAAAAGCGATTTGGAATCAATTTATTATTTGTAGCTTTCGTGTTTTTAGTTTCTTTCTTTTTGTAAGATATATTCTTAAAATAAAATTAATTTAAGCATATTTCTTGTAAATATTTTACTCACGCTGCCACCAGATGACGTTAGGCGACGACTAGATCGCGGTAGCAAGTTCCTCCGGCTGCAAAGTGAACTCCCGTCCCTCGCGACGTTCGTAGTCCGTCAAGCTAGTCTACTTAGGGTTCTAGAGTGGCAAAGATCCTGTTCCACCTACGTTAGGACAGGCATTTTGAAAACTCTCAGGACTTGACGGCTAACGGCTCTGCAATACGACCGCTTCCACCCCTGTTGAGACGGTATTATTATCGGTGTCGTTAGAAATCTCGCAACGTAACTTAGGGTGCCCCGCGCTCGTATCAGGTAGAATGCCATATTCTAGTTACTAGTTTGTGTTTGTAATGAATATACATTATTGTTGCAATACATTTTGTACGCAAGATCTCTTCGTATGTATCTTCGCTCACCACCCCGTTACAATTGGCGCGCAACGTGGGTCCCGAATTTAAACACTCCGTTACAACATTAATTTTATTAATATATAAAATTGTATAGATATATTTAGGTATGATTTTACTATCTGTTCTCAAATAAATATTTAAAACCATAACAAAACGAAGAGGACGAAGATTACAGGAAACACTGTATACTTGTATTCCATCTCATTCTTTCGCAAAAAATCCTATTTATGTTTGTCTCGAAACACAATGGTGCCCAAAGATCACTTCAAAATAATTCAATAAAATCGGAAGTATATATACTAATTCATCGCAAAGTTTCACGTGTCCATGTCCTGTGAAAGCCATGAATCGTGGTGAGTGCACACCCCTAGCTGGTGCCCCCCACTGTGACGTCACGACCACACGACGACATTACGTGTGACATGTTGTGACGTCGTTTAGCGATAAAGTTTGTCTGTTATGCGAAAATAGATTGGATCTTCTTTTAATGTTTCCTTTGAGCTATTTAAATGACTTTCTGTTACAAGCGAGATGTTTGTCACAGGACTCAAATAGGTACTACTCATTGTTTTGAGCTTTTCTTCAATCTTCCTTCCTTCCTTTTCTAAAATGTATACATTATAGTGTTCCTTTTTTTTATTTTTTTTATAGGGCAGCAGACATGCTGACGGCCTACATAGAATTCAGCAGTTACCGTCGCTATGGGTGTTTGCAACGCCAGCGGCATCGCGAACACGCCGCTGTCCCATGAGGGTATAGGAACTTGGGTCACTAATGCCGGAACACAACACAAGGTTATTATGGCGGCATACTTAAGACAAAGGTGGTCGCCATCCAGACGAGCTAGGGTTGTTTTGTCGCCTTTTTAAGACAGGCCGACCGGCCGCAGAGGTCAGTGTTCTTTCTCCGCCCCTGCACGGATAAAAATTCCTATGGGTTTCTTACTTTCAAATGTACTGCTGTTCGTCTTCCACGCGTGTCTTGACAGTGACATCTTGACAACACACAAAACAGCGTACGCTCTAAATGCATTCGCTTACTAATAAACCAACATTTAATTTCATTTATGGCAAATTAACAAACACTTTCTTAATCATATTACAATAATCAAACATCTTAGGGCTCCATGGTTTCATCATCATCATCCCAGCGTTGTATCCCTGTTGCAACCCAAACCTCCGTTTCGGTGCCCGGGGTCCGCTTTCCCACTTTTTCTACTCCACTTCGCACTGTCTTCAGCATCCTTGGTAGTGAGCCCATTGACACGCATATCCCCTTTTATGACGTCAAGCCAGCACTGTTTGGGTCTACCCCTCCGGCCGGGGCCCGGCGGAAGCGGCATGGCCAGACATTTGTTTCCCACGACACCGACAAAGAAACCGACACTCCTGCAATTTATCCGCAATGTCACGGACATGAAGACTGTAGCGAATGCGGGAGTTCCTAACGCGGTCCTTCCGCGTTACTCCACACATCCACTGCAGCATATTCATCTCCGTGACATGCAGTGCTTGCTTGTGTCGTTCTAACACCGGCCATGCTTCACAGCCGTATAAGAAGACAGGCCTAATTAAATAAATAAAACAGGCAAGACAGGTCTCATAGACCTGTCCCTTCAATTAAACCGGTATTTTTTTATAACCGGGGTCACAAAAGACATCAGTTACTTCATGCCACTTGGCCCACGCGGCGGCAATGCGTGCATTGACGTCGTAATCGATGTCACCAAACGCGTGAAATACAGATCCGTAGCATATTTCTTGTACAAACGTTCTGATACAAAAACAAACAAACAAACAAAAAGCATAGCATGCTGCTAGCCAACTGAAGCCAGCGCCGTTGCACCACACACACACATTTAATTTCAACATATTTACAGGTTTTAATCAAAAACAAAAGAGGATGTGTATCTTAGCTTCGTACACTTCTCCATAAAAACAAGCTATAACAAATTCCAGACTCTGTCCGCGTAATTTTCGTCCGCGCAAAAAGGGAAACAAAGTTTTTGTTTATTCTATTACTAATATACTATATATATATATATATATATATATATATATATATATATATATATATATATATATATATATATATATATATATATATATATATATATATATATATATATATATATATATATATATATATATATATATATATATATATATATATATATATATATATATATATATATATATATATATATATATATATATATATATATATATATATATATAATAATTAAATTCTTGTTTTGATGATTAATTGAATACACATGGTTAGAGTGATTGAAGGTGAAGACGAGAATGGGGGCTGGGGATGGAGCCACAGGTGGTCGGCTCGACCACTCGCGTCGAGTGACCCCCGAAAGCCATTACCCAATTTGGATGAGGGGACAAATTGCCACTCTCCTACATACGGTTCATTTAACATCTTCGTAACCACATGAGCGGCGCTAGACCATTTGCAAGGCAACTCTTTTCTATTAATATAAGTATTAATGTTACAGAGCGCCATCTAGTCTCAAAGGAAGTAGTAATGCACTTGTGTTATGGGTACTACACAACTGAGATATTACAACTATACTTTTCTTTTGTAAATACTTACAAATTATACATAAACATGCAGACGCGAGACGAGAATCGAACCCGTGAACTCCTCAAGCGTACCAAAGTGCATTAGCCTAGCCGCTACGATCACATATTTGATACTTGCGACGGGATTCGTACCCATGACTCTCAGGAAGCGAAAGCTAATTGTTAATACTCGTATTCACCTCCCGAAGGCCTCTATAGGTGTTTGTCGAGGCTTCTTAAAACAAACTTTACACATAAAACCTTATTGTTATTTTTAATAAAAAAAAAAATTATAATAAAATTTGACATATTTTTAAATATAGATAACTCTTTATTGCTTACATTATAATAAAACATATCTAGCACAACACAATTAAACTAGATAGTAAAATAAATAATAACAAAATAATAATAAGATAAAACAAAACGCAATCTTATCGCTTAAAGCGATTTCTTCCAGATAATTCAGCTGGAAGGAATTAAAGAAGTAATATGGCGGTGTAGGTGATTTTTTTAATGCTGTAGGACAGCAGACAGGCTGACGGCCCGCTTAGAATTTAACAGTTACCGTCGCCTATGGGTGTTTGCAACGCCAGTGGCATCGCGAACACGCTGCTGTCCCATAAGGGTACAGGAACTTGGGTGACTAATGCCAGAACACAACGTAAGGCGTATGGCGACATACGTGGTCGCCATCCAGACGGGCTTGAGGCCCTACCACGTAGCTAGGATGGGTAGTTTTGTCGCCTTTTACGACAGGCCTGTCTGCTGCTCCTCAACAAAAATGTGCAACTATACCCGAACTGCACGCTCCAGCCATCTTTCATTAATTTTATACTTGTAAGCTTATCGAAGTTGTACTATCAGCTGTAAGACATCTTGATTTATTTGTATATGAATATATTTATTTTTACACGCTTTATATTAGCTTCACTTGTATGTTTGTAATTATTTGTTTGTAACCAACTCCTTTGGGGACGATTTTGACCCACTTTAAACGGCCAGATTTCGTTCAAACTTTGTAGATATATCGAGGGCCGATAACAACACAATAATCTGTATAGTTTGTGTCATTATCCTTACCAGGATCCTCAGGATTAATGAATTTTCGGTTCTCGTCCGATCACCAAAGTGAAGGAGCATCAGGCGCGGTCAGTACTTGGATGGGTGACCGTCTAGGAAAATCGCGCAACCGTGGATTTTTGTTCTTTTTTGTTCTTTTTTATATATTTTATATTAACTTGACCTATATGTAATGGAATTTTTCAGAATTCGACTCGATTTTTACTTACTTTGAACAATAAAATCAAAATTCTGCCGAAACGCCATCTGGAGCATAATTAATAACATTGCCAGAAGATGGCGTTATATTAATAAAAATATTTACGATTGTATATTGACAACAAATAAATTATATTATCACGCTTTTATTTTACAGTTAATGCAACTAAAAAGTAAAAAATAATTTTTTCAATAAATTTAAGTTAAGGATAGTGGGATTAACAAAAAAAAAATAGAAAAGCGCGGGGTGCTTTTTAAGATATTTTAAAATAACAATTGACAACAAGCACCCCACACTTTTCTATAATAAAATAATTTTTTTAGTTAATCACACTATCCTTAACTTAAAAAATTGATGAAATTTAAATAAAAATCACGTGACTATAAACGCGCCATGATTGGTCACCATAGTTGTGACGTCATAATGTTATAGCTATTCCATAACAGTACAGAGATAGAGGCTGTTCATAACATAAATTAACACGTGACTAGACAATAATATTGACAATTTATTGCTAAAATACGAGTTGTTAGTTCCGATTAGCTTTTTGTGATAAAGGATCCTGTATCCGTGCAGGGGCGGAGAAAGAATACTAACCTCTGTGGCCGGGGTCGGCCTGTCGTAAAAGGCGACAAAACAACCCACCCTAGCTACGTGGTAGGGCGTCAAGCCCGTCTGGATGGCGACCACCTTTGATCTTAAGTATGCCGCCATAATAACCTTGTGTTGTGTTCCGGCATTAGGGACCCAAGTTCCTGTACCCTTATGGGACAGCAGCGTGTTCGCGATGCCACTGGCGTAGCATACACCTATAGGCGACGGTAACTGCTGAATTCTAAGCGGGCCGTCAGTCTGCTGTTCTACAGCAATAATAATTATAAAAAATCACACGTTTTTGTCATATCCTCGTTTACTCAATCCATCCTTTTATATGTATATAAATAATATATATTAATTCCTTTTATATTAATTTTAAAATCCCTTTACATACAAGAAGATAATAGGAATTCAATTATGTCGCCTATTTTACTGATTACATAAAAGAGCAGCCAATTACAAGCAAGCCTGAGTAAGCTATAAAGCTGGTAATACATCTATGGCATAAACACAAATCCATTTGGAAACATTACATTATTAATAGTAATACGCCCCGAGGGCATCGCGTCTCACCCTTACAATAATGCTGCCCTATGTGCACATTTTGCCCAATTTTAGGGTAAATTTTATAGAATATAATAACCGATTCTTAGAATTTAAATGACCTGCAATAACAACTAAATTTGACACATTGAAAATGGCAAGCTAAAACAAAACTAACCAAAATATGTATTTGCTGGTAATAATTTCCTTCCCAAATATAAAATGGATGATGATTATGAAAACGCATACTTGGCAAGGGTGGTATACGAATACCGACTGTCATAGAAGACGACAAAATAACCCTTTGTTGGCCGCGGGACATACGTTGGTCTGACTGCAATCCCGGCCTGTTTTCATTTTCTTTCACGCCCACCGACCAATACGAAAGCCGAAGGTCGGCGAACTTCCCCCGACGGGTAGCCCTACGGCTTATTTAGGCTTATCATTAAAACAATTTTTTACAAACTTCAATCCTATTTATTAATAAACAAACTGACAAAAATTTAATTATCAACATTACATATTTGGTTTAAATCTAAATAAACAAACATTTTTTTTAATTGCTGAGGAGTAGTAGACAGACTGACGGCCTATTTAATAGTAAGCAGTTATCGTCGCCTATGGATGTTTGCGATAGTTGCCTATAGACGCTAGGACCGCGAACACGCTGCTATCCCATATGGGTACAGGAACCTGGCTCACTGATGCCGGAACACAACACAAGGTTATTATGGCGACATACTTATAATGTTCTTTCAAATATTAACGATGAATTTTAAACAATATGTTGCTCTGTAAACAAAGAATTTATTTTAATAATGAGTGTGGTGTATGGTTCCGGGTTTGCGTATGTTAAACGACGGGTGCATTTTAAAATGATTTATTTGAAATATCGATGAAACGTTTACAACATTATAAGGACATTTTATTAAATTACGTTCTCGATCGCGTGCGGTCATAAAGCGACTGCCTACTGCCAACGGCGGAGTATTATGACTGAAGGAGAGTCCCGGGTGGCGAGTATCGCGAGGGCGGCCTGCCACGTGTGGCGCGCTTCGGGTATCTCCCGGCCGCTATATCCTCCCCCTCGAGGGCAAGAGAGAAACACCTCTCCTGCGCTCGCACAGGACTCCCTTTCACTTTAGGCGGACGGCCTCTATTTCTCTTTGGTACGACGGGACGAAGAGGCATGTCGTTGTCATTACGAAGGTAGAGTCGCGTTAGTTGTGAAACGTGAAATTTGCCCAAAACATTTTCTGGAGAATCTAAACTGGACTCGCAGTAAGTAGTTGGATCTCCCCCTGGTGCAAAGATATCTTTATATTCATTGATGACCTTAGAAATTTCCGTACGTTGACGCGGATTTAAAGACGTTGCCTCGTCATCCCGCAGTAAACCAAGGGACGCACACGGTAGCCCAGGTGACTTGTTTTCAAAACGTAAAGGAAATACACGCGACTTCTTTTCCGAAAAGGTCCACGTAGAACGGCCAAAATCAATGTTTAAATTAAATGACTTAAGGAAATCGATACCCAACAACGTTTCATTACTTGTTGCATTAGGGAAAACAAAAAATCGTACTACTTTAGTTTTATGTTCGAGAGTCACCTCAACTTCTGTGGCTAGTAAGTCCATAGTCTTACTAAGGCCGTCGGCTAACTTGACAATTTTTGTTACAGCATAAAACGGCTGGGCTTTTTGTTTAAGAAGTTTGTATAAAGTATGCCCAGCAATGCTACTTTTAGCCGCAGAGTCAGCTAACCCCACTCCATGTTCACCCAGTATGGATATATTAAGAATCGGCCGTAATGGCTGTTCATTTTTATTAAAACAAACGGGGTTAAAATGCAAAGGTTGACAATCACTGGCTTCTTTGAAAAAAGTTTGAGAACTACTGTTCCTAACCACATTACTGTTAACAGAAAATGACTGGGTACTACTGACTTTGTTGCTACAAGTTTGAAAACCACTTAAATCAACATTACGATTACAAACTTTACAAGCTAAACATGTACAAAGGTCATTATTAACAGTAGGACAAATTGAAAGAGGTATAAAATTACTTACATTATTACATTTCTTACTTCTACAAAAGTACCTTATGTCGGTGCAAACGCTTCGCGGCGGCGAGTTACAAAGGTTTGTCGGCGGCGGCGCCACAAAGGATCGCGGCGACCGCGGCGGCGTGTTAGAAACGTTTGTCGGCGATGTCGGCGGCGGCCGCGGCGCTTGGCGAATATGCGGGAAAGTCCTCAAACTTCCGGCGTCGCGCTCGCGCGGCTCGCATGACGTAATCGCGCCGGTTTCGACGGAGTAAAACGCACTCGTACCTGGGTTTTTGGTTTCTTTCGGGTTACACTTTACGCACTTAGACCTGACTGTGCCCGTTGCACCGCACCCGTAACACTTTATTGAAACTTTTTCCCTTTTTTCACTTTTAACACTTAACAGCTTTTCACACGTGTCTTTTAAATGTCCGCGATGCTTGCAATAGACACAAAACAAACGATTTTGCTTGCTGTTGACGTACGCACTGTCTGTCTTAATGTCGGTCTCGACTGGAACACTGCGTGAGCTGCTCGAACGCGCTTCGGCGTGAAGAGGCGGTCTCGACGATACCGTGGGGACTACACTGGTCTCTCGAGCTTCAGCTAATGAATCTTCAATGCTGCGAGCCTTCCGAAGTAGATCCTCAAAGGTGAATATGCTCTCGCGATCGACCCGCTTTCTTATACGACGATCCAAAAGTCCAAAGGTCATGTCTAATTCCACTCGCTCACATAAATCTCCAACAGGGAGCTTAGCCAGCAACGCTCTCACCTTAGCTATAAACAAGTCCGTAGGTTCGCTTCCTTGAGACAATGTGAAGAGTTCAAAATATATCCTATGAGGCGGTCGACGTATCCCATATGCCGAACGAAGCCTCGTAATTGCTTCCGCCCAAGATGTTGTGGTAGACTTGACGCCCTGCCACCAAACTGCTGCAGAACCAATGAGAAGCATGGACAAGCCCTTCAAGGCGTCCTCATCACTGACCCTGAGACATGACTTATATACACTTACTGCGTCTATAAAGTTATTTACGGACTCATCGGGACTTCCCGAGAAACGTGCCGTACATTGTGTGAAATTGCCGCACTTCTGAACAGCAACGTCCGAAAAGATAGCGGACGGATCTGGAGTTGACGCTCGTACTTCCCTAAGTAACTGAGAGCAAAACTCCTGCTGTGACTTCTGCAACGACGTGATAAGGTTGGAGAACATCTCTTGTGACATCGTCACACTCTGATTTCCCTCTTCTTCACCATCCGACGACGCAGCAGCACCTTGACGAGTACGCGGCATTTTGTTTTCACTACAACACTACACAAACACGGTTTTAACACTGGTTATTTTTTTATTTACGTTGGGCGCCAGATGTGGTGTATGGTTCCGGGTTTGCGTATGTTAAACGACGGGTGCATTTTAAAATGATTTATTTGAAATATCGATGAAACGTTTACAACATTATAAGGACATTTTATTAAATTACGTTCTCGATCGCGTGCGGTCATAAAGCGACTGCCTACTGCCAACGGCGGAGTATTATGACTGAAGGAGAGTCCCGGGTGGCGAGTATCGCGAGGGCGGCCTGCCACGTGTGGCGCGCTTCGGGTATCTCCCGGCCGCTATATGAGATATTTTTACAATTTATAATGCATGCACATTACAAGTTACCTGTAAACAAAGAAACGACATTTAACGTTTATTATTCAGTATTTCTTTCTATAATTATTTTACTTTAACATACAAAGATCACCATTTTTATTTTCTTTTTCTATCCATCTGTGCATGATGATGATAGCTTTGCTTTACCGACGGAACAGATTACATTGCTTCTACTGCCATCTGCCGACACAGTCGAACACCATATTGATTTACCGACGGAGCGAGTTGCGGCAAAACTCAAATTAAAGAAATGTTTAACTATTTCTTTATATACTTATAAACCAAGGGTGGTCGCCATTCAGTACGAGCTTAGGGCCCTACCACGTAAATAGGATACTTTTGTCGCCTTTTACGACAGGCCAACCCAGGCCGCAAGAGTTAGTATTCTTACTCCCTTGCACGGAGAAAATTAATCTATTCATCTATACAAATAAATAATCTATACCAATAAATGAAATTGAAGGGTCTGTTTGTAATATTAAAATAACCGCTTTTTACTAAGTGCATTTGAATGTATACACGGTACATATACCAAAACAACATTTTTTACAGTTTTTGTCTGTCTGTCTGTTTGTTCCGGCTAATCTCTGAAACGACTGGACCGATTTTGACGAGACTTTCACTGGCAGATAGCTGATGTAACAAGGAGTAACTTAGGCTATTTTTATTTTAGAAAAAAAATAGTGTTTGTTAAAAATGATAAGTTTCGAAAATTTAGTTTCCAATTTATGTTGACCTCAGATTTCTATCAACAATCATATGAAATAGGGTTCAGCTTAGGCTGGACTTTGTAGGTTCGAACGCAGTTTGTATACTTATTTCATTTATTTTAGAGTTTATAGTGTTTGTAATCCAAAATAAACCATAAGATATATCCAAAAAATGCTGCCCAAAGTCACTATTCCACGCGGACGGAGTCGCGGGCTCAGCTAGTTTAAAATATTATAGTAAAGAATATTATAGTTTGTTATAAATGATTATAGAGTACATAGTAGGAATTGGACCCTAATAAAATCACGTTGAAATAGTGAATGCGAAATGAAAAGCGGGGATTCGGTAACAGTCGCACGTCCGCTGGCAACCCGGCGCTCGTTCCCCGCTCACTTATTAAACGGTGTGCAAACAGACCGGGTAAACAGCGCACCCGTTTGCGCTTTTCATTAGAAACCCCTTCTGACAACTTGTTGATGCGATCCCTTTGTTTCGCTTTTATTTAAACCTATCATGAACTTTCGTAATTTGTTTTACTGACTAAATAAATATAAATAAGTAAGTAGTATAGTGAATACAGTGCCGGATTAAGCAAGCTTCTCTTCGTGCAGTGTGGGAGAGCATTGTCGAGCCAGTGGGCACTCAAAGGATCACTATATCCTCTCAAACAGGTTTTCAATGAATTAAGAGAACTGATTAAAAAGAAACAGCCTGTAACGCCCTTCTTCAGGCTTGCACTTAGACGTAACAGACAGTATATCCATGCTTGTCCGAATTATTACGATTCTACGATGATTTTAAATAAGAATACTAACCTACCTACTAAGCCCGTCTGGATGGCGACCACCTTTGGTTTTAAGTATGTCGCCATAATAACCTTGTGTTGTGTTCCGGCATTAGCGACCCAAGTTCATTACCGCTATGGGACAGTCGCAAACATCTATAGACGACGGATACTGCTGACTGTCTGGGCCGCCAGCCTGTCTGCTGTCCCTCAGCAATAAAAAAGCGTGGGGTCTTACAAAGGGCCTTTGATCTGCTGTGGATTTTCAATGTTAAGCACAATTCGACGCCTGGTGCTTGCCCAGAGCGGACCCCTCGCAAGGAACAAAATAATCACACGCGTGCAAAAGAACCAAGGGTCTATTCAGACTCGTATGTAATATCAGAGGAAAAAGAAAGATCAAAAACAAATATTTACATTTAATCCAGTAAGGATTAAAAATATGTTTAGCCTTTTATGTAAATACTGTTAATAATTAAGAAACAAAAAGTGTATTATATACATTACATATAAACGAAAAGTGCACAAGTGTTAAAAAGTTTTAAAATTTCCATCCCCTTAAAGAAAATTTAAAGTAAACGCCTGTCAAAATACTAAAAGCTAAATTTCACTCCAGCGTGTAATGGATCTTTGAATAAACGATTGCTATTATTAACGAGTAGGGGCCCATCGGGTTTACGGTGCAAGGGTTGGACGCTAATCGTGGTAATCCGCTTTCCTCAAATGCTATGCAAATAAATAATGGGGTATTTACCGCGGTCAACTCGAAGTCCATTGCAATGCACGTTTGGGTTCTGCACGGAGAGGAGGAGGTAGATTTTTGTTGCATTTGACGACCTCCGTGACGTACCTAACGGCTTACTCATTTTGGTACACTAAGACTTGTTGAGATCACAAGTTCGATGCCCGTTTCACGTTTATTTTTTAACCGATAATAAAAACGGAGTAGGTTCTCAATTCAACGCGTATATATACGACCACACGTAACTTTGTACAGAGTAGTCAGATTTAAAAAAAATTTTTATTGGAAAGGGTATACCCCAAATTTGGTCCCATATAAATTTGGAAAAAAAATCCAGCCCTAAGAGTACGCAAACAGAGAATGATTGATTGTTCACTCACTAATTATATCTATGACCACGCATAACTTTTGGCAGAAGTGATTTATTTAAGCATGTAATTAATAGATCAGACCACAAAAAATTATAAAATAAAAACTTAACTAATATTAAACTAATGTAAGTATACTTAAATAATTTTGAGTCGGCACCAAATAAGCAAATTAATTATGTAAAGCGTAATGCGCGGCGGCGGCGCAGCGTGACTCGCCCCTCCGCCGGAAAATGCCGAGCGTTTACGAAGTTAATGTCAGCGAGACACCAATCCAAACGGGCACACAAGTGACGGCACTGGCGCCGACTCAAAATTGCTTAAGTATACTTACATTAGTTATTAAGGTTAATAAAAAGGTTTATTATTTTTTGCTTTTCAATTTTTTCGGCGGTTTAATTTTTTTGTTAAATAGTTTTTTAATTGTTATATTTATTTATTAAAGAAAAGTGTGTTTGTATTAGTTATCTAGTACCCATAACACAAGTAGGGCTGTGTCAATTGTTAGAGTATATTTATTCTTATTGCATTGTACTTCCTTTGGCGCGTTCGGAATAAATACGAGAGTAACATGTTTACGATGCGACATAATGAAGTTAGCTGCGAACTGTCTCTCAATTTTGCTCTAATCTCGTAACTATATTCACAGTAGTTTCTCATATATTCATAAATTTTTCATAAATACACATGTCTTCTTCTTGTTGCTCTTATCCCACACTATATGGGGTCGATACAACATGCTCTCTCCTTCAACTGTCCTCTGTTAGCCGCCATCTCAACATCACGTCCTTCTTCACCACGGCATTATTCCCGTCGCATTATATGGCCAAGCCAAGCTAGTCTGTTAATTATAAGTTTTTCAAACACTTGCTACTTTCACACTACTTGTTGTTGCAAAATTTCAATGTATAATTTAAAATGTGTGATTATTGTACCTATTGTGAATTTGTAATACAACATGTTAAAGCAAATAAATATATCTTGTAATGACGTTGGGTGCCAGTGTCATCTTGTGTGGTGGAAGATGCGATTGCGATGCGTTGGAATTCGAGTACTGAACATTTATTACTTTAGGAACGAACGAACGAATTTTTTTATTGATGGCACGCGATTATTTTAGGCGCGTATTCCCTACAATCTTATCTTACACTTCCTCTAATATACATAAATAAATATACATATTTGTATGTCATTTTATAAGGTAATACAACTGTTAAACACCGGAAAGAAGTATTCGTTAATACATTTCATCTAACCCCGACAAATAGTTAATAGATAGTGTTACATTGTCTGCATTGAGTTGTAGAAACAAGTTCGACACCTCCCCAGGGGCAGTGGCACAATGGCGATGCAATTAGCTAAATGAACGCGAGGGGGCGCTGCGGGCGGCGGAACGAAACTATTTCAACAACACACATTTCGTTTATTTTGTTGACAAAGTTTACAAAAATAACAGTAAAGAACTTAAGAAAAGAAAGAGCACTCCTTGATTACTTTTGGTTTAGTAGTTAATTCTTTTTTTAAATAGCAAGCAGTTACCGTCGCCTATGGATATATGCGACGTTGGGGGCACCGCGAACACGCTGCTGTCCGTATAGAGAACCTGGCTCACTAATGCTGGAACACAACACAAGGTTGTTACGCAGCACATTTAGTGACTAACTCGTGAGATCATGGCCACTTGAAAGGCCTAGGTTTAACATCAAAGCTCGACATATGGCTTCCTCATATTCTCACTGAGAGAAATCTGTGTCATCGGGTTGAGCTCTGTGATTTGCTTCTCAAACGTCAAGAAAATGATCCATTTTGAAGCGCATCAACACTGGGGACGAGTAATGGATTGTCTATAACAACGTCAAAAATGCGAGATTATAGAGTAAAAAGACAAACTGGCTCAAAGAATTACAAAAGCCAATATTCATAAAAAAAAAGGGGATGCTATCTGTTTGGTGGGATTTCAAAGGAATTTTTAAAGGAACATAAAAAGCCATCAAGTTAATGCGGGACCTCATACAAGTTTGCTATCTCGCCAAAAGTTTTTACAGCTTGAATGGGATGTACTGCCATGCCCACCATATTCTCCAGATCTGACACCTTCAGATTATTATTTCTTTCAGTCTGTACAAAATGTTTTAGACGGTAAAAACTTCTCGTAAAATGAGGAGGTCAAAAATCACCTGGACCAGTTTTTTTGACAGCAAATACTAAAAATTTTATGAGCGTGGAATCATGCAGTAGCATGGCATAGCCAGAAAGATGGCAAAACACTAGAATGGACAGTATACAATTAAGTAAACGATATTTTATCCGTGCAGGGGTAGAGAAAGAATACGGACCTCTGCGGCCGGGGTCGGCCTGTCGTAAAAGGCGACAAAACAACCCACCCTAGCTACGTGGTAGGTCCCCACGCCCGTTTGGATGGCGACCACCTTTGGTTAAAGTATACTGTCATAATAACTGTGTTCCGGTATTAGTGACCCAAGTTCCTGTACCCTTACGGGACGGCAGCGTGTTCGCGATGCCACTGGCGTTGCAAAGACTGTAGACTGTTGCGGGCCGACAGCAGCAGCTGACCGCCCGCTTAGAATTTAGCATTTACCGTCGCCTATGGGTGTTTGCAACGCCAGTGGCATCGCGAACATGCTGCTGTCTCATAAGGATACAGGAACTTGGGTCACTAATGCCGGAACACAACACAAGATTATTATGGCGGCATGTTTAAGATCAAAGGTGGTCGCCATCCAGACGGGCTTGGCCTGTTATGACAGGCCGACCCCGGCCGCAAAGGTTAGTATTCTTTCTCCGCCCCTGCACGGATAAATATGTATGCGTACATACATAAGTACACAACACACACATATTTTTTGAACGAGGTCTGGTAGTCCGTCTCGAGTCTCGACTAGTCTCATGCATTTACACAAGTAGCATAATAAAGATCCTATGAATCCCAAACCCGCATTCACTGTTCTTCAAATAACTGCGGGGGCGTGAGGTGGGATAGGGGGGTGTGGGGGGTGTGGGGGGTGTGGGCGTGCACCGGAACCGTAAGCACCCGCTGCGATATTGCATTTTGATTTCTGAACATGTTTGTGTTTTGACTAATATTTATAGAACGGCACACGCTGTATTTTTAAGAGTAATAAAATGTTCTCTTTCTTAATATTATTATCTGTAGCTGACGATTTGTTTTAGGCATATATAATATTTAGAGCTTAAAATGTCAAATAAAATAAATATATAAATATACTGAGGAATTCCACGCAGCAACACCTAGTCCCAAAGTATCATAGCACTTGTGTTATGGGTAATAGACAACTAATACACTACATATATACTTTTATTTTATGAATAAATACATATTATACATACATCGGACGGCTGTGAAGATCAAAGTTCGATTCTCGTGAAGAGTCTGGGTGTTTATGTATAATACCTATGTTTTAATTTTAAAATAATATCAGTTGTACAGTATCCATTGCATGATCATTCTGCTGCTTGCTTCGGGGCTAGCTGGCGCTGTGTTTTTTTAATTTTTTTGGGATAATAAACATTTATACATTCTTGTTCCTGCCCTTTTCTCACATTATATGGGGGGCACAACATGTCCTTTCCTTCCACTCTTCTCTGTTAGCCGTCATCTAAACATTCACACACTTTTTTGCCATATCATCTTTTACACAATCCATCCATCTTTTCTTTGGTCTACCTCTCCTTCTGTATTCATGAAGTATATATAAAATCTAAATGATTTTAGTTGTGTTTCAACATATTTACCTATTTATTTTATTCGTTAAATGTTAAAGATTTGCCCTGGTTTGGGAAGCTGCGGAGCAAGATGAAAATACGTATACGAACAAAAAGAGTTCAACGGTGAAACCTAAGACACCTGGTCACATTCTAAGGGAGACAAAAATTTACCTCGCTTAAAGCTGAGATAGTTAGGCAAAGGGCCCACCAAACTAATCTGGTTCCTAAACGCCCTTGGGACTCGCCCTTCGCCGATTAATGTTTTACTACGCATTAGCGACCTGTCCCGCGGGACCACATGCCGGGACAATGCTAATACCCCTGGCCATAAGTTAACGAACCTGTCCAGATCTGTCGTCGCCTGGTGTCACAGCGCTGGCTCATTAAAGGGGGACTGTATTAACTTACTATTGTATAGGTCCCAACACTGATCTCTTCGGTCTGCAGCTCGCGTGGAATCTCGTTCACGCACGCCACTCTAAGTTGCAAACTTTTGTTCAACTGCACTTTTCTGTTGTGTAAAGGTGGCGGTTCGCGCCGCGACAGAGACAAGCGACCGAGACAGGAGGCCGCGACCGAAGACCACGACAAGTGTCTCAGTCTCTTCGCGCCCGATACGTCAGTCAGTATCGGAGAGTTTGTCGATGTAGTCAGTTGATTTCAGCTATGCTCTTCGAAATATTATTTTTCAAATTTTCGTCTCTGTAGGAGTCTAGTTGTGCATCATATATTGGAGGGTGCTGTCTGATCAGTTCAATCAGTGTATCACAGTCTTCATCAGAAAAAGTATTCATTTTAATGACTAAACACATATGCTTTTTGAACGCGACACGAGACACTACTGGTCCGGAGCGGCGACCGTCTCGCTGTCTCCTGTCTCGCGTCTCTGTCTCCTGTCTCTGTCTCGCTCGCGAACTGTCGCTTATACATTGCCTAACGTCAAGTGACAGTCGCGGTCTTCGGTCGCGGTCTCCTGTCTCGGTCGCTCGTCTCTGTCGCGGCGCGAACCGCCACCTTAAAGATTCAGGTTTGGCATGGCCAATAATAAGGAGTCTAAAATTATGAGGCACACGAACTTCGAACACGGTGCAAAAAGTGTTTCCTTGTCTTGTCGAACGTTGACACAAGAGACGAGAAATTTACTAGACTACACTCGCTTCAAACCGAAATTGGCTGAATAATAATTTTGTACCTACATCTAGGCAAGAAGCGGATGTTGGTCCTTCGAGCCGGACGTGTTTTGTTCTCCGTTAAAAAGAATCAATACCAACTTAATGTTTTTTTTATTGCTGTCCTCAGTAGACAGGCTGATGGCCCAGTAAGCAGTTGCTTTAAACAAGCCGCAATAATAACCTTTTGTATTCCGGCATAGTGACCCTTCCATCACCCATATGAAGTAGCATGTTCGCGATGCCCCTGTCGCAAACATCCATAGACAACAGTGACTGCTTTCTATTAAGTGAATCCGTGGCAGGGGCGGAGAAAGGATACAGACCTCTGCGGCCGGGGTCGGCCTGTCGTAAAAGGCGACAAAACAACCCACCCTAGCTACATCTGGATGGCGACCACAGGCCCCAAGCCCGTCTGGATGGCGACGACCTTTGGTCTTGAGTATGCCGCCATAATAACCTTGTGTTGTGTTCCGGCATTAGTGACCCAAGTCCCTATACCCTTATGGGACAGCAGCGTGTTTGCGATGCCACTGGCGTTACAAACACCCATAGGCGACGGTAACTGCTAAATTCTAAGGGGGCCGTCAGCCTGTCTGCTGTCCTACAGCAATAAAAAAAAAGTGGGCCGGTAGCCTGTCTTCTGTCAAATTCTACTCTTAGAGTGCAGGACCAAGAGCATTCGAATACGCTCGGCACTGCGAATTTCCTATTTAGAAGCCCTCGTGACCTAGTTGTCGAATGTGAATTGTGCACGGACCCCGTAAAAGTCGGCGACCCGGCAAAAGTTGTTTACTCAAGAAGAAATATGGTTGACAAAGAAATGTCGTGTTCTACTTTCAATGTGAAACGAGAAAAATAATTTAAATAAAAAGGATGACAGACTGTTCCCCAAAAAGGGGTTAACGGCACGTCAGGCAGGCGGCCGGTTGTAAAAACTAAGCCACAAGTATTACAACATGTGATAATATAAGATAAGGACAGGAGGAAAGAAAACGGTGTCCTCGTATGCTCATCAAACCATATTAGACTTGTTACCACCAGAACCACGCGAAAAAAGTGGTGTATCGATTTGAAACATTGATTTGTATGATTTCCATAATCAAGTTTCACAAGTAATTGTTGTTTACGTGACGGGGGTAGGCAGAGGTGCAAAACGCGACCCTCGTCTCATACACCTATTCAAAACACAGAATACATTTAAATACGCGACGAACTTCTTCAAGTGTACAAGTCTTGTTTGGATAAATAAGTAAATATGTAGTCACAATCCACACAGCGCCGTCTAGCCCCAAAGTAAGTAGCATAGCACTTGTGTTATGGGTACTGGACAACTAATTTATTACATATATATTCATAAATATCCAGACGCGAGTTGGGATTCGAACCAGTGACCTCCGCAAGCGTACCAAAGTGCGTTATCCGTATGCCAAGGACGTCGTCAGATGTGAAGTAGTTGCATTCGAAGACTAGCAAGAGGTTCCAAGTTCAAATCCCATGATGGCATGCACAACTTAAACACTTTTTCTCGTCTAATCTGCATGTTACCCGTGCAGGGGCGGAGAAAGAATACTGACCTCTGCGGCCGGGGTCGGCCTGTCGTAACAGGCAAGCCCGTCTGGATGGCGACCACCTTTGGTCTTAAGTATGCCGCCATAATAAACTTGTGTTGTGTTCCGGCATTAGTGAGCCAACCTCCTATACCCTTATGCGACAGCAGCGTGTTCGCGATGCCACTGGCGTTGCAAACACCCATAGGCGACGGTAACTGCTAAATTCTAAGCGGTCTCTCAGCAAAAAAAAAACTGTATGCCGCCCACACTCGCTAGCGGCTCTCGTGTCTTGACAGTGACAGTAACATTCTGATAACATTTACACGAGACCATAGACCAGGGATTCCCAAAGTGGTTGATCCTTGGGTCGAAATTGGTTTCTCACGAGTCGACATAAGCGAAAACTGTTTTCTGGGTTCGATGAAAAATCGACCCCTATTAACGCATCCCTTTATTTGCATCTTTCAAGAAGTATTTAAGTTTCGTTACGTGTGCCAAATGATTATAAGAATAGCTAATAGTGCAGTTACATTAGGGGTCTCGTTTATTACAGCATTATTATATATACATGATATATATTAAAAAAATATATAATAACAATTTCTAAATATTAACTTTTTAATTACACATGTAGATAAGTGTTATTAAATAAATAAATAATTGATGGAAAAAATTATTAAAATATAACGTAATCTATACAAATAAATAAAATTGGTGGGTCTGTTTGTAATATTAAAATAACCGCGTTTTACTAAGTACCAAAACAACATTTTTTACAATTTTTGTCTATCTGTCTGTTTGTTTGTTCCGGCTAATCTCTGAAATGGCTGCACCGATTTTGACAAGACTTTCACTGGCAGATAGCTGATGTAACAAGGAGTAACTTGTGCTATTTTTATTTAAGAAAAAAAATAGTTTTTGTTAAAAATTATAAGTTTCGAAAATGTTGTCGAGAAAATGTTGTTGCCGATTGTCGAGAAAAACTAGATTATATTTATAATTTAAAAAAAAAATACTATTGTTAAAAAGAAAAACAGCAATAAAGGCTGGAATCATCTAAATACGAGTTAAATACTGAGTTAAACACTGCGCGCTCTCTGTCCTCTCTCTCGAAACCAGTTCAAAATAAAAAAAGAACAATTGTTGAAAATTATACCTCTATGTATAACATTTATACTAAGTACAAATAGCATAAAACCCACAGAAAACGAGATATTTGCAAAAAACGCAAAAAATCGATTTTTTTAAATTTTTGACCTTAGATATCTGTATTCGCGCCACCCTACGCTAGGTAAGTTTTGAGACTAGTTTTAGGATGTTAAAATAAAGGTTTATAGCGGACTATGTCCAATTTAGAGATACTTGCTCTATTTTGACTAATATGACTGGACGAATAGTTTGTACTAGCCGCCCCTTCCCGCTTCGCTGGGCGAATAAATAAATAAATAACTTTTTTAGATAGGGCCCAGTGTTTAAGAAATAAAACTAAAAAAAATTTATTGACATCTATTCAGTAGTTTTACCGTGATACGCGCACAGCAAACCTTATATCGATAAATAGATAGAGATAAGATTTTTAAAGTAGTTTGGCTGTGGTCTAAGGTATCATTTTCAGAAAAAGGGGTCTCTTGCCCAATTTCGATTTGAAATTCAATATTAAATAGTTTTATCCGTGCAGGGGCGGAGAAAGAATACTAACCTCTGTGGCCGGGGTCGGCCTTTCGTGAAAGTCGACAAAACAACCCACCCTAGCTACGTGGTAGGGCCTCAAGCCCGTCTGGATGGCGGCCACCTTTGGTCTTAAGTATACCGCCATAATAACCTTGTGTTGTGTTCCGGCATTAGTGACCCAAGTTCCTCTACCCTTATAGGACAGCAGCGTGTTCGCGATGCCACTGGCGTTGTAAACACCCATAGGCGACGGTAACTGCTAAATTCTAAGCGGGCCGTCGGCCTGTCTGCTGTCCTACAGCAATAAAAAAAATAGTTGGGGAATAGGAATTCTAAGACAGGAGTCTTTCGCATGCACTACAAAGGGCTTTTTACAACTGAGCCGCTAAATCAAAATTCCAGACGCACTGTAACTATCTATTTATTTTTCATTTCTCCCGAGGTAATGGGTTTAGCGAGGGCGCCCCGCGACGCGGAAATAGACTCGACCCCGCTTCCGCCGCACTCCAACGATAGATATTGCGCCGCGGATCCGCTTGCTCCATTAGCCGACTGGCGATAGTTGAGTTTGGATCACTTTTTGCGCTTCCTTTAAAATTGAAATACGTCCTCATGGCGGCCAACTCTAACTCGAAAATACAAACTATTTTTCAAGACTTCATTAAATAGAATTTAGTAATTTTTTTTATTGCTATAGGAAAGTAGACAGGTTGACGTCCCGCTTAGAATTTAGCAGTTACCGTCGCTTATGGGTGTTTGCAACGCCAATGACATCACGAACATTACACCCATACGCGACGAACTGCTAAAATCTGAAGGCGGCGTCAACCTCTCTGCTGTCCTACGGCAATAAATAAATATATTTCACACAACGCCATCTAGTCTAACACTTGTGTTATGGATACTAGACATAACATATACTACATATATACTTTTCTTTCGTAAATAAATACATACTATACATAAACATCCAGACGCGAGACGGGAATCGAACCCGAGGCCCCCCAATCGTACTAACGTGCAGGGGCGGAGAAAGAATACTAACCTCTGTGGCCGGGGTCGGCCTGTCGTAAAAGGCGACAAAACAACCCACCCTAGCTACGTGGTAGGGCCTCAAGCCCGTCTGGATGGCGACCACCTTTGGTCTTAAGTATGCCGCCATAATAACCTTGTGTTGTGTTCCGGCATTAGTGACCCAAGTTCCTGTACCCTTATGGGACAGCAGCGTGTTCGCGATGCCACTGGCGTTGCAAAAACCTATAGGCGACGGTAACTGCTAAATTCTAAGCGGGCTGTCAGCCTGTCTGCTGTCCTACGCCATAAAAAAAAAAAAAAAAAACGTGCGTTAGTCGTTACGCCAGGAGGTCGTTCTCAATTAGATGCCCAGCTCGATATCGATTTGTTCACAATCAACTTAATATTCTTTTTTTCTGTATTTATGAGTAGTGGTAAATAACTAACTGTTATTGGTTATGTTTGTATAACCAGTATATATAATCAGTTATTTTTATTTGTCGTTTTTTACAATGCCAATGTTTTGTTTGTATTTTTCCTTGTAATTCGTTCATATCTTGGAATATAGTGGGGTCAATACAACGATAATAATGTAAACCAAACAAACCTTAGCAATTTATACGTTTTATTTACCTACTATTCGAATATTTATATATTTTATTTTATTTGTGTAGGATGTGGGCTTTCGCAGAGCAAAACAAGCTTTTTTAGTTGCATTTTCATCCGTGCAGGGGCGGAGTAAGGATACCAACCCTTGCGGCCGGGGTCGGCCTGTCGTGAAAGGTGTCAAAACAATCTTAGCTACGTGGTAGAACCCCAAGCCCGTCTGTATGGCTAGACAACTAGACAACCATCCTAGGTCTTAAGTAGCCGTCATCATAACCTTGTGTTGTGTGGACAGCAGCGAGTTCGCGGTGCCCTTAGCGTCGCAAACATCCAAAACATATTCCTTCGTGTCTTCTCTTTTGAGAAGGCCTTTTCACGTTAGATATGATAGTTAACCGGCCTAAGGTACGTTGTATTGAGTAAAAGTGAAATAGACCAATAGAGCAGGCGCGAGGTCCCATAAGTCAGACAGTTACCGGGACTTTGAAAACTTTTACTTTGGACTTTTTATCCGTGCAGGGGCGGAGAAAGAATACTAACCTCTGCGGCCGGGGTCGGCCTGTCGTAAAAGGCGACAAAACATCCCACCCTAGCTACGTGGCAGGGTCCCAAGCCCTTTGGTCTTAAGTATGCCGCCATAATAACCTTGTGTTGTTTTCCGGCATTAGTGACCCAAGTTCCTGTATCCTTATGGGACAGCAGCGTGTTCGCGATGCCACTGGCGTTGCAAACACCTATAGGCGACGGTAACTGCTAAATTCTAAGCGGGCTGTCAGCCTGTCTGCTGTCCTACGCAATAAAAAAAATATATTTGGCAAACACCTCCCCCCCTCGGATATTGGTTTGCGATAAGCTAATACGATTTAACGCCGCGTGTCGCGACAGTCGCCGGATGAATATTAAGAAGCCCCCGTACAAAGCAATCAGCCGACAATTCTCTCTATATTATTCTTTCAGATAAGCTCTGATTGAAGAACCGCGGTTCAAATCCAATTCGGGTTATCCGGATTCAGTTTTTAATAAAGCCCTATGATACCACGATCTTATAAAGAAAAATTGTGTGTGTCAGCTCCGACGCACGACTGGAGTTTACTACTTAAGCACGATTGTCTAAACATATACAAAAAGAGTTTCTTTTAACTTAAAAAAGATTAATACACATATATAATATACATATATGTATAAAAAAAGTTTTAAAACAGTTTTAAGTTCAACCTAATTACAACTATGACACCTAGTAATAAAGTGACAAATCTCCAAAACATTATCTAATACTTACGATTATTCGTCATATAAAATGAGCAAAGCAATAAATTACTCTTGTCACTTATAAATGAAAAGACATATGTTAAACAACATTTAATGTGAAATCAACCTTAAGTTGTAACTAATAAAGTAATTTTTGCCTTGACAGATACATCGTTTTGTTTTGTTTAGTGTGTTCCGGTGCATGCGCACCAAAAACGTAACGAGAAATTCATTAGTAGATTTTACTCTCACATTTTTCTCATACCGGGCGCCTTGTATATGAAAATCGATTCTTAAGGAGTAAACTCCAATTAAAAAGAATGTACTTATCCGTTAATAAACGTATCCGATAAAAGTTATACGTGCAGGGGCGGAGAAAGAACACTGACCTCTGCGGCCGGGGTCGACCTCTCGTAAAAGCCGACAAAACCCAAGGTAAGTTTTGTGTTCCGGCACTAGTGACCCAGGTTTCTGTACGTTTATGAGCACAACAGCGTGTTCATGGTGCTCCTGGCGTCGCAGACCACAGGCGAAGGTAACTGCTTAATATTCAGTAGGCTGTCAGTCTGTTATCTGTTCCTCTAGTCTAGATTTACTAAAAATGAAACTCTTTGCTTTTAGATGATGGGGCTGATGGTCGATAGGTGAAGAGGGATGGCTCACCAGACCACCTTCCCCCCATCCTGGGGTCTGCACTACCACAGGTAATTGTCGAAAACTTCTTTAGCACTTCTTCTTTAGCACTGTTGTTATTTGAAAATTCATTAACACGAAAAAACGACTCCAGAAAGACACAAAGGGGCCGTCCATTAATCACGTGATGTTTTTTTGGCATTTTTGAACCTCCCCTCCCCCTTGGTGATACATGGTGAGGTTTAAGACTACCCCCCCCCCCCCTATATCACGTGTATTTTTTAGTACCTACAAAGGATCTTAATTTTAAGTATCATCTAATTTTATTATAGAAAATTAAAGACTACAATAATAACGTTTAGAGGTAGACAGATAGGTGTAGTTGTCTATCCGTGCAGGGGCGGAGAAAGAACACTGACCTCTGCGGCCGGGTCGCCATGTCGTAAAAGGCGACAACACAACCCACCCTTGCTACGTGGTAAGGCCTCAAGCCCGTCTGGATGGCGACCACCTTTGGTCTTAAGTATGCCGCCATAATAACCTTGTATTCCGGCATCAGTGACCCAAGTTCCTGTACCCTTATCACGTCATTTTTCGTAATGGAAATTGGGAATATCACGAAATAATTATTTAAATTCGTTCAATAAATTTTTCTGCACTGAAGCTGTTTGTTTAATATATGTATTACTAGAAGTGCCCGCGACTCCGTCCGAGTGGAATAGTGACTTTAGGCAGCATGTTTTGGATATTTGAGATCAATTTAAATTGGAAATTCAACCTACAATGACCAGCCTAAGCTGAACCCTATTTCATATGAGCGATGATATAAATCTGAGGTCAACTTAAATTGGTATAAAAATTTCCGAAACTTATCATTTTTAACAAAAACTAATTTTTTTATCTAAAATAAAAATAGCCTAAGTTACTCCTTGATACATCAGCTATCTGCCAGTGAAAGTCCTGTCAAAATCGGTGCAGCCATTTCAGAGATTAGCCGGAACAAACAGATAAACAGACAGACAAAAATTGTAAAAAATGTTGTTTTGGTATATGTACCGTGTATACGTCCTAATGCACTTAGTAAATAGCGGTTATTTTAATATTACAAACAGACCCTCCAATTTTATTTATTTGTATAGATAAAATATTTTGTCAAAGTAAATAAATTCAAGGTGTGATATTACATATGAAGAAAAGAACTCTTCGTTGTGAGACGAGTTGAACAAAAGTTTATTCCCCGTTTAACCGGTTAAGAACTATAATTGTCACAGGAAATTTATTTAAATAAATTTAAAATATGATGTTACGCAGAGAGGCGGCAGGGGCAGGTGTGGCGAGCGGGGCCTTCGAGCAAGCCACCCACCACCCGCACCCCTTGTACCACAGACAACCCCATGGACTGCCCCTCCTCGACCAGGTTTCACAGTGAGTATATTTGCCAAGGACTAATCAGCAGGGAGACAAAAATAAAGAGTCGCCACAATATTCTCCTTCCGCACTCCTGTTTTGTCGTTATCTTTTCATTCCTTTTTTATATCATCTTTTACGCAATCCATCCTTTTTTTCGTTCTACTCTTTTGTATTCATTCACTCTCATTTGTAGCATTTTCCTTGTTTCATGACGTTTTCTCTTCACAATCAGCTTCTCAATCACTAACCTTTCGAATTCAAACTAAGTGATCATCATCATCATCTTAGCGTTGAGTCCCGGTTGCAGCCCAAACTCTCGCTTCGGCGCCCGGGGTTCGCTTTCCAACTTTTTCTTCTCCGCTTCGCATGATCTTCGGCATCTCTGGTGGTCAGTCCATTGGCACGCATATCAACCCCTACGACGTCACGCCAGCACTTTTTGGGCCTACCTCTCCTGCCGGGGCCCGGCTGTGCAAGCATGGCCAGACATTTATTCCCCACATAAGTAGCCGGTTGCCGTAAAACGTGGCCATACCAGCGAAGGCGACACTCCTGCAATTTATCCGCTATATTCATCTCCGTGGCACGCAGTTCTTGCTTGTGTCGTTCTAACACCGGCCATACTTCACAGCCGTATAAAAGGACAGGCCTAATGATGGTCTTATATACCTGTCCCTTCAATCTTGGAGTCACAAATGACACCAGTTAATTCAATTCAAACTTAGTGATGTGTTAAACAAAATAAGAACAGATCGCAGGGCAGGGTAGACCGACGTATTCTCCGCCCCTACACAGAGAGAAACTCTTCTCGCGTTATGTGTGGGGCACTGTGGGGCTACCACGTCTACTCCTTTCACTCTCCTCTATTAGTCGTCATCCCACATTCACATCTGTTTATTTATTTATTTATTCTTTATTGTACAAAAATTTACAGATATAAATATATACATATATTTTAAAATGGTACATTGTACAAGTGGCGGCCTTATCGCTTGAAGCGGTCTCTTCCAGGCGACCTTTGGATGGGCAGGAGTGATTAATAAAATAAATAAAAATTATCACATATACAGGGTGATTTTGACAAACCCGTCCAATTTTTTTTTACGCACTAAACATAATTTAAGGAACCCATTTTTGCAAAAAAAATTGTATGTCAAAAAAATATTTCATTCCAAGGAAAATATGATCATTAAGGGGACATCCATTAATTACGTGAGCTCAGAATGGGGGGAGGGGTCCAATGAAATCTCACCAAATCTCATTTAAACCGAGAGGGGGATAATCGAATTTTTTACTTTGAATTTTATTTAATTTAAATAAATTAACTGTAGTATACCTGAACGGTTTATTATTTTCCCGAATAGTAAAAATAAATTTAGTTTAAAATATTTTTAGCGTCAATCTCACGTAAGGGGAGGGGGAGGTACAGGCAAATCTCACTAAATCTCACCTAGGGGGGGGGGGGAGAAGTCTAAACTGATCGAAAAATAGCTCACGTAATTAATGGATGTCCCCTAATTCAATCGTACAGAATAGTCATATGGTGCAAACTCCGTACATTAACCTGTTATTACCGTCTCTGTCGCTCCCGCGTAAATGAGTAGTGCGTATTCGCTCGCCCGGTGCAATGACCGCCGTCCTCCCTCGCCCGCTTACTAGGTCATTGCCATTATTTTGCTGTACCGATGGAAAGGTCATTGACACTCTCGCGCCGTATTATGTAAATTGCGAGTTCTTTGAATGACTTTGTGATGCTGATTACTCAACATTTTTGTACTATGCGATACTGAACTAAAATACACGTTTCTCATAACTTTTACTAAAGATTCTTCTGTGTGAATTTTGACGGGTTTGTCAAAGTCAGCATGTATGCATGTCTCTGTTTCATTATCTTTTACACAATCTATCTTTTTTACTTCTACAACCCAATCTTATTTCTAGCATTTTCCTTGTAACGTTGTTTCTTCTTTAGGTGCAAAAGCGACTCTGAGGAGACCAGGTTGGACTACAGGGACCGATATCATTTGCACAGGTCTGTTTCCCTAAATATCTACAACGGGTGAAGCTTCTACGTTAGGTAGAACGGGTTCTAAGGATACTATGTGGAGGGGTAGCTGTAGGAAGTTTTATTCTAAGCTTTCTGTTTTACCCATCCGAAGCCTGGCTTTATCCCTAGGAAACTTTACCAGTAACAATCCTGGACTCGATGTGTAAGACGTGATAATGTCAGTCTGCCATTATATCACCCTTTATCCATGCAGGGACGAAGCAAGAATACCTAGAACACAACACAAAGTTATTATGGCGGCATACTTAAGACCAAAGGTGGTCACTATCCAGCCGGACTGTTGTTTTGTCGCCTTTTACGACAGGCCGACCCCGGCCGCAGAGGTCAGTATGCTTCTTCCGCCCCTGCACGGATAATATGTGATTAAATAGTATATGTATACCACGAGCCTGGCACAAGGTACCTTGTAGCTCAGTGGTACCGACTTGGAGATCAATCTAAAAGAAAAAAAACGTTTTTTTTTAAATTTCATTTCATCGAGGTGGAACTGGGAGCCCCGGGTTCAATATTCGACAAGGAAAGACAAGACTGACGAAAGACTTAACTACACAACATTTGCTGGATTGCTGCTGGAGCTGGATTTTAAAACTAAACATTTCTAAATATTGGGTTGTTCAGAAAGTAATTATGTAATTTTATGTAAGAAATGTTTCTTTTCGTATAAATGAAAGACATTTTTTGTATAGGTAGGGAATATATATATATATATATATATAAGCGATAGCGAACACGCTGCTGTCCCATAAAACACAACACGAGGTTACTATGGCAGCATACTTAAGACCAAAGGTGGTCGCCATCCGTACGGGCTTGGGGTCCTACCACGTAGCATGCACCACTCAGGCACTTTTTCTAATGTGCATATTATTGGATAACTGTCATATTTCGACGGTGAAAGAAACCACCTTGAGGAACCTTTAATATCTTGAGGATACCGATCGTATATATTACACAGGAGCAACCTCCCGAAAACTCGATGAGCTATTAAAAGGAAGCTGGTTGTGCGGGAAATTAAAAGATTACTCACCAGCCACTGGGCCCCGTGCACTGGTTCGTATCGGAAGCAGGCACTACGGGATCTTGCCCTCCTTTTTGATTTTGGTCAAGGCTGGGGGCAGCGGTTGCCTCTACGCGCTCCTCGCCAACGGCATGGCATCCCTCCCTTAGCGTCCCATAGCGGGTGTGTTATATAGTAAGCGGGGCGTAGAAGTAATGCGGGAGCGGGAAGCTATTTTAAATTATAGCTTGACTCACACCCAGACTAGAATATAGAATTTGTGTAATATTCTCCTCTATGAAAATTGAATCCATAAACACAGCCGTCTCAAACCACTGAGCGTCGTGTATAATGAAGTGAAGATCGTTCCCAAAGGTCCTTGTTTCAAGCATTAGTGGCACCCTGGTTGATTAAGCTTCCATGCAGGGACGGAGATAGTATACTGACCTCTGCGGTCGGGGTCGGCGGCGTGGTAGGGCTCCAAGCCCGTCTGGATGGCAACCACCCCGGGTGTTGTTTTCCAGCATAAGTAACCAGATTTCAGTACCATTACGCGATTAGCGATGTCCTTGGCGTTGCAAACACCCATAGGCGACGTAACTGTTAAATTCTAAGTGGGACGTTAGCCAATCTGCTACTATACTATATTCCAGTAAAGCATCCCTTTCCTGGTATCATTTTCCTCGCCCCCCGTTAATCTCGGCATTTGTGCGCATGCCCGAGCGCAGCCAACTAGCCGAGTCTGTTTTAAAAGTTAAAATTCAATGGCTGCCTGAGCATCGACGAGGAGCCACACGCACCTGCTGTAAAAAAAAAACCTTAAAAATCACACATAACTCAGCTACCGACAGTTCTTCGTCTACGCACCAACCGGTGGTAGAAGCACCAAGGCCGAGTCCTAGCCAGTTCCTGCCACAGCTCCAATAGCGGTAAGTGCTTCATTTTATCCTTATTGGGTTCGTGGGGATTTACGGGACGGCGTCGAGTGAGCCGGAGTCAGGGTTGCTTCAGCGTTGTGGCCATTCCTAACCAAATAAACAAGTGAAACTTGGTTCCAGATGTTCGGCATCATACAGCAAATGCGCGGAAGAAGCTGAAGAGCCGAGGGAACGGGAAGAACAGGTCACCAGCTCTGCGGAACATCAACATTGGGAAGACAAAATCGGTAAATCTATACTAATATTATAAATGTTTTTTTATCCGTGCAGGGGCAGAAGTATAATTTTCCATAATACATAAACGTGCCACAAAATTGGGTGAATAGGCACAAAATCTAACTGTACACTACACACAATGCTAAATTCTTAAACTGAAGTAGACGAATCCGTTTGTATAAAGACATAAACTGACGCCACCAGGACGACTAATGCGAGTATAAGTCCCCGTCACTCGGTACATATAGTTTGTTCCAAGGCCTCACCGCAGGTAGTACGCTTAGAGGCTAGCTAAGAGGCAAGCTTAGTTGTCGAGACGCTTCGATACATAGTGGCCATACTGCCTGGCTACAAAACTCGTGTCTGGCGATCTAAAGTGTGCTTGTAGACGTATATTTTGTTGTGCTAAAATGTCTCTCTCAATCTCAAAGTTATCTAAAAAATTGCTTCTTACCGGAAGCACTATGCTCAAATTTCATTCACTTAACGACTTAACCAAAGGTATCAAACATGTTGGGTACATGATATTAACATGTTGAGATCCAGTGAAGGCGAATTCGTAATTTTATACAAAAAACTGCGTAACTACCCCGACAAATTTTTTTACTTACGTATTACACAAGATACCTTTGATCTTTAAACTTTAAACAGAGGCTATTATTAATTCTTCCATGATGCATCCCAGTGATCCATGCAAAAAAACCAACACGACCGTTCACGTCGCTAACCGCTAGGCGACTATCGAGGCGCCAAGCGACCCACTCAGCGAGCGGTGGGGCCGCGCACATAACGTGCCTTGTGTTGGTTCACTAGGATAAGTCATCGAAACGATCAGCTAACCTCTTGCCGCTAAGCGTGCCACCTGCGGTGGGGTCTTGGCCTAATTATTTCATGAAGCGTAGCGACAGCGTGCGTCAGAAAATAGTGTGAGTATTATAACTAAACCCGCAGACAAAACCACATAGAAATGCGTGTTTTTTTTTACTGCTATAAGACAGCAGACAGGCTGACGGCCCGCTTAGAATTTAGCAGTTACCGTCGGCTATGGGTGTTTGCAACGCCAGTGGCATCGCGAACACGCTGCTGTCCTATAAGGGTACAGGAACATGGGTCACTAATGCTACCACGTAGCTAGTGTGAGTTGTTTTGTCGGCTTCTAAGACAGGCCGACCCCGGCCGTAGAGGTTAGTATTCTTTCTCCGCCCCTGCACGCATAGAAGTAGTAAGCCCCTGCGTGTGTAGATTTTATTAATGCTATGAAACATCAGAGACTAATAGTAAACGGTTACCGTTGCCTATGGATTGCGACGCCAGAGGCACCGCTAACACGGTGCCGTCCGAATAGGAGAACTGAACTCCGTCACTTATGTCGGAACATGAAATTTTATTATTGCGGGATATTTAGTGACGAGCAGTGGTTGTCATCGAGACCACTTTGAAGCCCTACCTACCAAATTTACGGTCAGATTTCTTTTTTCATATTTTTTCTTCTTTTTGACAGTAAGCAGCTCGTTGTGCAGTTCAGGGACTCCCACGTCTACGCCCAGAAACGAGGCTTCGTCTCCCCACCAGCACGTGTCCACTACTCATGCAGGTATCATCATGCCAGTGTTAAATCCCGGTTGCAATTCAAACTTCCGCTGCGGTGCCCGGGGTTCGCTTCCGTCATTTTCTTCTCCACTACACGGTCTTCGGCATCGCAAGTAGTCAGTTTATTAGCACGCATATCACCCTATATGACGTCAAGCCAGTACATGGCTAGACATTTCATTTTTTTCACCAAAAACTGACGGACATCCAGACCAGAACAAATCATTGCATCATACAGACTTGTCCGTGTTAGGATAGATTGAACTAACACCACCGTAAACGGTAGATCATTAGCGTATCCACTGAGTCATGTAGCCATTCAATTGACACTACCAAGCAATTAATTACAGTTGCATCTGCAATGGTGTAAGAGACTCCACTTAAACCACCGGCCCTAGTACATCATGACCGGAGACATGACTGGGGGACATATGTCATATAATAAGAAAACATCTTGACTGTATTTGTAATCCAACAATCCGCTTTGGCCAAGTGTGACGGTTAGACTCTCCGTTCGCTGTAGGGTTAGGCCCGAGCCTGTTATTATTCGGTCGACAGATGGCGCGCGCGCATGACCTATGTGGCTGCATCTCTCAACTGGGGCTGATATTAACTGTCATATTTGGCCCCTATGTAGGGAATGGGGGGAGACGTGGAGCGTTGCAGCTGTGGCAGTTCTTAGTATCCCTCCTGGCTGAAGGAGCGAGGTGCGTCGCGTGGACTGGCAGAGGTCTGGAGTTCAAGCTCCACGAACCCGAAGAGGTATCCGATATTATAATCATTTTTATAATAATAGGTCTACCGGAAAGTTCTGTCCGTTTCTATTACAAGTTTCGACACGTAAGCACAAGTTTATTTGATGCATGTTGAAATGTGCAAATCCATACTAATATTATATCCATACTAATATTATAAATGCGAAAGTAACTCTGTCTGTCTGTCTGTCTGTCTGTCTGTTCCTCTTTCACGCCTAAACGGCTGAACGGATTTTGATGAAATTTGGTATGGTGATAGATGATAACCTAGAAATGGTCATAGGCTATAAATAATCACGCCATCGTTCTTAGGGGGTAGGCAGTAGGCAGATAACTAAATTGAGTTAGTGATTTTTTGTGCTTATCCGGTATCTATGAGAATCGGCCAACATCTATTTTTCATCCCCCTAAATGTTAGGGGTGACCCACCCCCAAAAAATTTTTTTTAATTTTTTGACATTTTATTATTTATATGGCAGAACAACGTTTGCCGGGTCAGCTAGTTGACTATAATATAGTTAATTCACATTAGTCTTAAGTGTAAAACGATAGTGTAACCAGGGCTACCTACTGATAAAATTCATCTACGCTACTGTGCGAATGTCAACAAAGGAGAAATGCTACAAAAGCATGTAGAAATTTATTGAAATTGTTTGGTGAAGGTAGTTTCTGATAGAACATGCAGAAGATGGTACAAAAATTTTAAACAGGTGATTTCAAACTTTCTGATAAGCCACGTTCTGGGCGACCATCTTTGATCGACGACGATGTTTTTAAGGCGATGTTGGAGCAAGATACTTTTCTGACAACATCGGTGATAGCAGAAAGGCTTAGTTCAGCTCAGTAAACCATTTAGGACCATATTCGGAAGATAGGATTGATGTGAAAATATTCAAGATGGTGCCATACTAATCCGGCCGAGGTCGGCCTGTTGTAAAAAACGACAAAACAACCCTAGCTACGTGATAGGAGCCCTGAGCCCGTCCGAATGACAATCTCCCTCGCTTCTGCTGCCAGAATAACCTTACTTATGTTGTTTTCCGGCATTAGTGTACAACCAATCCAACAATTAGGTGAGTCACAATACTCGTATATTTTATAAATAAATCACTTTCCTGAGAAGTTTACTCAACTTTGCTTAGTAAAAGTTGCCCTTCAAGGGTAGTAAACGTTTCTTGGCAATAGGTGGCGCGGCGGTGGGGGGCTCAGAAGAACCGGCCAGCCATGAACTATGACAAGCTGTCCAGGTCCCTGAGGTACTACTACGAGAAGGGGATCATGCAGAAGGTTGCAGGTATTAAATCTTGTTACATAAAATATATATTTATTTACTTAATATGTATCTGGGAACAGCAGACTGGCTGACGGCCTAGTTAATAGTAAGTATCTGCCGTCGCCTAGTTCTGTTTGCGACGTCAGAGGTGCCCCTAAAGCGCTGTTGTCCGCGTAGCACCACATGGCTAGGGTGGTTTTGTCGCATTTTATGACAGACTGCCTCGTAGGCATTAATATTCCAACTCCGCCCCAGCATTTAAAAAAATTATATAAGCTTCTTCATTTGGGACTAGAAGGCGCTATATCAATTATTACAGTTTGTTCCTTTATATATACTTCGTAGCGAGTATATGTATGTGACTTTATATTGACTACATAATAGTGTTTCAAATCTCAGTTTTGACTTGACTTTTTATAAATCCAAACTAATCTAATGACTGCGTGTTGACTACACTTCACTTTTAATTGACTTTATGGTACAAGTCTCCATTTTCAGTCCACTGTATATTTTTTTACTGCTGCTTGCTATTAGTAATGATTGATGGTAATTGATTAATTACCATCGCCTATGTATTTTGATGCCAAGGGCACCGCGAACACGCTGCAATGCAAGGTTATTATGGCAGCATACTTATACACCAGGTGTGGTTGGCATCCAGACGGGCTTGAGCCCTTCTACGTAACAAGGATCGCTTTATAATTCCATAATAATTCAATGACTACATTTGACTTCATATTGACTACGTGGTAAAGTCTTCATTTTGACTCCACTATGTATATTATCTATGACACTGCAGGTGAGAGATACGTGTACAAGTTCGTGTGCGACCCCGAGGCGCTATTCAGCATGGCGGCGCCACCCCGAGCGCGTTCGCCCCCGCCTCCCGCGCCGCCGTACGACGTCCTCACCCACATATACGGCGGCGTGTACCCCCAATACCTGCAAAGTGGAACGCAAAGCGAGTACCAGAGCAGGAGGTATTATCATCTCAACCATCTGGGACACTATGAGGCCTAGCTTGGTTTTCAAGACTTGAATGTTATTCCTTCTACGGTTGCTTAGGTATAAGTGAAAGTTTTAATTTATGATTAAAGAAATTGTTTTCATATCATAATACGGTATAAACTCTATACAACAAAATTAGAGGGACCGGGTATTGCGTTAAAAAGAGTTTTTGTTAAACGGAGAGTGGAAAAAAATTACCTACGAATAAGTACGTTTTAATTTGGACTAAATTAAGTGAAAAACTTTACTTCAGTTATTTTTAGCGGTCTTTTTATGTCAATATTTTAATTGTATCTTTCTTTGTATTTCATTCATATCTATGTAGTGAGTTGAAGGTGTTGTGTTGACGATAAGTAGAACCAAAACTGAACATCTGTTTTGCGACTGCTTAGGCCTGAACCTTTCCTTCATTTATCCTTTTATCCAACTTCCATATAAACCATTACACTCGGCTAACAAAACAAAAAATAAAAAAGAAGAAAGAATGACAGCAGCTGTCACTTTTAAGTAATGTCAAGCAAAGGCACTCTCTCTGCCGGCAACTGTACGTACGTGACTACTCATCTCAAAAACAAGAAACATATTACCAACCAAAGCGGGGCTCGAGAGCGAGGATCGAAGGCCGGGTAAGTCCTTTTCCTTCCTTGTCCTCACTGTGTCAATCTAATCATACTTTTACCAGCGACTTTGGTGGAAATTCCGCCTCCAGCCCGATTACTTTAAGAGGCGTGTCTTTTTTTTTGGTCTCGGGGAAAAACCTCTCTTGACGGGTTCCCCCGGCCCGGGGGGGACCGAGGGATATGTGGGACTCCGGGAAAGATGTTTGGCCATCTGACTACCCACTAAAAAACCCCGCTGTTCTCCTATCGCCTACGCCCGGGCCCACGGATATATGGCCTGCCGATCTCGTGGCCCGGGCCGGCGCCGGCCCGCCCTTTGTCTTGAGGCGGGCCCCTTCTAAAGTGTTAGCGCCAGGGGGTCAGGGTTTCGTCCCTCCGGCGCTCTCCTAACAACTCTAGGAGTTGAGGGGGGCCGCGGAACAGCACGCAGCCCTCACCCTCGCGGCAATAGTGCGGGCGGCGGATCCTCCCCCGAGGGGCCGCCCGCGGCCGCTTAAGAGGCGTGTCTCTGCCAACTTGTTCCAACTTCCGGTACCTCGTATCATTAATTCAGAACGACGGTGAGAATGCAGAATGGATGAAATGGCAACAGGTCCAGGAACAATTTGCGATCCACAAGTGCCGTTTAGACTAAAAGATAAAAGTTACAAGTCCGTTATATGATTTGTAATATTGCACGGATAAGTATGCTGGCCCACAAAGAGGATGAAAGGTTATTGCATGCAGCAGAGATGCATGTATTATTTACATACAAAAGAAAAGTATGTAGTATATGTTTTGTCTAGTATTCATGACACAAATGCTATGCAACTTAGTATGAGACTAGATGGCGTTGTGTGTAATGTCCCAATATATCTATTTAAAAGCACTGCGATGATGGTTTCAGAGGTTGTCTTAAAGCTGTACATAGTAGCGAATAAATAAATAAATGATATTAATAAGTAGAAGAATTAGTTAAATGAGTTTAGAAGGCTGTGTGGCAGAAAAAGCGAAAAACCACTCTAGCTAGGTAGAAACTGTTTAACTTATAAGCCGATAGATGTATATGTACTGATCGAAGCGGTGAGGCCCGTCCTGGCCGAAGGATAGGAAGGCGCGAGGGTGAGATCTGAGTTCTGTTCTGTTTTTCCCCGACACAAAAAAATTTAGAAAGTCTGACTGGATATACCACCAGTATACTCGGTGTAGAATAAATAACCCAGGTCCTAATTCCCCTACTCGGACAGCAGCCTATTTGCTGGGCAGTAATAGGCGGCAGTAACAGGTTACTATAATGAGTAGGCCATCTGCGTGGCGCAATTCCGCAGCAAGCCTCTTTGTAGAAATCCAAGACTTCGGACTGAATGTCTCCGAAACATCACATTGCTTTATAGTTAAAAGTAATAAGGTCTCACGTACTGCTGGGCTGGGGATACCCTGCGTTCAAGGTGGATCGGAAGGTAAACACATGTCGGTCTTTTTTCTACCACATGCTCGCAGCACTCTCCCGTCACTGTAGCCACCGTATAATAGAGATACGAAACAGGAAAAAGAATTAGCCACGTCGCAAATGCACTATCCACGAAGCATCGCCCTCAACTGCATTACATTTCTCGGAAGAGACTTCGGGCGACAATACTAACAGCGTACATATATCGACAGCGCGACCACATGCTCACAGCACGACGTCTCAGCGTGGTCTCAGCCAGGAATGACGGGAGAACGCTGCGAGCAACATCGCCTGCGGAGGCGGCCGCGCGGGACGAAGCCCCAACCAATTTCGTAGAATTGCTAGTCTCGTGTCAAACGCAAATCGAACTATGGATGAAATGCTTAATTTCTAAGAATTAGTCTCGGGTACAAATATCTTCATTTGTTTACATTTTTGACGCTTCTGATTGGTCGACGAACCCTGGCCAAATCATATACCTAGTCAGGTCATAAATTCTGTCACATGTTTAATGTAAAATAATTGTAACAAGTTTATTCATTATGTAACCATTTATATACCAAAATGAACTTAACAAAACATAGATTCTTATGACATTAAAGTTTATTCAAAATGACCTCCGTGATTTTGAATACAAGCCTTCAATCTGCGCGGCCAGTCCTCTATCGCAGCACGAACGAGGTCCATGTCAATATCGGCGGCTGCCTTAATCAAGGATGTCTTGAGTGACTCCAAATTGGGATGAGGCTTTGAACACGCCTTTTCCTCCAAGTGTTGCCATATCTTGTAATCTAACGGATTCAAATCTGGACTGGAGGAGGGCCAGTCTTCGTGCCGGATGAAGTCGATTTCACGCGCCGCCAGCCAGTCTTGTGTGCTCTTCGCTCTATGAGCTGGCGCCGAATCTTGTTGGAATACCCAGTGCCTGTTATTGAACATGGTATGAGAAACAGGTTCGACAAGGTTCGTCAGGACTGTATTTTGATACACAACAGCATTCGTTTTTACACCTTTCTCACAAAAATGTACCTCTGTTAAGCCCCAATAAGAAACTCCCAACCATACCATGAGCGAGGATGGAAAATGACCTCGTTGGACACGCGGAATACGGTTGCTCGCTTCTTCACTACTGTGTGCGTACACCTTATCATTTTGTTTGTTGTAGCTCTCTTCTACGGTAAACATTTTTTCATCCGAAAAAAGAATTTCCCGATGTTTTTTTCCCGCGTACCGCTTCAACAAAGCGCGGCATCTCTCCAGTCTCAGGTCCATTAGACGAGCATTCAAACGATGTCCTGTTTTTCTTCGATATGCCCGAAGCCCTAAGTCTTCATTTAACACCCTTTTCACCGTGGTTCTGCTTAACCCCATCTGAAGGGCCAACAGTTTCTGCTTACGTTTGGGATTTCCTTGAATTCGTGCCTTCACAGCTTTTATCACTGCTGGAGTCCTAACAGACCGAGGGCGACCACTTCTTGACCTGTCATCTACACTAGAGTCTTCATTGTATCGTTTGATGGTACGATAAACGAATCTTTTGGTTATATTCAAATTTTTCAGTATGTTAAAAATTTGAATTGGCGCGTAACCGCAACGATGCAACCCAATAACTGCAACACGGTCTTCTTTAAACGTCCACTCCATATTTAAAAAATGAGTAAAATTCTAAAAGTATACATTTTTATTTTCATGAACAATTCGAGATTCGAATTCAATAAACTTTTTTGTGGCCAGCATTCTAAAAGAAAAGTTTTTACTGTTTGACAATACTTATGACCTGACTAGGTATAAAGAGCACAAATTTCAAAATAAATTATTCAGTATTGAATAAAGCTTCAGTATTGATTCAGATAACCATCACTGGTCTTTCATTTATAACCGAAATGGTGACCCACTGAAATACTGACCCCGTGTCACCAAACTATTAATTGACGGAAGTGAAAGTTGGGTAAGGCAGAAGAAACATGAAAGCAGAATAAATGCAGTTGAGATGAGAGCGTTAAGAAGTATAATAGGAGTTAAATTGAGTGACAGGATAAGAAATAGTGAGATAAGGAAACGTTGTGATCTGAAAGAAGATGTAGTGACAAAAATTGAGAAAGGTATGCTGAGATGGTTTGGCCATGTCGAGAGAATGAATGAAGAACGATTGACGAAAAAAGTGTACAAGGCGAGTGTGAATGGAAGTTTTGGAAGGGGTAGACCTAGGCAGAAGTTTCGAGACCAGATCAGGGACGTCTTGAAAAAAGGCCAGGTCAAGAGTACCTACCCTAAACCGAAGGGCATGTATGAAGGGAATAATGAAAGTGGACGAAGCGAAACAAGTATGTAAGGATCGTAGCAAGTGGAAAGAAGTGGTCTCTGCCTACCCCTACGGGAAAGAGGTGTGATTATATGTATGTATGTATTAATTGACGAAACGACTCGGTAACTATGCAAGTGTAGCACGGTCTTGACTATAAGTTTTTCCGGTCTGCGTATACCCATTAACTGTATTTTGCTTCGATCAACAATGATCGAAGGTATTTTGCTAAAGATACCTGTGTTGGCGCCTGATGTATTTGTATGAAGACGTACAGTTTAGCTAATTGCTATACAATATGTTCAGGCGTTCGAATATTTGTATTAAGTGAACAACGTTTGAAATGTATCTACCTTCATGACATTACTTGTAAAATACCTTTTAACGACAATACAGCAAGCTTATCACGTATCCCGAAATTTTATTTATTATTCCCGAAGTTCTCAACAACCTGTGATTTTTACGTAGTTGTTTCTATTGCTGTAGGAAAGTAGATAGGCTGATGACACGCTTAGAATTTAGCAGTTACCGTTGCTTATGGGTGTTTGCAACGGTGGTACAGGAACTTGAGTCAATAATGCGTTATATTCTTTTTTTTATTGCATAGGACAGCAGACAGGCCGACAGCCCGCTTAGAATTTAGCAGTTACCGTCGCCTATGGGTGTTTGCAACGCCAGTGGCATCGCGAACACACTGCTGTCCCATAAGGGTACAGGAACTTGGGTCACTAATGCCGGAACACAACACAAGGTTATTATGGCGGCATACTTAAGACCAAAGGTGGTCGCCATCCAGACGGGCTTGAGGTCCTACCACGTAGCTAGCTCGCAGTATTCTTTCTCCGCCCCTGCACGGTTAAAAAGTAGCTGCAGATAACGAATTAAAGTATGCTGCATTAAAAATTTAATATATTTGGCGGCTAGAGCGACAGTAGGTACAGTATGTACTGAAAACCTCGACTATTAGCGTAGTATGACGACCTCCGCGGCGTAGCGGCTAACGCACTTTAGTACACTTGCGGAGGTCATGGGTTCGATTCCTGTCTCACGTCTGGGTTGGTTGGTTGGCAGTTTATCAGTTGTCTAGTACCCATAACTCAAGTGCTTTGTTACTTACTTAGGACTAGATGGCGCTGTGTAATATCGTAGCGCCACCTTAATTCTTTTTTCTACCTTCCATAATTATACTGGATGAAAAGGTAAATTATGGTTATTTATTACCTGGATAACACGGTCATTGGTTTTGACTAAAACAATCGATATCCAATACAATTTGATGAGTAAACAAAATTGACAGAATCGTATTCAAATAGATATGCATTGTCATCCAATGATCCGCCATATTGTATTTGATTTATTTAATGCTTTTTGAGGCATAAACACGGTCTCGGTTATTTACTTTATTAACACCTGTGCGTAACAGGCACATATCAGGTCGGTGCGCGTATCCCAAACTATAATACATGGGGTCGACACAACATGTTCTCTGTTCCACTCTCCTCTGTTAGCCGTCATCTGAACATTCACACCTTTTTTAACCATATCATCTTATACACAATCCATCCATCTTTTCTTTGGTCTACCTCTCCTCTTGTATCCATCCACTCTCATTTCCAGCATCCTCCTTGTTACATGGCGCTCGTCTCTTCGCATTATATAGCCATACGAGGCTAACTTATTACTTTTCAGCTTCTCAATCACTGCCGCTATTTTCAGTATACTCATTTCTAATTGGAGTTTACTCCTTAAGAATCGATTTTCATATATAGGGCACCCGGTATGAGAAAAATGTGAGAGTAAAATCTACTAATGAATGACCTCGTTACCTTTTTGGTGCACAAGGCAAAAATTACTTTATTTGTTAAAACTTAAGGTTGATTTCACATTAAATGTTGTTTAACATATGTCTTTTCATTTGTAAGTGACAAGAGTAATTTATTGCTTTGCTCATTTTATATGACGAATGATCGTAAGTATTAGATAATGTTTTGGAGATTTGTGACTTTATTACTAGGTGCCATAGTTGTAATTAGGTTGAACTTAAAACTGTTATAAAACTTTTTGTATCAAGATGATGCGCGACGCACGCTCGAACGACCTTGTGTCGTCTTATTGGTATAATATTTGGAGTTTACTCCTTAAGAAAAGATTTTCTTATTTTATATATTCAACACAATAATAGTTTTTATATATGTATATTTTTATATAGGTATGTATATTATTTTCATTAATTTGTTAATTTACCCTTTCATATGGTATTAATCTTTTTTCAGTTAAATAAACTCTTTTTGCGTATGTTTAGATAATCGTACATAAGTAGTAAACTCCAGTCGTGCGTCGGAGCTGACACACACAGTTTTTTTATCCATTTTTGTAACTCCGCTCATCCATCTCAACATTCGCATCTCTGCTGCATGCAATAACCTTTTATTCTTATGTATGCCGCCATAATAACCTTGTGTTGTGTTCCGGTATTAGTGACCCAAGTTCCTGTACCCTTATGAGACAGCAGCGTGTTGCAAACACCCATAGGCGACGATAACAGCTAAATTCTAACCGTCAGCCTGTCTGCAGTCCTACAGCAATAAAAAAGAACTTATATATCATACACTGTAGTTGCACTGGTGCCATTTTTGTGGGTTTTTGAACTTTAACTGACAGCACACAGCTACTTTACACCTTTTCATCTTTTCCCATATGAGGTGGTACACCGTACCCTCCGTAGGGAAGCCTTTTTTGTCACTTCTTTTTTGGGGGCACGCTAATTCTCGAAAGTTATAAGTGCATAATTTTTTGTAGAGGTAACGACGTTATAACGAAACAACGCGTTAAATCACGTGGTACATGCACAACACATATTGCACGATGACAGAGAAGTGTCAACTCGTGAGTATCTCGTATAAGGCGACCCGGTATCTGTTCAGGAAAAATAGATTATATTTTGTATTTGAATAATTTTGACTTAAAAAAATAAAGATAACCAAAATTGTTTTTATTTTCATATTCTTTAATTATTTTTTTCAGTTTTTATTATGGTAATTTTTCGATATCTTTGACATTTCCTTTGGAGGCACTGCGTACCCCACATAAAAAGCCTGTCCGTAGGTATAATATAAGAGCATAAATTGATGTTGAACATACATATTTTATTTATTTTATTTTATTGATGCACAAAACAAATTACAAGCAAAGAAATTATAAGTTTAGATATTCAACATAACAATCTGGATTGCAATTCAAAGCAGGTGCATACAGAAAAATTGTAACGACAAATGCCTAAAAACCTTGTGTGTATATATTGACACACACATAACACACACGCACTGACACGTACTCACACACAAGCACGCATACACACTCACACACATATAAATTACTATCTAATTAAATCTAATGTATCATTAACTGGTCAAATATAAATTATTTAAGAATATGTTTTACTAATTTACAATATTTAAAAAAACTATTTTCAAATATATCAAGATCAGTGCTGTTACTTGCCAATTCATTATAATGTCGTGCCATTCTAACAATGGGATTAAAGTATGAGATGTTGTTTTTGTGAACTATGTGTGTGTAAAATATGAGTTAATATTGATATCATCCCCGGTCTGTGCGGTCGTCAATATAATCTTTAATGGCCTTACCCATACAGCTGTTGCTTAATTTTTAGTTTATTTATAGAAATTTCTGAAATTTTCACTTGGATTTAATTGTAAAAGGAGTATATTTTATGAATAAATTACTGTACAAAGTCTATGTTTGAAAAATTACCAACGAGAAAATTAATATCACTGTTTTGAAAAGCATGGAGTGCTCGAGATCAATCGTTATAATTTTTTTTACTATTGTCATTCCGAAATTCAGTTTAAAAATATCGTACAAAGCACCCCACGCTTTTAGAACAGTGACATTAATTTTCTCGTCAGTAATTTTTCAAACATGACTGTATAATAATTGTCACGTGAATGCGCCAATATCATAATTAAGACGGTTTTTTTATAAATCTCAGTTAATACATTTATGTACCTACTTTTTTGTATGGCGATTTTTTATTGTATTTTTTTTTTATTGCTGTAGGACAGCAGACAGGCTGACGGCCCGCTTAGGATTTAGCAGTTACCGTCGCCTATAGGTGTATGCAACGCCAGTGGCATCGCGAACACGCTGCTGTCCCATAAAGGTATAGGAACTTGGGTCACTAATGCCGGAACACAACTCAAGGTTATTATGGCGGCATACTTAAGACCGAAGGTGGTCGCCAGACAGAGGTTAGTATTCTTTCTCCGCCCCTGCACGGATAAAAAATTAAACCAAATATGGGAAATTGTTGTATATCTTAGCATAAACATGAAATTATCATTAGAAATTTCCCAACGATTATGCTGTTGGGATAAATATTAAAGTGTACACTTGTAAGTAGATTATTAAATTAAATTGTAGGAAACTTGTGCAATATTAATGTTAATCTCTTATGGAATATAATAACAAAGGACTTGTAAATAGAAAGAGGTATGTAAGCGGTCTCAATAAAGGGGTTAAATAATTCTAGTTTTATTTTACGATATTGCAAACGATACAATTATTAGAGCATGCGAGATGGAGGATACGCGCAACTCCTCCCCCTCTGAGGGGGTGTTGCCGGCCGCTCACAACAAGAAGCGAGTAGCCCGGAACTTTGGGGGGACTCCCGGCGAAGGCAATGAGATGGAGGGTGCCCTACCCCGACCTTATACTCTGTGTCCGGGCACAAGCAGACGTAGTGTGACCGCCGGCAGCGCGAATTGTTACTCGGACCCTCATTGGAGACGTCTAGCCGGGGCTTAGCAGACGTAATGGCAAAACGGCGATCATGCAGAGCCCCCACTAAGGTAGTGTAGGTAAGTGATGACGGTGGTTTTTAGTGGGATGGGTCGGCGGCCTTCTGCCTCCTCTCCGCCCGAGGGGATCAGGCGTCCCCCTCGGGAGATAATTCCACACAAAAGGCAATGCGCTGTGTGAAATTAAAGTTCTCCCTCGAAGGTCTTCTTGTCACAGGTCTTCGTGTTGGGTTCATAATAAAAGACGTATGTGTATTCCAAAATTCCATATTTAAGTTTTTTTGTAGATAGAGTTCAGCAGAGAGGCCAACGGCCCACCCTGGCAGATGGTCACCGTCGTCTATGAACGTTTGCCAGTGCCGGATTAATCACGTAGCAATTTCTACGGGCCCCGCGCGAAAGTGGGCCCCGCATATTTAAACCCACTCATCTCTGCCCGAGTATCTAATATACAAAAACAAACAAAACGCATAGACGGAAAATAAACGATTGAGGTATTGAGTATCGAATTGTTTTCTTTTTGCCACTTTAGTTACTTAAGAACCCCTAGAATATCAAGGGCTCAAAGGGCAAATAGAATTTGCTACGGGCCCCGCACTTGCTTAACCCAACACTGACGTTTACAACACCAGAGGCAATACCAACGCGCTACCAGCCTCGAAGAAATTTTATAACGCCTTTTTTGAAGAACCTCATATCGTACCGCGCTGAGAAAACCTCAGCTGGAAGCTCATTCCAGATCCTGGGGGTAAGCAACATGAACATTATACTTTTGGGGTGTTTGGAATAAAAAAGGAGAGTAAAAATTTTACGATGGACCCGCAAACATGATAGCGTCATTCACAGTAGATTCTCAAATATTCACAAATCTACAACACGTGTTTTATATGTATCAGTAGATATAATTAATTATTTAAATACAAGAAAGGCCAAAAATGTTTGCACATTTGAAACATGAATATAAATAAAATTCCAAATGTTATTTTGTTGATCATTTATTTAACTTAATAAATATTGAAATTTATTTTGTGAAATTGACTTCGTCGAGATGTGCCCCGTCTGGTCATTGGCACTCCTGCTATAGACTACGCAAAGTTTGGAAAACTCTGACACATGTTCCGAGGGAGGATACAAGAAAAAATTGCAATGTGTAAATGCGCGCTTCTTGGAGCTTGAATATTACCTCTGCGAGAAATCAATTGTTACGAAACATTTCTTTGGCCACCGATAGTCACATTTGACATGTTGTTGCGTGTCCAAATTCGTGATAACGGTAAATGTTATCTTATAAAACATTATAAGTGCATTTAGATTTGAGATTAATTGTCCGTATGTATTATTTTATTTGTTTACATCATCATCATCATTTCAGCCGGAAGACGCCCACTGCTGGACAAAGGCCTCCCCCAAAGATCTCCACGATGATCGGTCCTGTGCTGCCCTCATCCAACCTATTCCGGCGATCTTGACCAGATCATCGGTCCATCTTGTGGGGGGCCTACCAACACTGCGTCTTCCGGTACGCGGTCGCCATTCGAGGACTTTTCTGCCCCAACGGCCATCAGTCCTTCGAGCTATGTGCCCAGCCCACTGCCACTTCAGTTTTGCAATCATCCGGGCTATGTCGGTTACTTTGGTTCTCCTGCGAATCTCCTCATTTCTGATTCGATCTCGCAGGCAAACTCCGAGCATAGTCCTCTCCATTGCCCTCTGAGCGACCATGAGCTCAGAGGGCACAAAGCTCATTTGTTTACATTATAAATTATTTTTATTATATAAAGTATCGTCTAAAAAGATGAAAAGTGTATGAAAAAGAATAATAATAAATGAGCGTGACAGAAGATCGCCGTATTTACATAAATAAATAAATATTTAGTGACTATTCACACAGCGCCATCTAGTCCCAAAGTAAAATAGGATTTATGGGTGCTAAATAATCGATATATACTACTTATTTACTTTTTTTGTAAATAAATATACCTAGTCAGGTCATAAATTCTGTCACATGTTTAATGTAAAATAATTGTAACAAGTTTATTAATTATGTAACCATTCATATACCAAAATGAACTTAACAAAACATAGATTCTTATGACATTAAAGTTTATTCAAAATGACCTCCGTGATTTTGAATACAAGCCTTCAATCTGCGCGGCCAGTTGTCTATCGCAGCACGAACGAGGTCCATGTCAATATCGGCGGCTGCCTTAATCAAGGATGTCTTGAGTGACTCCAAATTGGGATGAGGCTTTGAGCACGCCTTTTCATCCAAGTGTTGCCATATCTTGTAATCTAACGGATTCAAATCTGGACTGGAGGAGGGCCAGTCTTCGTGCCGGATGAAGTCGATTTCACGCGCCGCCAGCCAGTCTTGTGTGCTCTTCGCTCTATGAGCTGGCGCCGAATCTTGTTGGAATACCCAGTGCCTGTTATTGAACATGGTATGAGAAACAGGTTCCACAAGGTTCGTCAGGACTGTATTTTGATACACAACAGCATTCGTTTTTACACCTTTCTCACAAAAATGTACCTCTGTTAAGCCCCAATAAGAAACTCCCAACCATACCATGAGCGAGGATGGAAAGTGACCTCGTTGGACACGCGGAATACGGTTGCTCGCTTCTTCACTACTGTGTGCGTACACCTTATCATTTTGTTTGTTGTAGCTCTCTTCTACGGTAAACATTTTTTCATCCGAAAAAAGAATTTCCCGATATTTTTTTCCCGCGTACCGCTTCAACAAAGCGCGGCATCTCTTCAGTCTCAGGTCCATTAGACGAGCATTCAAACGATGTCCTGTTTTTCTTCGATATGCCCGAAGCCCTAAGTCTTCATTTAACACCCTTTTCACCGTGGTTCTGCTTAACCCCATCTGAAGGGCCAACAGTTTCTGCTTACGTTTGGGATTTCTTTGAATTCGTGCCTTCACAGCTTTTATCACTGCTGGAGTCCTAACAGACCGAGGGCGACTACTTCTTGACCTGTCATCTACACTAGAGTCTTCATTGTATCGTTTGATGGTACGATAAACGAATCTTTTGGTAATATTCAAATTTTTCAGTATGTTAAAAATTTGAATTGGCGCGTAACCGCAATGATGCAACGCAATAACTGCAACACGGTCTTCTTTAAGCGTCCACTCCATATTTAAAAATGAGTAAATTTCTAAAAGTTATACATTTTTATTTTCATGAACAATTCGAAATTCTAATTCAATAAAGTTTTTTGTGGCCAGCATTCTAAAAGAAAAGTTTTTACTGTGTGACAATACTTATGACCTGACTAGGTATATTATACATAAACACTCAGACGCGAGACAGGAATCGAACCCGTGACCTCTGCAAGCGTATTGAAGTGTGTAAGCCGCGACAGAGGTCCTTAACATAATAGCATAAGAGCGGCTTTGGGCTGGAAAAGACGGTGCTGATACGTACGAGAATCTTTGTATGCGTTTCTTTCTGACGGCCAGTGCGCATGTGCGCGTCTTAGAGTATGCCTGACTTACAACTCAAGTTTGCGAGTCTCTGTCCATATATTTTTTCGTTTTACCGACTATTTACGTGGGAAACAAATGTCTGGCCATGCCGCCACCGCCGGGCTCCGGCAGGAGGGGTAGACCCAAAAAATGCTGGTTTGACATCGTAGGGGTTGATATGCGTGCCAATGGACTGACCACCAAAGATGCCGAAGATCGTGCGAAGTGGAGAAGAAAAAATCGGAAAGCGGACACCGGGCGCCGAAGCGAGAGTTTGAGCTGCAACCGGGAATCAACGCTAAGATGATGATATGCATATATATTTTCCAATAAATGGTATAACAAGAAATTAATTTAAAAAAAAACAGGAAACATTTTATTAGATTTTATTACATAATTTCACAATACAATTTATAATAATGGGCGCTCTAATCGAAAAAATGGTATATCGCGAAAATAAGAAAATTAAACTTTTATTTACCCAGTCCGAATAATCGAATACAATACCACTCGACTAGAAGAAAGGTCGTCAATTTTAAATAAATTTAAACATTTATACTCCTGCTTCTGTACGAAATTTTCCATTTAAACAAAATTATATTCCAATAAAACACTAATCCCGCACTCATACACATTTATGAACACTTAATTGACAAATTAAATAACTTATAACTAAAATATATTTTTATAAAATACGCTCATTAAAACAAAATTTAAATAACAACAATACATAAATTAAATATCATTTAATTACTCTTGAGTGCAGATAATAATTTATTAAAAACATAATAAGAAATATTTAACTAGATTAGAAATAGATAAAAAAAATTGTATTATTGTGCGTGTGAGAACTAGAAGAAGGCGTTAATAAGTCCACAGTAAAAATAACAGTATTGTATCTTCGTACAAAAGCCAAAAATCGAGCTTCGAAAATTCAGTACTTTTGAATTGTGTCGCAGTTACTTATGAAAGCTCGGTTGTTTTAATTATATTACATCAACTACTAAAAAATAATGTAACATCATTAATTTAAAAAGCTTTCTATATACATTGAAGTCGTTACAAATAGTAGAGGGCCAAAAATGCAACCCTGAGCCATACTCGTGATAATATCAGTATAACACTATGAGTATCCTCAAATACGTAAATTTAGAAAGTAACTAACACTAACAGAATTAATAACAAAAACTTTTAATAATACAGATATTCAAATTGAAAAAAAAAGACAATTTTGAATTTTCCAAATTGATTATCATTAATTGCTCAGATAGGCAAATACTTCCGCTAATACGAAATCATTTTTTTCCTGTAGTGTCAAATTCTGTAGATTATGCTGTACCTTTTATGTAGATGAAATTCAAATACAACATAATACGCGAGAGCAAATCACATCGCCAGCACTGGCTTGACTCTCCACAATCGTAGAAGATCGACGACAGCTTAACATGACTATGAACGAACTCGTTGAACGGTCGACAAAGAAAGATCTCATCCAAATTAAATCTGCATGAGCTAAAAGTTTCCAATTCTTAAGAAGAATGGATAGAAAAAGAATCAATGAAGATTTTCGTTTCAGAGGCATACATTAGGGTCATTGTCAACTTTTAATATCGACTTAGTCAAATGCCTAAGTCGCAATTCCGTCATTATATAAGAAAGAAGTATCTCCGTGCAGGGGCGAAGTAAGAATATTAACCCCTGCGACAGGAGTCGGCCTGTCGTAGACAACCCTACAACCCTACCCTACCCTACCCAAAACAACCCTAGGCTACGTGATCTATAACCCCCCCTTTTTTTTTACGGGGTGGGGACTACCTCATGGACTACCTCCGCCTGGGGAAAGGCGGAGGGGCATGCCGGACTCCTACCGGCTAAAACCACCATCCCGGTGTCTCCTCACACGTGCGCGCGGGGCCGCGGGAATCTAAATTCTTCCGCAGCCCCACACTAGTGCTGACCCGGTTTGTCCGGGCCTCGTCTCCTGCACGGGGTAGTGAGGTGTTTAACTACCCCGTGCATCGCCTCAGAGGCGCGCGCCGACACCCGCGCGCGGTCTATAACCCCCCTTGGTCCAAGTATGGCGCCATAATTACCTTTTGTCGTGTTTTTGCATCAATGACCCGGGTTCCAGTATCCTTATGGGACAGCAGCGTGTTCGCGGTGTACCGAGCGTTGCAAACATCTATAGGTGACGGTAATTGCTTATTGTTAAAAGGGCCGTCAGCCAGTTTGTTGTTCATCAGCTATAAAAAAGAAATATTCGACTAAACATCCAAATGTATTTAAAATTGAAAACGTATCAAGTGTGTCAAAAGCTTAACATATATCGAATATTACAATTATTGTCGATTATGTTTCGATTCAGTCCTCCCTAACATACTATCTAATATTAACAGTCATATATTAATATTACAAATAACTATCCCACCGCTGGACATCGAATGTTTCATAATTAATACATACACTACATAATTTTCCTTCTTAAATCCCTTCATTCAGAAGCGTTTAGAATTCAATAAGTGTAATCCACTTTAGCAGTAACAGTTCAAACTTCAAATAAACTATACGTTGGACAAAAATCTTACACGTTTGATAAATGTTGGACATTTGACAGTCGATAATAAGGTTCCCAGTTATTTGCCCACATTTTATCAACATATTAAGTATCCCAGGAATGGGATACTTTATCCACACTTTAACAATACACCAATATTTATCCTAAGACTAGATATACACAATCGTAAATAACATCTCTAGAATCTTAAAACAAATAATTTCATACATGACTTCAACTAGATGTTCACGCCCACAAGTGGGATATGTATTGTCCATACTTCGTCGATACCATCAATCAAATATATCATCTGCCTTCACTACAATATTCAAAAAATTTAAACAAGTGGTGAGCGAACTCCTTAGGCCAAGGCCCCACCGCAGGTAGTACGCTTAGAGGCTAGCTAAGAGGCAAGCTTAGTTGTCGAGACGCTTCGATACATAGTGGCCATACTGCCTGGCTACAAAACTCGTGTCTGGCGATCTAAAGTGTGCTTGTAGACGTATATTTTGTTGTGCTAAAATGTCTCTCTCAAAGTTATCTATCTATCCTCAAATTTCATTCACTTAACCAAAGGTATTGAACATGTTGGGTACATGATATTAACATGTTGAGATCCAGTGAAGGCGAATTCGTTTATACAAAAAACTGCGTAACTACCCCGACAAATTTTTTTACTTACGTATGACACAAGATATCTTTAAACAGAGGCTATTATTAATTCTTCCATGATGCATCCCAGTAATCCATGCAAAAAAACCAACACGACCGTTCACGTCGCTAACCGCTAGGCGACTATCGAGGCACCAAGCGACCCACTCAGCGAGCGGTGGGGCCGCGAACATAACGTGCCTTGTGTTGGTTCACTAGGATGAGTCATCGAAGCGATCAGCTAACCTCTTGCCGCCAAGCGTGCCACCTGCGGTGGGGCCTTGGCCTTACACTTCGCTACTCGGCGTCACGCTCACATTCTCCTAATGTTAATAACAAATATACCCTACATACGGTATAGAATTGTTTGTTTGTGGTACTGTGAAAATTAAATTAAATATGCGGAGAAAGGTCTTAGTTACAACTAATATCAAAAATAAATATCTTTCGTTTGCCCACAAGTGATATACGTTGCCCACTCCTCTAAAACCACAGAATCCTAACATGGGCCACACTCCACTGTCGGGCATCGATCCCACTACCTCTGCAGAGAGGTCGCGATGTCTCGTAGAGTCGATTTTATGGCGTCGTAGGTGGCGAAGGAGATGCCCACCGCGATGGGCCCCTTCACCCAGTTCATGCTGAGCCCTTTGAAGAAGCCTCGCCAACCCTCGGAACTGGTTTCAAACACACTCATTACATGATAACGAATATTATAGAGGTCATGGGTCTGATCAGAATATTACTCCTTGTGGCGGGGTTCGCCTGTCGTAAAAAGCGACTTAACAACCCTAAGTATGTGGTAGGACCCCAAAGTCCGTCTGGTTGGCACCCACCCCTGATACATATACCGCCATAATAACCTTGTGTTGTGTTCCGGCATTAGTGACCTATGTTCCAGCACCCCTACGGGACAGCAGCGTGTTCGAGTGTCCCTGGCACCGCAATCCATAGGCGACGGTAACTGATCACTATTGAGTGAGCCGTCAGTTTGTCTGTTCCTCAGCAATAAAAAAGGCATACAAGTTTATCAGTTGTTCACTTGGGGTATGCGGATAATTCGACCTTACGAATTATTCGAAAATCTAATCGAATAATTCGATAATTCAAATTATTCGATTTTTTTTTTCGAAATATTGGCGGATTACTATATTATTCACAAATTTTCGAGTATTTTGAATTCAGAGTTTATTATGTTCGATATTCATATATGACATTAACAATTAATATACATTTTATTTAAACCATGGAATATAATTATACAAATAGAACAATTATTATGAAAAAATGAGTGCGGGTTCACGCTAGCTGTCGTTCTACTGCTACTACTGCTTTGTTGCATGATAAATTACAAATTGCAGAGTTATAATAGAAGAAAATGGTTAATTTATTTTTTCATTGATAAAAAAATTAAGAATATGTATAAAAAAACTTGGAGAAATGAATTTCGACAATTTTAAAACATTGCATATGTAACCTTTTTCTTATAGATATTTTTTAAACGGAAATTACTAATTATAAAAACCAAAATGAATTGAAAAGATCTCTTGCCAATATTAGTATCTAGATCTTTTATGTTACTGACAGAGATGAACAATTGTTTTCTCCGGGTAATTGATTTTTAACCAAAAAGTTCGTAAGTTCGTAAGTAGAATATTTTAATACACAATGTAATGGAATTTAAATTGGAAACAGTAGTAATTCCAATGATATTTCGATAATTCGCGAATTGTTCGAATTATAATTAAATTTTCGAATTATTCGATTCGATTCGAACGATATTCGCACACCCCTATTGTTCACTAGCCACAACACAACATCCAAAAGCGCTCTGCATCTTACTTAAGTGTATTTAACAATGAAAGATAACAAACAACAAAGTTGCCTTCTAAATACGGAACCCTAAAATCGAAGATCTGGAGGTAACCGAACCTTGTGAGATCCCCATGAGTCCTGGACATGGGGTTTCCACCGAAGAAGACCAATGTCTATTATTAGAAGCTGAAATGGTAGTGAAATAGATAACCGTCTGAATAAACGTATTCCGGAGATCACATCTTCGCAAACGTGGTGTAGGCAGCCTCCAGCAAAATGCAAAGATGCAATAAGCCTGATCGGACTAAGTGGTGTACCTTAGGAGAAGCCTTAGTCTAGTAATATACACAAAAAAAAAACTCCATTTGAAGAACTTTTCCGTTTTTCTATTACGCTCAAATCAAGCATAAAACTTACGTGTAAACAATCCTCAAGGTCGTCCCAATAGTGGAGTATTGATATTGACCAGTGGTGGTCCTTCGAGCGGTCTGCATCCGCCGGCGGACGATATCCAGGGGGTAGGAGGCGGTCTGCGCGAGCGCCCCCGCCGCCCCACCGAACACCATGTTCACCAACGCGTTTTGGGGGGTGCCAAAATGCTCTATCGACAATAAAATTAATTGCAATGTAGTAAATGCGATTATGTCTATAGCATATCTACACTGTATCGTGTATAGACGACCTCGGTGGTGTAACGGATAACGCACTTCGGTACGCTTGCAGAGGTCACGGGTTCGATTCCCGTCTCGCGTCTGGGTGTTTATGTATAATATGTATTTATTTACAAAAAAAAGTATATAAGTAGTATATCAGTTGTCTAGTACCCATAACACAAGTGCTATGCTACTTAGTTTGGGACTAGATGGCGCTGTGTGAATTGTCACAAAATATTATTATTATTATAGTTGTCAGTGCCGAATGTCGGTATCTACGAGTAACTGTCAATGTTAAGATGTCATTACTAGTGTCAATATGTCACTGTCGATGTCAAGACGCCCCACTATCACTGTCGATTTACGTTGTAATTGGTGAGCCAGTGAGGCACCCTTGGGAACACTACCTGGTTAGGCTAACCGCAGACTCTGCTACCATCGCCAGTCTCAATGAGCAACGGTGGATCCATGCGAGCTAAAGCACTGAACGACGCAATAGCTTCGGTAATCACTTAAGGCGTTTGCTTCCCACACATAACATAATCCTATATCTTTAAACGAGCAATTCTTGTGTGTGTATATATATATATACCTAGTCAGGTCATAAGTATTGTCACACAGTAAAAACTTTTCTTTTAGAATGCTGGCCACAAAAATGTTTATTGAATTCGAATTTCGAATTGTTCATGAAAATAAAAAAGGTATACTTTTAGAATTTTACTCATTTTTAAATATGGAGTGGACGCTTAAAGAAGACCGTGTTGCAGTTATTGCGTTGCATCGTTGCGGTTACGCGCCAATTCAAATTTTTAACATACTGAAAAATTTGAATATAACCAAAAGATTTGTTTATCGTACCATCAAACGATACAATGAAGACTCTAGTGTAGATGACAGGTCAAGAAGTGGTCGCCCTCGGTCTGTTAGGACTCCAGCAGTGATAAAAGCTGTGAAGGCACGAATTCAAAGAAATCCCAAACGTAAGCAGAAACTGTTGGCCCTTCAGATGGGGTTAAGCAGAACCACGGTGAAAAGGGTGTTAAATGAAGACTTAGGGCTTCGGGCATATCGAAGAAAAACAGGACATCGTTTGAATGCTCGTCTAATGGACCTGAGACTGAAGAGATGCCGCGCTTTGTTGAAGCGGTACGCGGGAAAAAAATATCGGGAAATTCTTTTTTCGGATGAAAAAATGTTTACCGTAGAAGAGAGCTACAACAAACAAAATGATAAGGTGTACGCACACAGTAGTGAAGAAGCGAGCAACCGTATTCCGCGTGTCCAACGAGGTCATTTTCCATCCTCGCTCATGGTATGGTTGGGAGTTTCTTATTGGGGCTTAACAGAGGTACATTTTTGTGAGAAAGGTGTAAAAACGAATGCTGTTGTGTATCAAAATACAGTCCTGACGAACCTTGTGGAACCTGTTTCTCATACCATGTTCAATAACAGGCACTGGGTATTCCAACAAGATTCGGCGCCAGCTCATAGAGCGAAGAGCACACAAGACTGGCTGGCGGCGCGTGAAATCGACTTCATCCGGCACGAAGACTGGCCCTCCTCCAGTCCAGATTTGAATCCGTTAGATTACAAGATATGGCAACACTTGGAGGAAAAGGCGTGCTCAAAGCCTCATCCCAATTTGGAGTCACTCAAGACATCCTTGATCAAGGCAGCCGCCGATATTGACATGGACCTCGTTCGTGCTGCGATAGACGACTGGCCGCGCAGATTGAAGGCCTGTATTCAAAATCACGGAGGTCATTTTGAATAAACTTTAATGTCATAAGAATCTATGTGTTGTTAAGTTCATTTTGGTATATAAATGGTTACATAATGAATAAACTTGTTACAATTATTTTACATTAAACATGTGACAGAATTTATGACCTGACTAGGTATATACATATATATATATATATATATATATATATATATATATATATATATATATATATATATATATATATATATATATATATATATATATATATATATATATATAATCATCATCATTTCAGCCGGAAGACGCCCACTGCTGGACAAAGGCCTCCCCCAAAGATCTCCACGATGATCGGTCCTGCGCTGCCCTCATCCAACCTATTCCGGCAATCTTGATCAGATCATCTTGTGGGGGGCTTACCACATTGCGTCTTCCGGTACGCGGTCGCCATTCGAGGGTTTTTCTGCCCCAACGGCCATCAGTCCTTCGAGCTATGTGCCCAGTCCACTGCCACTTCAGTTTTGCAATCATATATATATATATATATATATATATATATATATATATATATATATATATATATATATATATATATATATATATATATATATATATATATATATATATATATATATATATATATATATATATATATATATATATATATATATATATATATATATATATATATATATATATATATATATATATATATATATATGTGTATGTATGTATATATAATTGGAATCTCGGAATCGGCTCCAACAATTTTCATGAAATTTAGTATACGGGGGGTTTCGGGTGCGATAAATCGATCTAGCTAGGAATCATTTCTAGAAAATGTCAAAAGGTGGCGTTTGAGTAGTCCCAATTTAAACTGAAAAATGACTCTTCCTGACATCTATCGGCGAATAATAATACTATTTTTTTTAAATTGCTTTAACGACACAACAACACTAAAGCTATTCCAGCAGATGGCGTTGTTAAGTAACACGAAGTCAATGAGTGCTTTGAGGTTAGACTAAGAAAATCAATTGTTAATTTCCAACAAACACAATTAAAAAAAAATACCGAGCAAAGCTCGGTCATCCGGATATTATTTGTATAATGTGTTAACATTTAATGCTGATCTGTTTATCACGACTACCTTCTCAGCGCAGCGTCGGAAATCCTGCGGGAGTTGCTGGTTCGATTCCCATCTCGCGTCTCGCTGTTTAGCCTATTAGCCATAATACAAATCTGCTACTTAATATGAGGACAGATGGCGCTGTTTAAATCGTCACAAGAGATTTTAGATTAGAGAAGTACTTCGCCAAGATTCGAACCTGAAGAGGTCCGCTCTTGGACGTTCTAACCACCGGACCAGCGATTTTTCACCTTACCCAAGTATTTGTGTTTCAAAGTGTCGTATGTGAAGAAGGAGACCCCCGCGTACGGTATCACGCCGAGAACTGTTGCCGGGAAGCCCCTGAAACAAATCATCATCCTCTAAATTCATCGTGACATTGTCGCGGGTTCGAATTCCGCTTTGGTAATTTTTCTCCCCACATACCACGTGACCTTCTTTTGACATTTTTACCTCACCTTACCTTTTTTGCCAGGTGGCAGGGCTCGAAGCCCGTCTGGATGTCAATCACCTCTGATTTTTTAAATATGCCGGCATAAGTGACCAGGTCCCAGTAACCTCTACGCGGATAGCAGCGTGTTCGCGATGTCATTGGCGTTGCAAACACCCATAGGCGACGGTAACTGCTAAATTCTAAGCGGGCCGTCAGCCTATCTGCTGCTCCTCAGTAATAAAATAAACCTCCCAAACCCTCTTCCTTGTGAACCCTCCCCACTTTGAACTGGTTACGTAGTGTGGGTATTTGGAGGTGCAGGGGTTCGTGGCCACCAATAGGTTTGTTGTTGAGCCTTCAGGCAGACTTCTTCTTCGAAGGTCTTCTTGGGAGTATTGTTCCAATAAGTCGTTTCCAGGATTCCATGATTTTATTTCCGAAAATACGCTATTAGGTATATGTGTAAAAATCGAGTATAAAAGATACTGTGTAAACAAGATAAATAAGTGCAAAAAAGTGAGCGGAACAGAAGATATGCTATTTCGCGTCGCTCCCCGGCAATATATAATAAAGCGACTTTCTGTCTCCGTCATGCGTCTCGCGCGCCGTTTACAGATAAGTGCGGTAACGCTACAGGTATAGTGCCCTATCCCCTGTTTTTTGGTCTCGGGGAAAAACCCTCTCTTGACGGGTTCCCCGGCCCGGGGGGACCGCGGGATATGTGGGACTCCGGGAAAGGTGTTTGGCCATCCGACTACCCACTAAAAAACCCCGCTGTTCTCCTATCGCCTACGCCCGGGCCTGCGGATATGTGGCCTGCCGATCTCGTGGCCCTGGCCGGCGCCGGCCCGCCCTATGTCTCAAGGCGGGCCTATTCTGAAATGATGTTGGCGCCAGGGGATCAGGGTTTCGTCCCCCCGGCGCTCTATTGTAGTAACTCTAGGAGTTGAGGGGGGCCGCGGAACAGCACGCGGCCCTCTCCCTCGCGGCAATAGTGCGGGCGGCGGATCCTTCCCCGAAGGGCCGCCTGCGACCGCTTTCTACGGCGACCGGAGGTCGTTGCTGGCTCTCCGGCGCCGACGACGTGGCCTGCGTTGAAGGGAGGGGAGTGTGGTGGTTAACTCCCGCTCCCGCTCCGCCGCCTCCTTTGCGGACATGACTGCCTCGTAAAAGGAGGCGACGGCCGTCCATCCAGGACCACCCCCAACCATGGACAGAACCAGGGCCGGAAGCGACAATAGTGCCCTATCCCCCTAGGGGGAAGGACATAGGACTCCTCTAAGACGTTATGAGATCTTATAACGCTTGTGAGGGTCATTAGTTCAATTCCTTTTTTTATTGGTGTAGGACAGCAGACAGGCTGACGGCTCACTTAGAATTGATCTATGGATGTTTGCAACGCCAGTGGCATCGCGAACACGTTGCTATCCCATAAGGGTACAGGAACTTGGGTCACTAATGCCGGAACACAAGGTTATTATGGCGACATACTTCAGACCAAAGGTGGTCGCCATCCAGACGGGCGTGGAGACCTACCACGTAGCTAGGGTGGGTTGTTTTGTCGCCTTTTACGACAGGCCGACCCGGGCCGCAGAGTTTAGTATTCTTTCTCCGCCCCTGCACGGATAAGTATTATTTATAAGTAATATATCAGTTATCTAATATCCACAACACAAGCGCTCTGCATCTCACTCTGAAACTAGATGGCGCTGTATAAATTGTCAAACATACCTATATAATGTGGTGAACCCCTCAGTCCGTATGACCTTAACGAACACGGCCCTTAGGGTCCTGTACTCCTCGGCGTTGGTGACGGCCATCCTGGCGCGTGCCAGGTCCAGGGGATAGGTGGCGCTCTGTGACGTCACACCAGCCAGGGAACCCGCTATTAGATGCAGTATCGGATGCTGTCTGAAAGACAAGAATTCAAATCATTCATCCATATTCTCCATGCAGGGGCGGAGAAAGAAAACTAACCGGTGCGGCCGGGGTCGGCCTGTCGTTAAAGATGACAAAACGACCCTAGCTACCCTACCAGGGTTGCTTACCCCGTCCGGCCGGCAAACACGCCTGGTCCCTAAACATGCCGCTATAATATCCTCGTGCACCGGCATTAGTGACCTGGTTCCAGTACTACTAAGCGGATGGCGGCGTGTTAGCGGTGCCCCTGGCGTCGCAATCAATAGGCGGTGGTGACTACTTACTATAAAGTGGTGCACCGTCAGCCTGTCTGCTGTCCCAAAGCAATAAAAAAAGTATAATACGAACTGCTAGCCTTGCATAAAGTGAGTAAGAAGAGAAGAGGCAATACGAAAAAGATTCAAATCCTAAACGAAACTTTGGTTCTCCTACTGTACTCATTTTGGCCTTCACCCATAAGAGAAAGCAAAGCACACATGGCAATAATAAAAGCCCGCAACATCCCACTGCTGGTTTGATAAGACCTGTCATATTGTATGGAACGGAATACTGGACCACAAAGCGTGTATGTGCCAAGCGTTGAGCGCCGGTCTTCTCCTTTCCGCTCCTATAACCCGCTTCCGCACTCTCCCTTACCAACACACCCGCGATGAAAGGAACGGATATCATGCCGCTAACGAGGAGCGCGTAGAGGCAACCGCTGTCCCCCGGCCTTGACCATAATCAAAAAGGGGGGCAAGATCCCGTAGTGCCCGCTTCCGATACGAACCGGTGCACGGAGTCCCAGTGGCGGGTGAGTAATCCTTTAACTTCCCGCACAATCAAAGGGGAAGGATAAACAGTTATTGCATGCTGCGAATGTCGAGATGGAATGTGTGGAGTTACAAAAATTAGGAGATTCGCAGGAGAACCAGTCACCGACATAGCCCGGATGATTGAAAAACTGAAGTGGCAGTGGGCTGGGCACATAGCTCGAAGGACTGATGGCCGTTGGGGCAGAAAAGTCCTCGAATGGCGACCGCGTACTGGAAGACGCAATGTTGGTAGGCCCCCCACAAGATGGACCGATGATCTGGTCAAGATCGCCGGAATAGGTTGGATGAGGGCAGCGCAGGACCGATCATCTTGGAGATCTTTGGGGGAGGCCTTTGTCCAGCAGTGGGCGTCTTCCGGCTGAAATGATGATGATGATGATATTAGGGGAAGTTTGAAAGGAGCGCCAGTGATTGAGGAGCTGAAAAGTAATAGGCTAGCCTGGTATGGCCATATGCGTAGAGAAAAATGTCATATGACAAGGAAAATGATAGAAATGAGAGTGAGTGGATACAAGAGGAGAGGTAGAGCAAAGAAAAGATGGATGGATTTCGTAAAAGATATGGCGAATAAGAATGTAAATGTTGAGATGCCGACTAAAAAAGGATAGTCATCATCATCATCATCATCATCTCAGCGATGAATCCCGGTTGCAGCCCAAACTCTCGCTTCGGCGCCCGGGGTCCGCTTTCCGACTTTTTCTTCTCCACTTCGCACGGTCTTCAGCATCCCTGGTAGTGAGACCATTGGCACGCATATCACCCTTTACGACGTCAAGCCAGCACTTTTTGGGTCTACCCCTCCTGCTGGGGCCCGGCGGAAGCGGCATGGCCAGACATTTGTTTCCCACGTAAGCATCCGGTTGCCGTAAAACGTGGCCGTACCAACGGAGCCGACACTCCTGCAATTTATCCGCAATGTCACGGACATGAAGGCTGCCGCGAATGCGGGAGTTCCTAACGCGGTCCTTCCGCGTCACTCCACACATCCACCGCAGCATATTCATCTCCGTGACACGCAGTTCTTGCTTGTGTCGCTCTAACACCGGCCACGCTTCACAACCGTATAAAAGGACAGGTCTAATGATGGTCTTATAAACCTGTCCCTTCAACTTTACCGGCATCTTGGGGTCACAAATGACACCAGTTACCTCACGCCATTTGGCCCACGCGGCAGCAATGCGTGCCTTGACGTCGCAATCGATGTCACCGGATGCATGAAACACAGATCCCAGGTATTTCACAAGGTCCGTGCGCTCGACTGTGTTGCCGTCTATGCGTACGGGTGTGGGATCTGTGGAGTTACAGGCCAAGTACTCGGTCTTCGCCACATTGAGCTTCAGACCACCGTTCTCAAGCGACTCTTTCCACGCCTTCACACGTCGCACCAGCCTACCCCTGTCCGAATCTGCCAGCGCGATATCATCAGCATACATGAGCAACCACGGGGGCTGCTCATGTGAGTTTCTGATGCTGTCTGACAATACGTCTAATACCACGCTAAACAGAAACGGACTAAGGACGGATCCTTGGTGCACCCCGACGGTGATGGGGAAAGGTTTTGTGTCGCCAACAGCGGTCCGAACAACGGAATCGGAGTCACGGTACATGTCTCGGATGATGTCAACATAGGCCTCTGGAATCCCTTTGGACCGCAATGCCCACCAGATTATCGCGCGAGGAATACAGTCGAAGGCCTTCTGCAAGTCGAGAAACAGGCAATGCAGAGGCGTATTCTTCGCCCTGTATTTCTCCGCGACAGTCCTTAGAGCAAAAACAGGGTCCATTGTCCCGTGACCAGGGCGAAACCCATATTGACAATCCGAGACAGTGCACTCCTGTCGAATCCGAGAGTCGATAACCCTTTCGAAGAGCTTCATGGTGTGGGACATGACCTTAACTCCTCGGTAACTACCGCACTCCTGCACCAACCCCTTGCCTTTGAAGACTGGAGTAATGATACTCAGTCTCCATTGGCTCGGGATCGTACCGGTGAGGAGTGTCCGGTTGAAAAGGTCTGTTAAAATGCCCACACCACGCGAGCCCATCGCCTTCCAGGCTTCGATGGGGACTCCATCGGATCCAACAGCTTTCCGATTCTTCATGCGGCGAAGACAATTCTGGACTTCCGCAGGCGTTATCAGTGGCACTAGTCCTAGACTAAAAAAGGATAGTGGAAGGCTGAAACAAGAATATCACACTGGTGTGTTAGTTGCACGAAATATACTGACTGTGCCGTCAACGGGGTGTCCACGTTGAGAACCCTCTTCCACTGCTCGTGGGCCGTGAACTGGATGGCGGCGTAGGGCACGATGCGAGCCATGGTCGCGCTGTTCCCCCTCCAAAGGGCCACTACCCCCTCCGTGCGGGCGCTGCGTATCAGGAAAGCAATCGCCGCCCGCCAGGAGTACGGAGTCTGTCTGCAGGAAGATTGACACTGTGACAAGTCTGATTGCGCTCTTATTCAAAGTTGCTCGCGAAGCTTTCTATGCATGCAGTTCAGTATGCGGGTAGGTGCCTACTATACCGGCACGCTATGATGGCCGTTTTGACGTTTGTCCACTCATGAAGTTTCGTATTAATTACTAATTACATTTGAAGGAGCCAATTGCTCTTCTTTATTGTCAATAGTGACATGCAGTTAGTCACAACAAATAACAGCAAATTGCTCCTTCAGTTCAGTTCAGTTTTTGAAGGTGTGGCTCCAACGCGCTTGGCATTGATTTTGCCAATGTCTAAGTGGAATATAAAAGTGACAGGTTGAATGGCGAAAAAAAAAAGGGGGGGGGGGGTCAAACGTGGTGATCAGTTCGAAAGCTATCTGTAATCCTGAGGACAGTACAAATTAATAGTTATAAAATCGGTAACAATATTTAGAAATTAATAAATATTTGAAAAATTGCTCCTTCAAATGTAATTACTAATTAATACGAAACTTCATGAAGGGACAAACGTCAAAACGGCCATCATAGCGTGCCGGTAGATTATTAATAATACTGACCCAGCGGCCGTGGTCGAACTGGCGACAAAACAAGCCTAGCTAGGTAGTGCCTCGAGCCCATCAGGATGGCAACAATTTCTGGTCTATAATTATGCCGCCTTAATATCTATATCTTGTGTTCTGACATCAATGGTCCAGATTCCAGAACCCCTACGAAGACAAGGGCGTGTTCGTGGTGTCATTAGCGTTGCAAACATTTATTAAGAGACGGTAACTGCTTACTATTAAGAAAGTCAGGTCAGACTTGTGTCTGAAGTAGAGAACTCTCTAGAGAGAGTCTGCGTATTCTCTGCCAAGAAAACCCCGTTCGCACCTGCGCCACAGTTCCAAGGAACCCCTCTTTCCGTCGCAAGCAGTATTGGGATCCTTGGTGTCGACATCATGAACGGAATGGAACAGTTGGAGGGCAAAGCTAAACTTGCCTCAAAAAGCTAGGTGTGCTAAACCGGTCCAAGCAGTATTTCAGTCCAAGGCAACGGCTTGTGCTATACAAAGCACAGGTCAGACCGCATATAGAGTACTGCTCACATTTATGCGCTGGAGCACCTGCCTGTCAGCTCAAAGCTCAATCCCCTAGACTCCATCCAACGGCGCGTAGTTCGTGTTGTGGATCCCATACTCACAGACGGTCTAGACGCGCTTGGACTTCGGAGAGACTTTGCGTCTCTTTGCATATTCTACCGTCTGTACAACGGGGATTGTTCTGAGGAGCTATTTAGAATGGTGCCCTCGTCGTCTTTTTACCATCGCACTGCCCGCCATTGGCTGGGTGTTCATCCCCATTTCTTGGAGCCTCTTCTTTCTGGTACAAAACAGTTCTCTAGAACGTTCATATTACGTACTCTCAGGATCTGGAATGAGCTTCCGGCTGAGGTTTTCTCAGCGCGGTACGATATGGGGTTCTTTAAAAAAGGCGTTATAAAATTTTTTCGAGGCCGGCAGCGTGTGTGTAATGCCTCTGGTGTTGCCAACGCCCATAGGCGATGGTGACCACCTGTTAGGGTGGGCCGTATGCCTGTCTGCTGAACTCTAGCTATAAAAAAAGTGGGCCATCAGCCCCCATTCTTTTGTTCGGAATTTTCTTGAGAAAATAGACAAAAGAAAAAAGAGAATACATGTGGCTCAATTTAATTTGTCTTCGGGCTGACTGCGTTCGGGACGAAATCTTTCGGTATCTTCTCGCATCCGACTCGGGCACGGCATGTTAAACAACCAAACGCACTCGTAATATTTTATATAGAGAAAAATAAATACATTCAAGTGTTTAATCCCGGATATATCTAAAACTTTTTCTTCGTAGTAAACCATCACAACGCCATTTTGAGTCGAAGTCTGTTAGCGACTTCTTTCCTTAGCTATAACCTTATACAGGAACGTCTGTAGTCAATCCATCTACCCCCCTTTATTTAGCCTTTTAGAGCTTACTTGATAAGTGATGGGATAATGTGTGACTTACGATATTTGGAAGTTAATCTTGGTCCTATCGAGCGGCGCGATGACGGTCTTGGCGATGGCGCCGGCAGTGGCGCCGGCCACCAGCGACGTCACCACCATGGAGCTCCTGCTCAGGCGGCTGAGGTCCTCCACGTGGGCGGGCTGCTTCGCAATCGAATCTAATATAAAAAGTCGATTCCATGGTTGAGTGCATTTTATAATATAAATTACATTGGGACAATTTATACAGCGCCATTTTAAGCACTTGGTTCTCAAACGCTCAGTGCAACTGACATAAGAATAACCATCAACCAAACCACCATAGAACAAGTAAAGAAGTACGTTTACTTAGGGCAGGAGATCCGAATGGGCAAAGACAACCAGGATAGCGAGCTTCACAGACGGATAAGGCTCATGTGGGTAGCCTACTCGAAACTCGCCAAATAAATACTTTGCTTTAGTTAGAGACAAAAAAAGAACTCTAATAGTGAAATAATGTTTAAAAATCTTTTTATATTATTATTTTATAGAATTAATAAAAAAATACATTTCAAAGTATATATGTAGGTATGTAATTATTTAAAACTTATTAAGATAACATTACTCTCGAGTGGCATGACATGCAGATAATGTACACCGACAAATAAACCACTGCGATATGTTATCTGATGAGAGATATCATAATACCTTTTTATTTAAGTCGGTGAATTACAGAGCGTGGTTATTGACCTTTGTCAATACAGATATTTTATTTAAAAATAATTACACATTGTGTAGTGTATACGAGTCAGTCTATGATATTAAGCTTTACAGCATACGCTATTTCGTTTGTCTATGTAAAGTTATCAAAATGTCACTATCAAGATGAAATTGTCACTGTCAATATAAGACAGCCGCAAGCGAGTTACATGGTACATTTTCGTCGAATCATCAGCGGGAGTTAGTGATCACCGTCGAGTGACAAATTTGAGTGATCGTATAATAAAAAAAAATAAAATTAAAATGTCTTTATTGACACATCTTGTATTTATTTATAAACTAAAAATGGTAGTATATCAGTTGCCTAGTATCCATGGGCGATGAGGAGGACACAGTGGACCACACTGTCACCGTGTACCCTGCGTGGCGCGAGAAGCACCGCGCCCTCGTCGCCCAAATCGGCGTGGACCTGTCGCTCCCGGCCCTGGTTCTGTCCATGGTCGGGGGCGATCCTGGATGGATGGCCGTTGCCTCCTTCTGCGAGGCAGTCATGTTTGCAAAGGAGGCGGCGGAGCGGGAGCGGGAGTCGATCACCACACTCCCCTCCCGCCAACGCAGGCCACGTCGGCGGCGCCGGAGGGCAACTAACGACCTCCGGCCGCCGTAAAAAGCGGCCGCAGGCGGCCCCTCGGGGGAGGACCCGCCGCCCGCACTATTGCCGCAAGGGTGAGGGCTGCGTGCTGTTCCGCGGCCCTCTTCAACTCCTAGAGTTACTACAGAAGAGCGCCAGGGGCACGAAAGTCTGACCCCCTGGCGTCAACACTTAAGAAGGGGCCCGCCTTAAGACAGAGGGCGGGCCGACACCGGCCCGGTCCACGAGATCGGCAGGCCATATATCCGTAGGCCCGGGCGTAGGCGATAGGAGAACAGCGGGGTTTTTAGTGGGTAGTCGGATGATCGAACATTTTTCCCGGAGCCCCACATATCCCTCGGTCCCCCCGGGCCGGGGGAACCCGTCAAGAGAGGTTTTTCCCCGAGACCAAAAAAAAAAAGCGCTGAGCTTATGTCCGTGCTAGCATCGCTCCGTGCAGGGGCGGTGTAAGAATGTAGTAAAAGGCGACAAAACGACCTTATCTACGGGCCCCAAACCCCTCTGCATGGCGACCACCTTTGGTCTTAAGTATGCCGCCATAATAACCTTGTGTTGTGTTCCGGCATTAGTGACCCAAGTTCATGTACCCATGGGAGAGCAGCGTGTTCGCGATGCCCCTAGCATCGCAAACATCCATAGGCGACAGTAGCTGTCAGCATGTCTGCTGTTCTTCAGCAATAAAAAAAACTTTTAACTTTAATACTAGATGTCGCAGTGTTTAATTACTGATACGACTTACAACCATTACGTATGTAGTATGGAACTAGTGCCAAGACTTACCATGATGGTGTACAGTATGCCCCTCCCTGAGGATGGGCACCCTGGCCTCCCCCACCGCCATCCTTCAACCTCCTATATAGTTACGGTGGAGAGTCGTCTCATCTACAAAAAAGTATATACATAAATAATGACAAAAATGGAAGAGTTTAACATACACAAAACTACCGACCCAGGCAATGTCATTGTCAAGAAACAAGAGTCACAAGCAAGTGACACTTTCTATTTCCTTAGGATTAATAGGAACACAATAGACGTCATCACTATACATTTTAAATGAATAATCTTAAATGTTTAAATTCCAATGTAATTTTTCCTCTAGATAGCCCTACTACAAGCCCCTTATCTTTAATGATTAATGAGTCAATATCGTCATGTGTGGTCTTTAAAATGACATAATTGAAATTTTCAGATTTTAAGGGCGTGATTAATTTGATTATTGTTGACATGTGTCAACTATTTAGCTTTTAAAACCTTGGGGATGTCCCCAAGGTTATAAAAACTTAATCTTTGCGCAGGAGTAGAGTAAGAATACTGCCCTCTGCGGCCAGGGTTTGCCTGTCGTAAAACAACCCTAATTATTTGGTAGGGCTTCAAGCCCATTTGGATGGCAACCCACCCTTGGTCTATAATTAAGCCACCATATGAACCTTGTGTTGTGTTCCGGCATTAGTGACCCAAGTTCTTGTACCCTTATGGGACAGCAGCGTGTTCGCGATGCCACTAGCGTTGCAAACACCTATAGGCGACGCTAACTGCTAAAACCTAAGCGGGCTGTCAGCCTGTCTGTTGTCCTACAGCAATAAAAATAAAAAAATCATACATTAGTGTATAAAAGCTAAGAAATCCCAACCAAGGAGGAAACAAAGATTATAGGAAACACTAAACTTGTATAATATCTCATTCTGTCGCAGGCTAAAAACAATTTATGGATAAGTTTGCATTTTTTTCTGCTGTAGGACAGCAGACAGGCTCATGGTCCGCTTAGAATTTAGCAGTTACCGTCGCATTATAGGTGTTTGCAACGCCAGTGGCATCGCGAACACGCTGCTATCCCATAAAGATACAGGAACTTGGGTCACTATTGCCCGGACACAACACAAGGTTATTATGGCGGCATACCTACTTAAGACGCCATCCAGACGGGCTTGAGGCCTACCATGTAGCTAGGGTGGGTTGTTTTATCGCCTTTTACGACAGGCCGTAGAAGTTATTTTTGATGTTGCTTCTTATTTTTATCGATTTTTCTAATCACAATGGTGCTAAAAGAGTTACACTTAATAGCGAGTATTCTGTCCCTTCCATCTAAGGGGAGGAATGATCCCAGCAGGGTGACTTGGAGCTTGTCAGCAGTGAAAACATTCTGCTAATGGTAAGCAAGAAAGAAAGAAATTCTATTTCATAACAAGCTATACAATTACAAAAACAGTTTCTTAATACATAAACAACAACAGATTACTAATCTAAAAGAAAAAAATAACCAATAAAAATATGTGCGACCCAAAATGTGCTTGTCCTAAAATAGGGTCAAGCTCAACATGTGCTGGTCAATAAGGCCAGCGGCGATCTTCCCTTGGACCTTATTTAAATGATGTCACGGCAAACTATACACAGATAATATATTTGTAAAAATAAACTTTAATTTTGTTATGAATATAATACATAATAATTTGTTAGTAACTGTGCCTAATATAAGAGTGCAATAAGGCGAACCAATGAATGTAAAAATAGTAAGGAATAAAACAAGATAAAATACAGATTACTTATCTATACAAATCAATAAAATTGGAGGGTCTGTTTGTAATATTAAAATAACCACTTTTTACTAAGTTCATTCGACGACGTATACATGGTACATATACCAAAACAACATTTTTTACAATTTTGTCTGTCTGTCTGTCTGTTTGTTCCGGCTAATCTCTGAAATGGCTGCACCAATTTTGACGGGACTTTCACTGGCAGATAGCTGATGTATCAGGGAGTAACTTAGGCTATTTTTATTTTAGAAATAAATAATAGTTTTTGTTAAAAATGATAAGTTTTGGAAATTTTATATCCCAATTTAAGTTGACCTCAGATTTATATCATCAACCATAGGAAATTGGGTTCAGCTTAGGCTGGACATGGCAGGTTGAATTTCCAATTTAAGTTAACCTCAGATTTATGTCATCAATCATATGAAATAAGGTTTAGCTTGGGCTGGACTTAGTAGATTCGAACGTATGTATTCCGGAGGTACATGGCGTAACAGTTACATTCGATAATACTGACTGTTTGCATATTTCATTTATATTTTAGGGTTTATAGGGTTTTTAAAATATATCCAAAAAATTCTGCCCAAAGTCACTATTCCACGCGGACGGAGTCGCGAGCACAGCTAGTCGAAAATAAAATACTAATATAAAGTTTTTGATGAATAAATAAAAAAAATGTTTTAAGTTTAACTCTGAACCTGTTAACAGAGGTTAACTTTCTGATTGGTGGAGGAATATTAATCCAGCACTTTGTAGAGGCATACTTAAAACTGCCTCTGAAAGCAGCTGAAAAATGTTGATGTGCTGCTAACTGTAAAGCACATTGTCTCAGTCCAGTGGACCCACGACTAGATATCCAAGAGAGCTTGTTGTATAGGTACTTGGGCACTTTGTCCTTGATGACTCCGTAAAGAAAACAAGCCAGATGTAATTTACATCTGTGCATCATTTTCAACATCCACTGTTTATTAAGATATGGAGTAACATGTTGTCTTGGTGGGATATCGATATATTCCAGCAAAATTAATATTAATTATAAACATGATTGACCTGACTTGATTCCACAACCTAGATGAACCACTAGTATTGTACAAAGGGCTTTTTGTGAAAACTTTTACTGATCAACAATATTATATCCTGCATCTGGATCAATCAGACGATCTAAGGTCAGTAAACAAGTTGTATCATAACAAAAAACATGTGTGCGATTCACACACGATAGAAGTGAAACTTCAGTAAATCGACAAAAATACAAGCAAGTATTAAATACACACCGACATTTACTCTCTCGCTCTGGCTCACTAATTACAGGCGATTATAATTAAAAACTCACATTTAAAGATTTTTTTTAAAAAGTATTGTTTCCGCCCGGGATCGAACCGGGGGCCTTCTGCGTGTTAGGCAGATGTGATAACCGCTACACCACGGAAACTGTACTCACAATGTCGAAATACTTCAAAATAAATACACACCGACATTTACTCTCTCGCTCTGGCTTACTAATTACAGGCGACTATAGGAGAGACCGAAATATACATATTTCTGTCTCATTCTTTGCTGGCTTCATCCTACACATTTTTGTATTTGTGTCTCTTACCTGTCGTTTTTACGTTGCATCCGGTTTGAAATCACAACGATTCTAAAGAAGTTTCACTTCAATAATACTATAAAATCTTAAACCACATTTTCTTATAGTTTGAACTCTCGAAATAGACTTTAAACTTTTTACATAACTACTTAAATCTCTGCTTCCTGCCCTTATCTCAGACTATGGGGGGTCGGCACAACATGTTCTCACCTTCCACTCTCCTATGTTAGTTGCCATCTCAACATTCACACCTTTTTCACCATACATTCTCTTTGTTATATGACATTGTTTTCTTAGCATTATATGACAATACCTGGCTAGCTTTTCAGATTCATTTCATATATTAATTTCTAGTTTTATTCATTCTTGTATCTACTTATCATTAATGATATAAAAATATTAAGGATTATAAAACAGTAAAAATACGAAGCATATGTAGATAATATAAGATTTTTTTAACGTAATTTCACGTCGTAGATCTATATCAAAGGTTCAAAGTCCTAAACAATAACCTTGACTTAGACACTAGCAAACAATGATGACACATTTAATCTATGTTTTTCTAGATATTGAACTAATTTTAGAGCTCAAAACTACTTACTTTAGCCAAATAAAGACCGAATTAATACTCTCTGCCAACTTGATTTACGAAGTATGTTTCTTTCGGATACTGACACAAATATCCAATTTTTTTGTCGTGGTCGCGTAAATTGGTATTTTTTATATTGAATTCACTATTTGACGCGTTGTTTGTATCTAATTTCTATTAATTATACGAAATTGAAAAACATCACAGACGTAACACCAGAATGGACTTGCTGTCAAAAAATGACAACAAATATGATATAACAATCAGCTGTCAAAACTATTACTTTTTTTAATATTAGAATTTAGTTAAGATGTCTAATGTCTTTTAGCTGAAGTCTCAACACAAAGTTAGTTTATGAAGCAAACAATTGAATTATAAATAATTTCATCAAAAATAATGTGTATGTTAAAAAAAACATGACAAGACAGAAGTAGAAAAAGCTAGTTACAATAGAAAAGTCTCTAGCATATTTAATATTAAACTTAATTACTAAAACATGCCAGCGCTTTGATTAAATAAATAACACCTCTTCTGCCCGTAATCAAAGCACCATGTATATTATAGGTAGCATCCTACTGTATATAGGCACGTATCGTGTTTATTGTTTTTAAATGTGAAATGGACGAAAAAGGATCAGATCAATGATCAGAAGGACTGAACATTGCGAACAAGCTAACGCGAAGACATTTAGAAATACAATTATGAAAGTTAAACTGGCCATGCAACTTCTTAGCAAAAGAGTTTCTATTAGTTTAAAATTTTGCCGCGAAACCCTAAAACTGGACAAATTTGAAAAATCTGCTGGCACACAAAATTTATTACGCTTTTGAACGACCTATTTGATGTTTTTAATTCAAGAAGATTAACACAATACTGTTTTCGTCGGCCATTGTCAAAAGATAATAAAGTAAATATATTCGATCTTCTTGAAGAAGCCTAAAAATATATCTTAAATTTAAATATAAAAACTACTAGGAAACGTACGTACCACGAAAATGAGGCCGCTATAAGAATAAAACTTAAGAGTTTTGAGTCAGTCTTAAGTGTTCAAATTAATAAAGGTTCTAGGGGAACGCTGACATGCATAGAGAGCTTAAAACACTTAATAAAACCCTTGTTGAGGATACAAAAGAAATGGTCTATATTTCTACTTATCGTTTAAGCCAAGATCATTTGGAACTTTCTTTGGCATGATAAGAATGAACGGAGGACATAATGAATGAAAATGAATGAATGAAAACTCTTTATTGTTCACCTTAAATATATATACAAGAAAATGAAATAAACTTACAAGCTACTGAACAATGGGTGGCCTTATCGCTTAGAGCAATTTCTTCCAGGCAACCCTAATGACAAAGGTGCATACAGAAAACTATTATAACTACCACATGGAAATACAAGCAGTCGTAACAGGTAACTGTGTACCATTAGAAGATATTTACTTGTTCTTCTGCAGTAAAATGAATTAATCAAACCACTTTTTCTGAACGTTTTGACGATTACGAAGAACAACCGTACCAAGAATCAGTAAGTCACGCATCTCATGTAGACATTGCTTCTCTAATAGCTTCGACTGATGACCAAAACTACAAAAATTATGTCGTAGGCTACATTGCTGGAAATGTTGCAAGATACATAATGAAAAAAAAATTAAGTGTAATTTTTGTATCGATAGCTTGCTAGCAAAATAGATTAGATTACTCTTTATTGTACACATTATAATTACACTATACATTTCAATTTAAAGCGGTGTTATGGTACAATGGGTGGCCTTATTGCTAAAAGCAATCTCTTCCAGGCAACCTTTGGATGGACAAGATTTTAAGTTTGGTAAGGCGTGTAGTGTACACACGTAATAATATAATAAAAAAAAATAAGAAAAAAGGGAAACAAAAAATTATCTATAAGGTATTAAAGATAAAAAAAAACATAATACATATATATATAAGATAAATAAGATATATACACAAATACATACAAATCTATTAGATAGGTGTCTTATTAGATAACAACAATAACTAGTTTATAATGATAAATAGTACTCTTTTAAAAGGTTGTTGAAGCTGTGTATTGTCTTAGCAGATCTGATTTCTAATGGCAGAGCATTCCAAAGAGCGACAGATTGTACAAAAAATGATTTTACAAGGAACTGGGTTGTGTTTAGAGGAGTCATCAGTCGCAAAATAACAATTGTGGTTTCACAAATTGGTTGCTTTAAGGGACAACGGCGGCTTAATTTATGTCTCAAAAGCTGTTTATTTAATCTGCGGTATAGCTGAAAATTATTAACTTAATAAATAATAAATAAATATTTTTGTGACAATTCACACAGCGCCATCTAGTCCCAAACTAAGTAGCACAGCACTTGTGTTATGAGTACTAGACAACTGATATACTACTTATATACTTTTTTTTTGTAAACAAATACATATTATACATAAACACCCAGACGCGAGACGGGAATCGAACCCGTGACCTCCGCAAGCGTACCGAAGTGCGTTATCCGTTACGCCACCGAGGTCGCCGCTATCACTTGCTTTGATAATTATGGAACAACTTGTTGGTAGGTCTGTTTTCCCTAATGCAGAGGAACATGTGAATGTGAAAAATCATGTTAACAATTTGTCAAGGCTCATTCATCATCATCATCATCTAAGCGTAGTATCCCGGTTGCAACCTAAACTTTCGTTTCGGTGCCCGGGGTCCGCTTTCCGACTTTCTACTCCACTTCGCACGGTCTTCAGCATCCCTGGTAGTGAGCCCATTGGCACGCATATCACCCCTTATGACGTCAAGCCAGCACTTTTTGGGTCTACCCCTCCTGCCGGGGCCCGGCGGAGGCGGCATGGCCAGACATTTATTTCCCACGTAATCATCCGGTTGCTGTAAAACGTGGCCGTACACACATCCACCGCAGCATATTCATCTCCGTGACACGCAGTTCTTGCCTGTGTCGCTCTAGCACCAGCCACGCTTCACAGCCGTATAAAAGGACAGGCCTAATGATGGTCTTATAAACCTGTCAAGGCTCATTATTGAAAGATATTTGCGCATTCGTCTTTTTTACGAGGCGAAAAAAGACAATGTAGTAAAAACAACATTATCAAAGCGGCAATTATTCAGGAAACACAGTTTACAGGTTTCTAAACTGATTATATCTAAAATAATTTGTTTGTTTTTCTTAATATGGGGACTGTTTGATAAGAAACTTTTTTTTACTTGATTGGTTTACTTTAGTTACACAGTAAATAAACAAATAATTGTATACAATCTGTAAAATATAAATTGTAATTTTTTACGTGTTGTTTTCCTTAATTCGTTAAAAAAAATTATTCTCGTTGTACGATGCCGGTCACGGACCGAGATTGCACCGTACGGGAAGGAAGGATCGCTCGAGAGCAGTGGACTGTATGGGAGAGGAATGGGATAGGAGCGGTGGCAAGAGAGACACGATGTCTTGCAACGGGCAAAGAAATTCGCACTGACCTTGTTTTCACCCCTTCCCGGTTCGGTTCAGGTCGTTGAGGAACTGTTGCACGGCACCAGCTAAATTCACAACACTGAACACACACAGATTTAATGGCACGGCCAATTAGAGTAACCAGGGAGGTCGAACGTCGACTGTCCCGTCCAGTTATTTTATTAGTTTTATTTTATTAGTATATATTGCACACGGTGCAAAAGGCGGTTATCTGGTCAAACGTTGACACAAGAACACAATTTTTCGTCCCGCCCTCGCTTACCATTATTATCTCACCGAGAGTGAGGGTAGATAACAAAAATCAGGTGGCGGGATTTCAAATACCCCTATGCAAGCACCGAACACTCGTATTATAACAAGTATACATTACCATACCCATACTTTACCACACATAGCTATTTATAATTATTGCCAAAAACAAATGATTATCAGCGACCGAATTATTTCCCCACTTTCGGCAACTGGACCTTCACTGACAACATTACTCAAGTGTATGTGTGCGTGTCGCCGAGCGTAAGCACGTAATCGTCACGCCTGTGTGAATCGGTTTGGTGCTTCACTTTTGACTTTGACACAGCGCTTCAGTTCAGTTCAGTTCTTAAGGTTATGGCTCCAATGCCTCTAGCATCGATTTTGCCAGTATCGGAGTTACAAAAGTGACAGGTTGTAATAAAATAAACTGTAATTTAAAACGCGGGAGTTTCGAAAGCTAACGTTATCTGGAATCCTGAGGACAACACAGTTTCTATTTGTTATAAATTGTATTAACATACTTATAAGTAAATACAATTTTTAATCAAAAACTTACATAAAACTAGAATATATTTAGTATGGACAAGAGTTAACATGTAATTTACATTAATAGGGCGAGGGATATCTGTAGGAAGAATTTCATAAATGGGAGTAGAGATTTTTGGACAATGGAAAAAAATATGATCAATAGTACCCTCGTCAAGTCCACACTCGCATAAAGAATGGTCCCGTACCCTTATTTTAGCCAGAAAAACTGGAGAACCAACATGACCCAAACGTAAACGAATAATGGAGGAAGTGACATTTTTAGGCAGAAACTTATGGCGGCAAAACCAAGGTTTCGAGAAATTAATATCAGGTTCCAGGGAACCAAAATGTTTTACACCAGTGATTCTAATCCTATGCCAAATATCATTCCATGTCCTATACATATCCAACACCACAAGAAATCTTAGGTCCCTACTGAAACACTTGTACATGTTGTAAGACCCACCCTAGTTGCACTTCTGGCACACTGATCAGCCGTCTCATTTCCTTTTATTCCGCTATGACTAGGAATCCAGGCTAAAACAATTTCAGAGCCCGAGGTGTGACACTTTAGTAGAGGCTCCTTGATTTTTAGAGTAATTGGGAAGTTTTCTTTTGACCGAAAAGGAAGTTTATCTAGGTCTCGTAATTGTATGTCTGTAGACTATCTTTCTATGTGTAATTATTTTATGTCATTTAAATTACAATTCCTAAGACATGTCAGTGATTTGATTAAATAATAAATAAGTAGAACAATTTAACATTACTATTACTAAAAAAAACTTATACATATATTAAAAACATTTAATTTCAAATTATTATGTAATACACACAAAATAACTCATCCAGGCAAACATCTTCACCAAAATATACATATGGCATTAAAAACACTTTATTAATCACTCAAATCCAAATCTGAATCGCTGTCTTGTCTCCCCCTGATCGTCTTCTTGCTCTGTATTTGTAGCATTTTCTGCTTCTTCGCTTCTGCGGGTGGAATTAGCAAATCTCCAGAATATTCTATCACATCTGATCTGTAACGATAAATATAATTTAATTTCGCGCATCTGAAACTCTACGGACAGTGGCGTAATAGGGTGGCATGACTAACGTGACCATTTTTTTCGTGTCAAAGCGGGACGTCTACGGAATTTCGTATATAAATAAATACATTTTAAGATACGTCAGTGTAAGATGTGTATTTAAGTGCAGAATAAAAATTATGGTTTAAAAGATGACTTGAAATAATTTATTATGGTATCTTACCCTCACTGACATCTTAATTCTTACACCAACTTACCTAAAAATAATATTTATAAATAATTTCGCAACAAAACACTACTTTGCTACAGCGAAATTAGAGTTACTTTAGTATGTATTTTGTAATACAATAAGGAGTGTGGGCTAAGTAAGTATACGGTAAGTTTCTAATAAACACATGCACAACAGATAAATGAACTATCATTTTTCGTCTATCCTGTTCTCGCATGTCAGTCGCTCGCTCTCGCTTGTTCCTGACTGTCAACCCGCATCTACGCTGCGCTGCCGTCTTTCGCGATACTAATGTAGGCAAGTAGGTATAAAGGTTTATTCGTAAAAGCGGGACATTTTTGTTCTCGTTGGGGACAGCGGGACGTATGGTCACGTTAGGCATGACGGCGAAATTCCACGTCCCCCCCCCCAGCCGGGAAGGGCCCCCTGATCTATGGGCAGCCTGATGGGCTGAACACAGGAAAATCCTAACATTTAGTAATATTTATATCAGTTAATAGTAGTCTACTGTTGGATGAAGGCCTCCCCAAGTTTGTCCCTTTCCCATCCAGCCCCGACCGACAACCTTGCGCAGGTCATCGTCATCAGTCCATCGGGCTGGGGGTGTCCTACATTACGTTTGTCTAGACGCGGTCTCCACTTCAGGACACGTTTGCTCCAACGCCCATCGATCATAGGTTCTGCGATAAACATGACCGACCTATTGCCACTTTTTTTTTTTTTTTTGTTCCCATTTTGCTATCTGCAATCGGCTACATAGCCATAATCAGATTGTTTCCATGTCCACATTGATTATAGGTGGCACTCCTGTAAGTGATTGCCACTTTAGCTTATATTTTGCGAGCTATGTCGGCTACGTTGGTTCTGTTATGGACTTCCTCATTTCAGCCCTCCGAGTGGAAATGTGATCCAGTCCCACCTTCAGTGTCCACATTTCGTCTCCTTAATTTCATAAACAAGTTAGTAAAAAATGCATTCATAAGAAAAAGACAACACCCGCTTTTTAGCACTTTTGCTGATCAAAAGCTAGAAAAAAGAATTTTAGTAATAGAAATGAACCCTGAATTGTAGGTTACAAAAAAAATTAGGTAACTGTATTAGCGTTTTTTGTATCCACATCAAGTAGTGATTTATCCTTACTAATAAACTTTTTTTTTATTGCTATAGGACAGCAGACAGACTGACGGCCCGCTTAGAATTTAGCAGTAACCGTCGCCTATAGATGTTTTCAACGCCAGTGGCATCGCGAACACGCTGCTGTCCCATAAAGGAACAGGAACTTGGGTCTTGGGTCACTAATGCCGGAACACAACACAAAGTTATTATGGCGGCATACTTAAGACCGAAGGTGGTCGCCATCCAGACGGACTTGTGCCCTACCACGTAGCTAGGGCGGGTTGTTTTGTCGCCTTTTACGACAGGCCGACCTCGGCCGCAGAGGTTAGTATTCTTTCTCCGCCCCTGCACAGATAAAATGCATTGCATGTTGCTCTGAAAACTTTTTCAACTAATAATCTCAAAACTAAAAACGGGTCTAATGGATGATTTTTAACCAAGATACTGCTATCCGAAAAATCGCTAAGAATTTAAATTTTTTGGACCTTTAATTTTTACATTAGTATATTTTAATCCTGGATCCAGGGTTTCAAACTTCAAGAATGTTCTTAAGAATGCCCTCGGACTATTCAATGACAAAACATTTTAGTGTGTGTGACATAATTATTAAAATAACTTGGTTGCAAAGAAACGTCCATAGACAGGAGGAATAGATATACCATACTTTATTTGGGAGGTGAAAATGCATTACGCATCGCCGCGTGGGAATAGACGGCGGGGTGGCGTGGGACTCCCGTATACGCCTTAAATGCCGAGGCCACGAGACGGATTAGTCAGGCCGCGGCCCCGATAGGCGCTGGCCCACGTTCACGGACCTCTTCAAAGGAATACCATACTGTCTCAACATTTAAAGGAAAATAATAATTTAAAACTTCTACCACACCTGGCGATCCTCCACTCTAGAATGTCAGTGGTGAAGTCATCCCGGTTGCCCAGATCCGTGAATCCCACAATGAAGTCCTTGGTCTTGTTGTCCTTCACCAGCCCAATTGTTGGTATCACGCGGATCTTGAGCCGATCTGCCATTAACATCATTATTAACGTTATCACATTGTATGTAATCAAAGAAAATCAGTTGTGTATAATTCAATTAATTTTATTAAGAAGGTAGTCGTCAAAATAAAATGTCGAATAACGAAGTTTTCGTACGCATGCGTGCTACACCTCTTGCCCACTTATCCGCGGCAAGAAAACACACATCAATATTTCTTAAAATTTTAACAACTTTATATTAAATGAAGATATGGCAATATTTTTTTTTGATGAGGGCCAAGTGTCTAAGAAATAAATATATGAAAATTTAATTGAAATCTATCCAATAGTATTGCCGTGATGCGCGCACAACTGCAGCCCTTTATCATTTTATTTATAATGACAGATTTAAACTAAGTGAATTTTGTAAGGAAATATTCAACTTGAAGAGGTTATTTTGAGTTAAAGTAAAAATAAATAGAACCAAACATCCAAAATGGAGCCCAATAGTGACACATTGGTACCCTAGAGATGGAAAAAGATACAGGGGCTGGCTAAATAAGCCTGAAGCTGGCAGTTGGTCCCTTTTGGAGATGGGCAGCTCTGAATAGAGCACACTGGCACGAGCCGGAAGCTTTTGCCAATAGGCACCCCAAAATTAGAGACAGAAACTACAAATAAAAATCCTAGTTATAGAGGTAAAAAACATTTTCATTCGCAAGTTAAATATGTAACATTATGTATTTTCGGTCTCTACCACGTAGAAAATGCAATATAGGTACCTGTTAAAAACGGTGCTCTCTCAACATCCAACTTAATGAATCTTGTTTCAATGTGTTTCTTTGCCAATATCTTTAAGTGCATATCCACAATCTTGCAACGAGGGCTATCATTCTTGTAGAAATGGCACACCAAGTTGGTGCTTTTGTTGCACACTGTGAAGAACTCCTTCTCACCGTCGATCTCTGTGTATTCACCGTGACCCTTCGAAGTTATACTTCTTTTAATTATGAATAAAATTTTTACAGCAAAAAACAACATAATGAAGTTAGCTAACTTTTAACTGTGCAGGAGTGGAAAAATGGTGAAAAAATACTGCCTCTGGGGTCGGCCTGTCGTAAAAGGCGACAAAACAACCCACCCTAGCTATGTGGTGCTAAACCTACCCAAGCTAACCTAAGATTATAATGGTAGCATACTTACACATCAGGGGTGGTTGCCATCCAGACAGGCTTGGAGCCCCACAACGTAAGTAGGGTTGTTTCATCGCCTTTTACGACAGGCCGAACCCAGCAGCAGAGGTTAGTATTCTTTCTCTACCCCTGCACAGAGAAAGATCCAGAAGAAATACCACCCCAAACTCACATTGGCCAACCATTCTTGCTTGAGTTTTGCTCTCTGCTTCATCTCTGCTATACGCTGCTGCCTAATTGCCTCCAGGTCGCTGTTGTCCATTGTCTCCAACCTAGAATTTTCAACATAATATTAGCATATTTTTTTTTCTTCTTTTTTTGGTGTTTGTGTCGCATGTTTGCAACAACTTACTGCCAGCGTCGGGTGTGAGTGACAAGGTAGGGTGTAAATATGAATAAATTAAATGAGAAATCAAAATCTCGCTAGCATTCACATAAAACAAAACACTACTAGAAACAGAGAAAACAGAATAAAGGAGCACAACAAAAGAAAAGACAAAGCTAAAATTAAACAAAGGAATATCACAATTGAATGTTGTTATCATTAATATATTTACAAATCCTATGAAGGAAGAAAGGTTTGGGTGTGTACAGAAGTAGGGATTTCATATTAATAGGTTTTGGGATTTTTGAAGGTAGGATATCATACAAGGATGTGGGGTATAAAGGGCAATTAAAAAAGATGTGGTCACAGGTACCCTCCTCTGTACCACAGTCACATAGAGGGGAGGTCCGCACACAGATTTTAAATAAATGTGTGGGAGAATGTGAGTGGCCCAAGCGGAGTCTACAAATGATGGATAATATGTTTCTATTTCAATGAGGGGAATCTATGAAACCAAGGCTTTGTTGGGATTTGAGTATAACTAGAAAGTATAATGACAGAACTAGTGATATACTGGAAAGAAGTAAATCTAAAAAAAAAGAAAAGGTCAATGGAATACAAAAAGTAAGCCACTGGCGTTGCAAATACCCATAGGCGACGGTAACAGCTAAATTATAAATGGACCATCAGCCTGTCTGCTGTCTTACAGCAATAAAAAGAAAGTTAATAATTTTACACTTATTTTGAATTGGGTTCAAACCTGAATTACAGGCAATAATTTCCCCTATATCTAGGGCCCAGCAGACAAGCAAATAGCCCATCTGATGGTGATAACCTCCCCTATAAACATTTGCAATAACATAGACAGCCAGCTAATTATCTGGAGAGTATACAACATGAACTTTCTCGAGAATATTGTCCTGCAGGAGTATAAATAAAATAGCCTTAAATGGGGTGAAAATTACAAACCTTTCAATTTCATCGTCCAACTGTTTTTCGACTGTTTTCGCCACATGATGAAGTACTTGCTCCATTATATACTATTCTGAAAAAAGATGTTTTTAATTTTAGCAAGACTATTGCAAAAGCAATATCTTAAATAAATAAATCGAAAGCATTATTTAATGTAATAATTTTAAACCTAAAAGAGTCATGTCTTGTGGGCAGAATGACCTCATTCAAAACTATCGGAGCCCTCTGTTACAACAATCAAGAAATACAACTTTAACTTACCCTTTAAATCAGTTTTGGTGTAGTAAATAGACAGAGTATTGAACAAAGTTTTATTTAAATACACTTTTTATCCGTATTTAAATACAACGACGTCAATATATATAGAATAAACAAAAGCAGTACTACGTTACGTCGCAACCGGCAAACAAAATAGCAACTGATGGCTGATGGTAATGACAATGACATTTGGCATATACTTGCTGTCAGCAAGCACTCAGCATGTTCTTCCAAACATTAAAATATTTATTGCCCTAACCGTGGACCAAATTTTATTATTTACATTACATATTTCTACAAGATTCTGTGTATTATGGGGCCGTTCATAAAATACGTCAAGCTAAAATCAGCTTTTTTTGACAATTGAGATTGTTGGTGGTCGCCAATTTTTTAAAATGATTCAAAGTTTTTCTTGAAAACGATCTTGATTGGATTCGTGATTGATTTTTTTTATTGCTTTAGGACAGCAGACAGGCTGACGGCCCGCTTTGAATTTAGCAGTTACCGTCGCCTATAGGTGTTTGTAATGCCAGTGGTATCGCGAACACGCTGCTGTTCCATAAGGGTATAGGGACTTGGGTCACTAATGCGGGAACACAACACAAGGTTATTATGGCGGCATACTTAAGACCAAAGGTGGTTACCATCCAGATGGGCTTGAGGCCCAACCACGTAGCTAGAGTGGGTTGTTTTGTCGCCTTTTACGACAGACCGACCCCGGCCACAGAGGCTAGTATTTTTCTCCGCCCCTGCACGGATAAAAACGACTTAAACAACTTAACTATTTAGGTTAGTGAGAAAGAGCAACTGATAATTTCGATTAGTGATTGTAAGTCTGAAATCAATTTAAGATTCAGTATTGTAACAAATTTGGTCCGTGGCAAAGTAATAATAATAAATATCTCGTTATAGGCAAAAATGCCATCAGGCTTTTAATATAAATATCATCAACTTATTTATATGAAAGCGGATTTAGCAAACTAGTTGCAATAAAAACTGAATACTGCTTGCATTTAAACCCTGATGATGATATGTGACTTGCAATTACCAACATATATTCGAACATTGATGAAATATTTAGAAACTCGTGGCCTCATACATTTCATTGAAGGGTAATTTTACTGATTTTTAAGTTAGGTATATAAAAATATTTTCTTATAATTATAAATAAAATTAATATATGTTGAATATAGTGATGTTTTTAATCAAGAAACCGAAAAAAATGCGCAAAATTTACATCACTATTTGTGATCATATAACTATGGGTCACCAAAAATTTTCTCTCTACTGAAGGGGTCGTAGTCGAAAAAAGTTTGTGCACCACTGGTTTAGTGTGCCCATAACACAAGTTCTAAGCTTCTTAGTTTGTCCCTGTATAAATTGTCCCAATATACATATATATTTAATTCACGCCTATTACATTTTTTTAAGTTATCAAATTTTAAGTAGAAATTGACCTAAAAATGTAAATACTATGATCACACAAATATTTTATTAAAATATTGGTCAAAGTGTCATATATTAAATAGTATTTATATAATTTTCTACAAGTTGGCAGCAGTGGTGAATCTTGCACAGTAAAGGTTAACGGATTGTGCCATTTATCACAAATATTTGATATATATTTACAAAACGAGCTTATTAAGTGACTTATTTGTATTATTTAACTAAATTAGCTTAGTGTTAAGTGTTTTAACGTTAATATGGATCTCGATGAACGCTGTGTGCTGTGAAAAAACAATTACAAGTAACGTATCATGGCGGATATGTTTAATACAATAATGTTTATGTGTTTTTAAATTAAAAATACATAATTTATGCAAAGGTGATGCGTTAAATCGTTGGTAAGTAGAGCTAAAATAATTTTGGTGATAACTAAACCTTGTTTATATGTATTGATGGTGAAATATCGTTCATTTTCGTTGAGATATTGTTTATATATAAAAAAGTGTAATAAACAAGTTTGGTAGGTATTCAGGTCGCGTATAGCAATAATTGGTCAATATCAAAGCCATTTCGTGATTGCTCTGTTGACATTTACTAAGTATGTCGTAAGCTGGAAGTAGGTCATCGGCTTTGGGGTTGCGGCGCGCGCAGTGACGTCACGAACCTATAGAAACCACCCCCTAAAACCACCACCTGAATTTCACTTTCGATGTAAACTGAACGCCAGTTGCGTTTAGTGCTAAGTAGCATCTATAAATAATGTATCACTTGACTGGGTGTTTAATATGTATTTATTTACTCAAAAGTGCTAACAAAGCCGTAACACAAGTGATATGCTGCTTACTTTGGGACCAGATGGCGCTGTGAATTGTGCCAGTATATTTATATAATGGACCCTAGGGTTCTGTAAGGCAAATTGTAGTGTTTTATTTAAATAGTGTTGTTAGGTTTGATTTACAAATCAATGTTTTTAAATATTCAATTGTGATACTGCATCCTAGTCTTAATATATTAAATCAGGAGACCCCGTTAAGGAAGAAAGGGGCCCTAGTTTCAGTTCCTAGAGTACTGTTACATTGTTATTGACAACCTCTGTGGCGGAAGGGATAATGCACTTGGTATGTTTGTGAAGGTCACAGGCTCACAGGTTTCATTTCCATTTCGCATCTGGGTGTTTATGTATAATATGTATTTATTTACAAAAGTATATAAGTAGTATATCAGTTGTCTAGTACCCATAACACAAGTGCTATGCTACTTAGTTTGGGACTAGATGGCGCTGTGTGAATTGTCACAAAATATTTATATTATACTAGCTGTGCCCGCGACTCTGTCCACGTGGAATAGTGACCTTATCACTAAGGGGTATAAAAAATAGATGTTGGCCGATTCCCAGACCTACTCAATATGCTCACAAAATTTCATGAGAATCGGTCAAGCCGTTTCGGAGGAGTACGGGAACGAACATTGTGACAAGAGAATTTTATGTATAAGTATTATGAATTTTATTTATATGTATTATTAGGTCCCAGGGATCTTTACTGACCTTTAATAACAGTCAATGATTATTATTAAAAATTACAGTCATTAGAAGCTGACCCAGCCAATGTTGTTCTGGCATTTAAATAAAAAAAAAAAAAAAAAATTTTTTTTTTATTTGGGAAACAAACAATTACAATACATCATAATATAAAGAAAACATAAAAATTAACAAATCAGTAAAGTTTCCACTTATAGGTAATACACATAACTGCATCATCCAATAGAATAATAGTGATGTCATAAAATTAAAATTACAAAATACATCAAAAAATAATTGAGAGATCTAAACATAATACTTAATACTTTAGTCATTTGCATAATTCGATTATTTTCAATTTATAATGTTAGAGCAAAAAATGTGTACCCTGGTGTAAGATTTATTATAATCGAGGCAAGATCTGTGCAAAAGAGTGTTTCTTGCTAGATTCGACTTTATTGAAGGTAAAGAAAAAAGTGACGCCTTGAATTTAAACGGGGACACCTCAGGAATACCTGACTTATAAGGAAAGGGGAATCAATGTGATTGTTGAGTAACTTGAATAAAAATACTTGGTCCCTCATAGCCCTCCGCACTGATAATGAATAAATTTCAGGCAATTGTTGATTCATACGATCACATTTATATTTCAAGTGTTTTATAAATTTATTTTGTACGGATTCAATACTGTCTTTATATATATTGTACTGTGGGTTCCACACTGTAGATGCATATTCCAAGATGGATCTCATGTAAAAATTATACAGTAAGGTCAATATGGAGGGCATTTTAAAATCTTTTCCAACTCTAAGAATAAATCCCAAAATTTGGAAAGCCTTATTAACTATGTGATTCACATGGGAACAAAATTTCAATTTAAAGTCCAAGTGAACCCCAAAGTCTCTCACCTCAAATACGCGTTCCAGAATACTATCACTCAAACTATATGTGAAAATAACTGGCTGGGTCTTTCTTGTAAAAGATATGATGTTACATTTACTTATGTTGAGTTTCAAATAATTATTATTGCAGTAGTTAGAGAGACGAGTGAGGTCATCTTGTAAAAGAGTACAGTCATAGTCAGAATCAATAGTTCTAAAAATCTTCATATCGTCAGTGTAAAGTAAGATACTACTATTTTTTAAAGTGACAATTACATCATTTATAAAGATATTAAACAATTCACCCTATTTCACCTCAAGCAACTTTCGTTATCACGACAATAAGAAGCATATGTAAATATGTGATAAAAACTATCCTATCTTGGTGTGCCAGCAAAACACACATTTAAAAAAAATGTGAAATTTATTACATAGTTTAGTTCATATGAGCTCTCAGGGGTGTGAAGAAACACCTGGGTGGTTTTAGTGGGTATACTAGCTATTTGCGTCCCTCAGCATAGAGAGGAGGACATACATGTACATTGCATGGGGAGCCCCACACTACCCCAGTACCATACAAGGTCTAGTTTTTTTTTTTATTGCTGTAGGACAGCAGACAGGCTGAAGGTCCACTTAGAATTTAGCAGTTACTGTTGCCTATAGGTGTTTGCAATGTTAGTGGCATTGCGAACACGCTGCTGTCCCATAAGGGTGCAGGAACTTGGGTCACTAATGTCGGAACACAACACAAGTTATTATGGTGGCATAGTTAAGATTAAAGTTAATCACCATCCATACATGCTCGAGGCCCTACCACATTATGGGTTGTTTTGTCGCCTTTTATGACAGGCCGACCCGGCCACAGAGTTCAGTATTCATGCATAGATAGTTAAGATATGCTTACCACACTTATTGCCGGTAGCTAAAACTATAAAATGACCTAAAGAGAATAAAGATGGTAATTGTTAGCATTAGCAAGACTTGTTGGCACATCACATTATCTAATCAATTTGCTAACCTTCATATAAGTGTGCCAAGTAAACAGATTTAGACTTTTCTGGGTAATTGTTTGTAAATACGGGGCTTGAGCTTAGTTTAGAATTCTGCTCTCATCATCATCATACCACCGTAATCCCCTCCAGCACTCTAAATATATATTTCTAAATACTGGGCTTGAGCTTAGTTTAGAATGGTGCTCTCACCATCATTTTACTATTGTAATCCCACCATCACTGGGTCATCATTTCAGCCGGAAGACGCCCACTGCTGGACAAAGGTCTCCCCCAAAGATCTCCACGATGATCGGTCCTGCGCTGCCCTCATCCAACCTATTCCGGTGATCTTGACCAGATCATCGGTCCATCTTGTGGGAGGCCTACCAACACTGCGTCTTCCGGTACGCGGTCGCCATTCGAGGACTTTTCTGCCCCAACGGCCATCAGTCCTTTGAGCTATGTGCCCAGCTCACTGCCACTTCAGTTTTGCAATCATCCGGGCTATGTCGGTTACTTTGGTTCTCCTGCGAATCTCCTCATTTCTGATTCGATCTCGCAGGGAAACTCCAAGCATAGCCCTCTCCATTGCCCTCTGAGCGACCATGAGCTTTCTCATAAGGCCCATAGTTAGCGACCACATAACATAACAGTGATTCTCAACCTTTTTTTTGTTGCGGCACATATTTAACGATTTCAAAATTTGGCGGCACACAAAGAAAAAGATAATAAAAATTATCACTGGGTAATTGTTTGTAAATACTGGGCTTGAGCTTATAGACTACAGGCCCATGGCAAAAATTGATGGGTCATTTGAACCACCAGGAGACCTATATAGAAAGGTAGAAGGGCATAAAATAATAAGATTCAGCACTATGCTGACACTTGCAAGCTGAACCATAAAGTACCCCTGGAATGGTAGTGTCATTTTCTTCAGCCAAGAAATATGGTCTGCATTAAAATGTACTGCATTATTTTTTTCTAATGCATTTACCTGAATACTATTTAAAACAATGATAATATGTAGAAAATTACTATATTTAATTAATCTACGATTATTTAAACTTTTTAAATAACTAGCTGTGCCCGTGACTCCGTCCGCGTGGAATAGTGACTTTAGGCAGCATTTTTTAAAAAATGTTAAGGGTGGACAACCCTTATCACTAAGAGGTATGAAAAATAGATGTTGGCCGATTCTCAGATACTCTTCCTTCTTCTTCTTTCTTTGTATTTATGGCTCCAATGCATTTGGCATTGATTTTGCCAATGTCTATGTTATTAAAAAAAAGTGACAGGTTAAATGTAGCAATAGTATTTATTAGATAAATATGGTCGGTAAATTGAATTCTGAGATCCTGAGGACAACACAAGAAGCAAGTTAGTATTAAATATATATATGAAGCCTTATAAGTAAATACTGTTAGTAATTAAAAAGTTAGAGAGTGTATATATTAGCTTAGAGTGCACAAGTGTTAAAAGGAAATTTAAATTAATGGGGCGTGGGATTTGTTTTGGCAATAGGTCATATATAGGGGTCGATATCTTTGGACAGTGGAAGAATATATGTTCAAGGTTTCCTTCATCAAGTCCGCACTCACACAGAGAATGATCACGAATTCTAATTTTAGCTAAAAAGACAGGGGAAGATACCTGTCCAAGGCGAAGACGTATAATTGTGGATGTAACCTTTTTTGGGAGGGACTGGTGGCGTGCAAACCATGGTTTGCTAAAGTTTATATTAGGTTGCAGAGAACCATAATGCTGACCGACAGTTGTTCTACTTTTTTGCCATATCTTATCCCAACTTTTGATCATATTTGACGTTGTTAGCGTTTTTAAGTCTCTGGGAAAGTATTTGTTGTGAGTGGTTGATCCAATTGTAGTAGCCTGCTTAGCACATCTCAATATGCTCACAAAATTTCATGAGAATCGGTCAAGCCGTTTCAGAGGAGTATGGGAATGAACATTGTGACAGAGAATTTTATATATAAGATTTAAAAAATTGCATGTTTTATATTACTCTATAATTTTTTAGAAGTTTCTTTTGAAGGGCAATATTATATAACAAAATTGTTTTTAGCAATGTCATGTTGAAAAAAAAAGTTTTCATATGGATCAAATGACCTTCCACCTTTATAAATCAAGTACAAGATGAAATTAAGATAATTGTCGATATACATTTAAATTAACAATAATTAATTGACACATTATTTTTAATAGTACTTTTGAGTGCTAGATAATATTTTGGAACTGATGCTGTACTTTTTCAAATAACCCCACTGACTACGGAAGAGAGGGGGTTGCAACCCTCAATCTTTTCCCCTTGTCCATGATTTTTGTACGGCTTGCGGAATAATCGATTAGAAGAGGTATTGAAACTGTATGGAACAGATGCCCTACACAATCAAATGACCTAATTTATCCTGAAAATCGCCGAAAAAAAAAACCACTGTGTCGCACTATTTTTGTATGGCATTACGCCTTTTCTCATTATTTTTCATGGATCTATTGATGGTAAGAATGCTGTACAAAAATATATGGCCAAAATGTACCCGCTCGACCTGTGCTTTTGAATTCTCACGTGCACTCAGTTGGACAGCTTACAAGTGACGCATAGTGCTGAATCTTATTATTTTATGTCCTTCTATCTATCTACATAGGTCTCCTGGTGGTTCAAATGACCCATCAATTTTTGCCATGGGCCTGTAGTCTATTAGTTTAGAATGATGGATGCTGTTGTTGTCATTCTACCACTCCATAGGCTGCCACCAGTTAGATGTTCTTCCATCCATCCATTTCCTGGAGCCTCTTTTTTCCTGTATTAAACGGTTTCATATTACACTATCTCTGGATTTGGAATCAATTTCCAGGTGTTTTCTTTAAGACCGGCAGTACCTTGGCAATGCCTCTGATGTTGTAAACATCCATAGGTGATGGTAATCACCGGCTATCCCGTAATAATGCACGTCAGTACACTTGTAGAGGTCACAGGTTCAGTTCCCATCTCACGTCTGGGTATATATGTATAAAATTTATTTATTTATAAAAGAAAACTATGTATATAGTATACTAGGTGTCTAGTACCCATAACACAAGTGCTATTTTATTTAGGACAAGATTGCGCTATGTGAACTGTCCTAATATGTTTATTTATTACAAGAATGGTGGTCTATCTTTATTTGGTATTTATTATGTCCGTAAATTAAATAAAACACTTTTTGGAATTAAACCTTGTATTTGCTATGTAGCATTTTGACAATATGTGTGGTACCCACATTAATTGACATTATTATTTAACAATGTGAAAAAGTCAAGTACCTACCTACAAAGCTAATAAATAAAGGAATATTCATATATGACATACCTTCCCCCTAAGTATGATACAAAAATCTACCTACTACTACAAAATATCTTATAATTAAAAAATATAATAAAGTATATTTAAGCTAAGTAAAAGTTATCCTTCTGTCTCTGATAAGGTTTTCTATAATGTAAATCCAATTTATTTTTAATCTTTCCTGGTGAATCCGAAGGCCTTTCCATTGGTGGAATCCCTAACATATCAGCCCATTTGCTAGAATCGGGAATTTCAAGTATCTCGTCTGATTCTTGACTATTCTGCATCTCACTGTTATCTATTTGATCATTCCTCTCTGCTTGAACACATTCCTCAGGTTGACCCTCTTCGACAACTTCCTCTCTCTCCTGTGACCTTGTCTCTACTGTCCTCTCTTTTACTATTTGATCGATATGTCGGTTAACTACTATTCCATCTTCTGTTTCAATCCTGTAGCTAGATGGCCCACTCTTTTCACATACTTTACCAGGTAACCATTTCTTACCCCCTGTGCTATAATTTCGATACATCACTCTTTGACCCACTTTTGTCTCTCTGCCCTTAATGTCCTTATTCCTTTCAATTTGTTTTTCAGTCATCTTATGTTGGATGTTAGATGGATGTATTGTATCCAATAATGTGCGTAGACGTCTATTCATAAGTAACTCAGCCGGTGTTTTATTTGTTGTAGTACATGGTGTCGCCCGCAGTCCTAGTAAAAGATTTGGAATTCTAATATCCCATGGCAAGTCATCCATTTTTCGCAATTTATCTTTAATGGTCTGTACCATTCTTTCTGCCAATCCATTTGTAGATGGATGATATGGTGCTGTAGTCACATGGCGTATGTTATTAGCAATGAAAAACTGCTGGGTATCCTGCGATGTAAAGCTCGTGCCATTATCTGATACAACCACATCACACAGTCCATGTGTGGCAAAAACCATTCTCATAATTTTTACTACTGTGGCTGCAGTAGTATTATTTACAATAAAGATCTCAGGCCAGCGAGAATAAGCATCCACAATTATCAAGAAATTCTTGTTGTGAAAGGGTCCAGCAAAATCAACATGGATCCTTGACCAAGGTCTGGCCGGTGTAATCCACTCATAGGAAGTTCTTGGAGGCATGTGTCTGTGTTCAAGACATTTATCGCAAGCACCTACTAAAGCTTCAATGTCTTCATTTAGTCCTGGCCACCATACATAACTCCTTGCCAATGCCTTTGTTTGAACCATTCCTGAATGCATTCTGTGTAGCATCTTCAGTACATCTTGTCTTAGACTCTTAGGGATAATGACACGACATCCCAAAAGTATACAATCTTCATGTAATGATAGCTCTAAGCGGTGCAACCAAAATGGTCTTAGATCATTATCATTTATTCTGACTGGCCATCCCCGCTGAATATAATATGTAACTTGTGCTAATGTTTTATCTCGTTTTGTTTCGGTAATTATATATTGAATATCATATGGAAAATCTTCTGGTGTTTCAGCCATTAATAATACTTCACTTAGTTGTGGCTCGGATTGATTTGGGACAGGTTGTGGCCATCGACTCAAATTATCTGCAATCCCAATATCCTTGCCGGGTTTATATGCTATATCATAGCTATGAGATGTTAATGCTATGCCTATTCTGGTTAAACGAGGTGATAACATATTTGGCATAGGTTTTCGGGGGTCAAAAATACCAAGTAGTGGTTTATGATCTGTCACAATACTAAAGTGTCTGCCCATTAAATAGTTGTGAAATTTAGTGATACCAAACATAATAGCCGTGGCTTCTTTATCAAGCTGTGAATAACGGCGTTCATGTGCATGTAACGTTCTCGAAGCCATGGCAATAGGACGCTCAATTCCACATTCAGTTTTATGTGACAACACTGCACCTACGCCAAATTCGGAGCTATCACATGTCAATATTAACGGCTTCTGCAAGTCATAATGAACCAGGGTCAAATCGAATGTAATTAAGTGTTTTGCAGTATCAAAAGCCTTTTGTTCTAGCTCTGTCCAATTCCAAACCTGTGACTTCTCTAAGAGCCTGTGTAGAGGTTCTAGTACTGTAGCTTTGTGTCGAACAAATCTCTCATAGAAGTTGTATAAACCAAGAAATGCCTGCAATTCTTGTTTGTTCTTGGGTTCCGGTGTATTTACAATAGCCTCAACCTTACTAGGTGCGGGGTGAATGCCCTCAGCATCAATAACAAACCCCAGAAATTCTACTTGCTTCCTTGCAAACTTACATTTAGATCTGTTGAGACGTAAACCTGCATGACCAATTCTTTGTAGAACCGTATCTAATCTCACTTGCATTTCATGTTTTGTATGGCCACTAATAATGATGTCATCAATCAGTACAGCTACTCCTGCAATACCAGCAAGCAAGGATGTCATCAAGCGTTGAAATATTCCTGGACAAGCCTTAACTCCAAATGCTAATCTGTGTACTGTATAGAGTCCTTTGCATGTATTTAGGGTTAACAACTTTGAAGTTTTATCTGTAACAACCACCTGTGTATAAGCCCTTTCTAAATCCAAAGTAGTAAAAAATGTTCCACCAGCAACTGTCGCAAACACTTCATTTGCAGTTGGCATTGGATATGTATCAGATTCAGTTGCTTCATTGACTGTGCTATGATAATCTCCACACAATCTGATCTCGCCCGATTTCTTCACTATTGGAACTACTGGAGTAGCCCACTCAGAGTAAGATGTTGCCTGAAGAACACCTTCTTTTACTAGTCTATCAATTTCTTCTTCCACTTTCGCCTTAATTGCGTATGGTACAGGTCTAGCTTTTAGAAATTTTGGAGTAGCCCCTGGCTTTAAATGTATGTCAACTGGCTGTCCACGGTATGTACCAAGTCCCTCTTTAAAAACTTCAGAGTGTTTTTCTATTATTTTATCAATTTCAACATAATCTTCTTTAGTCATGAAATTAACATTCATTGAAATGTTTAGTGGTGCGAACCAATCTCGGCCTAATAAATTTGGACCATTTCCTTTAGCCACAAGTACAGGAAGGTTATGGGTCCCGGTCCTGTATTTGACCGGTAATGTAACTTGTCCCAGGAGATGGACAGGTGTTTCTGTCCATGTACGCAATACCAACTGAGTGTGGTGCAACACATTCTGTGGTAGACATCTTCGCAGAGAATGCCATGTCAATTCATTAATAATGCTGAAACTAGCTCCAGTATCAATCTGCATAACTACTGGTATACCAGCTAGAAATATTGTCACTTCAAAAGGGGACACTCTACTTCTACTTTTTACACAGTAAATACCGTTTAAGTGATCTTCTACCTCCGCTGTGAAGTTTGTATTTTGTTTAAAGATTTTCTTTTTTTGTAAACAAATCTTCTCTAAATGTCCCTTCTTCTTACAAAATCGGCACACTGTATTTACAAAACGGCATTCCCCCGCATGGTGTGCCCCACAACGATAGCACAAACGGGTTACCTTTGATTGAACAGCATTGACTTCCATTGGTTCAAAATCTGAGTGAGATGTAGGTATAGAAGTTTGCTGAGTTGTACTGGATGTACTCTGCCCTGGAGACCCTTGCATCATGCGGGCATCTCGTCCCGCACTTTCAGCTGACAACATAGCGTCCACTACATCTTGATAGCTTAAATTGTCACGTTTTAAAAGGTCATACTGCAATTGTCTGTCTCGCATACCACAAACTAGTCGATCTCGTAACATTCGCTCCAAATCTATAAAGTTACAACCTGAACTCAGTTTTCTGAGCTGAGCTATATAGTCTGCTGCCAATTCATCACATTTTTGATCTCGTTTGTAAAATTTAAATGACACAGATATCTCATTTGGTTTTGGACTATAATGTTTTGATAAAATTGTTTGTATCTCACTGAATGTCACTTCACTAGCTTTCCTTGGAGTGATTAATGCCAATAATGTTTCATACACCCTAGAACCACAAACTGTGAAGAAATTAGCTCGTCTAGCAGTATCTAACACAATTCCATTTGCTTCGAAACAAAATTTTAGACGGTCGAGATAAATGTCCCAATTGTCTGTTTGTGGGTTAAATTCATCAAATTTCACTGCTTTTGTATCCATTTTACACTTATTTTACCACTCGTCGCCACTATTATGTCCGTAAATTAAATAAAACACTTTTTGGAATTAAACCTTGTATTTGCTATGTAGCATTTTGACAATATGTGTGGTACCCACATTAATTGACATTATTATTTAACAATGTGAAAAAGTCAAGTACCTACCTACAAAGCTAATAAATAAAGGAATATTCATATATGACAGTATTAATAACAATACTTGGATGGCGAATCAATTACTGAAATACATAATTATATTTCAGATGCTGCGATGACATCACAGTGTTTGTCGGAAGTGGTGGTGGTGCGGCGGTGATGGCGGCTGCGACTACAAGCATGGCCCCATGAGCCGGCTGCTGTGCTGCCTGCGCGCGCGCCAAACAGACATGGGCGCGGCGCTCTCACACCCGCAGGTGAGCAAGGGGCTCCATTTCGGTATGCTTGAGGAGGTCATACATAGGTCAATGCTCGCATCTATAATGCCTACCTTTTTATTTCAAAAGAAAAAATATATGTAGTTTATCAGTAGTTGTTTTTTTTAATTGGTGTATGACAGCAGACAGGCTAACAATTTAGCAGTTACAGTCGCATATGGGTGTTTGCAATGTCAGTGGCATTGCAAATACACTGCTGTCCCATAAGGATACAGGAACTTGGGTCACTAATGCCGGAACACAGCACAAAGTTATTATGGTAGCATACTTAAGACCAAAGGTAGTCGCCATCCAGACGGGCCGACCCCGGCTGCAGAGGTCAGTATTCTTTCTCCACCCCTGCTCAGATAAAGTCTACCCATAACTTAAGTGCTTTGGTACATAGGTAGTTTGGGAATAGATGATGCTGTATAAGTTGTGCCAAGTATATTTATTCTATCAGGGGTTGGAATCATACTGCTCTATTCAACCAATGCCAGTCAAAGACAGAGATTACATTGTACAACCGATGAGTGGGAGAAAGAAGTATTGTGAAACTTTGCAGTAGACTAAGAAATTCGCACTGACCTCGATCCCAGCCCTGCCCGGCTTGGTTGAGGTCTGCATGTAAAGGAAATGTTGCAAGGCACCAGCTAAATGTGACAAATTTGAACACTGCAGGCAACGATTGGTACAACTAATGAGAAAAAGTGGAGTTACACGTCCCGCACGTTACAGAGTTCTATGCTTGTTTTTTTTTTATTGACTGATAGCCCACTCAATAGTAAGCACTTACCGTCGCCCATAGGGGTACAGGAATCTGGGTGTATTCACTAATGCCGGAACACAACATAAGGTTATTGTGGTGGCATACTTATAGACCAAGGGTGGTTGCCATCCAGACAGGCTTGAGGCCCTACCATGCTTTCACTATTTACCTCGCAGATACTGAGGGTAGTTTATAAAATCAGGAGGAGAGATCTCGACTACTGTTTATGCAAGGAGCAGATATAATTATTCAGGAGGAATTGTATATGTTTTAAGTGATTAATTTATTAAAATTAATTAATGTGAATAACATAGTTGTGTTTGGATTCCAGGAGGGTGATGCGTGCGACGGCGCTGGAGTGCCGGCCGCGCCCCCCACCATGGCGGATGTCATAAGGTATCATAGCACATTGTTTCTATGAAATAATTAATTATTTTGAAGGTGTTATTTTAATTATTTTTAACTTTTCAGTCTTTTTTTGTACTCTTTATTTACTTGTGTATCCTGTCATCCTTTTTTTTTTTAATAAAATAAATTTAAATAGGCGTACGTTTGATGCAATCTCACCTGATGGTAAGCGACGATGCAGTCGATGGTGTAGCATGCTTGCCTATAAGAAACCTGTTCACTCTCCTCTTGAAGACCCCTAAATTATAATGTTCGGGAAACACAGACGCCGGCAAAGAATTCCACTCTTTGGCGGTTCGCATGATGAATGTGGAAGCAAAACGCTTTGTGCGAATAGGGGGCATGTCGACCATAAATGGGTGGCGCATTGCCGTACGTCTGGTTGTCCTGTGATGGAAGGGAGACGGAGGAATTAAGTTGTGTAATTCCGCCGCACACTCTCCGAAAGGTATCCTGTAAAACACCAAGAGACTGGCAACTTTGCGTCAATGTTCAAGACTCTGAAGTCTAGTCTCAACCAAAGCATCGTTACCGATGAGTCTTGGCTCGTCTTTCTATAGAATCCAAGGCCTCCAGCTGATATTTGGCAGAGCCATCCCACAAGTGGGAACAGTACTCCACACATGATCGGACTTGAGCTTGGTATAGATCAAGAAGCTGTCCCGGTGTAAAGTACCGTCTCACCTTGGCCAGTATGCCTAGTTTTTTCCAGGCAAGGTTGGCCTTGGATTCAAGATGGTGACCACCTTTGCTCTTAAGTATGCCGCCATAATAACTGCGTTGTGTTCCGGCATTAGTGGCCCAAATTCCAGTACCCTTATGGGACACCAGCGTGTTCGCGATGCCACTGGCGTTGCAAACACCCATACGCGACGGTAACTGCATACAATAAAGAAAATTCCTCCAAACTATATTTTAACTTATTTTGAAATTATATTTCTTTGGAAATAATTGTAAGAGTAAAATTTTGATGAAATTAATTATGATGATGAAGACAGCTGTCTGTCAAGTTTCTCAAATATTTACAAATCTGCAACATGTGTTTTATGTCAGTGGAGATAAAAATGTATTTATTCATAAATATACTTGTGCGATGTGTATAAACATAGTGTTGAATGATAGGCTATTGTAAACATTCGTGACAAAAGAAACTTTTTAAAACAAAAAAAAACGTAGATTTTAGATTAATGGTCCATATGTATTTTTTTACTTTTGTAATTTATCTTTTAATATTATTATTTATATTTTATTAAATTATAATTATTTTTACAAAGAAAGAGTTTAGCTACTTTTGTTGTGTTACGCCAAAGAAGTATAACTTACGTGCGTACACACACACAGGGAGAGGAAGAAGAAGGCCGGTGGCGCCGGTCTGGGCACGTTGCGGCGGAGGATAGCGGCCGCAGCGCGCCGCCCCAGGGACCAGCGACCGGATAGAGGTACTATCATACACGAATCCTGACGCATCTTCTTCATTATGTTCCTACTGTGGATATATAATTGGGTCTCTTTTGATCACGTTCCATTTGTTTACGACTAAAATGATAATATATCTACCCAAAATGTCAACGTCAACAGTGAGTCAAGTCAAAAGTCAAGTGTCAATGTCAATAACACAAGGGGGACGCGCACCCGGCATGGACGTTCCTCGCCGACCAAGACGCCATGATGTCTCCTGTTCCGAGCAAGCCACCGAGGAAGCACACACGCCATGACCCCAAGAATTGAAAGCCAAAATATCTGTCTACAAGGCTATATGTGGACACCAGGTCTTAAGCTGTAAAGATAGCTATAGTAGCCATTAATTTCTCTCCATTCAGGGGTGAAGTAATACTGACCCCTGCGGCCTGGGGTCGGCCTGTTGTGAACGGTGATTAAATAACTCTAGCTAGGTAGCGTTCCAAACTTGTCGGGGTAGTAATTATCTCCGGTCACTAAATATTCGTATTAATAACCTTGTGTTGTGTTCCGGCATAAATGACCCAGGTCCCAACGCCCCTGCCGTTCCAAACATCTATAGGCGACGGTAACTGCTTACTATTAAGTGGACCATCAGCAACCAGTGGACACCATGTGTAAGGGAACTGGAATCTGGTCACATATGCCAATACAACACAAATTATTCATACTTATAGACCAGGGTGATTGCCATCCAGACGGGCTTGGGGTCCTACCACGTAACAAGGGTTGTTTTGTCACTTTTTACGACAGGCCGACCCCGGTTGCAGGAATTGGCATTAATACGAGCCAATATATTTATTTATATTTCAGGATGTGAGCACGCACGGTTCATAAGGTCCGTGGTGAGTTCGTGGCGGCTGGCGGAGGTATTCCTCCTGTGCGAGGAGCTGGAGGCGGGCGCCGCGCTGCGGGACCTGGCCACGCAGGCCGACCTGGCGCGCGAGCCGGCTAATGTGCTCAGCGCGGACCTCGCCCTCGCCTATAGGGATAGGTGAGCATTTCATCCTATCTTAGAGTTAAAACGTTCAAGCCAACAATCACGTCCCAGGATGAAAAAAGGGATTCCATAACCCTCATCCGTGCAGGGGCAGAGAAAAAATACTGACCTTTGCGGCTGGGGTCGGCCTGCCGTAAAAGGTGATAAAACAACCCACCCTAGCTTCGTGGTTGGGCCCAAGCCCGTCTGGATGGCGACCACCTTTGGTCTTAAGTATGCCGCCATAATAACTCTGCGTTATGTTCCGGCATTAGTGACCCAAGTTTCTGTACCCTTATGGGACAGCTTTGGAAATTTCGCAATATTTCTTTTTCTCATTCGTCTATCAGTGGTGCTACTTTCAAACTTGTCATTGTATCCACCCCCTTCGTAGGTGGTGGTGCGACGTGGAGCTGGTAGGCGCCGGCTGGTCCATCGCCGCCCACCGCGCCATCTTGGCGGCCAGGTGCACCTACTTCAGGGACCTGCTCAACAGATACCCACCGTGAGTTAATTTTTTTAGCACATCATTAAAAATTTGGTGTGTTTGAAAAAAATTTTTACGAACTGTCAAAAAGCGACATGAAGTTAGCTGATAACTGCCTGTCAACGATTAAAGCAGATCATGTTGTGTTTCAGTTCGTGCTGTCGCGTGCCGCTAGATGGCGCGTGTTCGTCGCTCTCGTACGAGGAGGTGGAGGCGTGCGTGTGCGCACTGTATGCGGGCACCTCGATGGCGGCCGCCAGGAGTCACTGCTCGTCGTGCCACAGTGAGTTGAATTCAACTGCTTTAACAGCGGTAGACAGAAGGAGTCGCTATGTTGCTTATTTTTAATACTGAAGAACAGTTAGTCGCGTATGGATGTTTGCGACGCCGCTAACATGCGTAGGGAACCTGGAACCTTGGTCACTAATGCTGGCATCATATAGACCAGGGGTGGTTGCTATCCAGACGGGCTTGAAACTCTGCCACGTAGTAGGGGTTGTTTTGTCGCCTTTTATAACATGTCGACTCCGGCTGCAGAGGGTAGTATCATGGATCAGCTATATAAGGGTGACTTTGACAAAACCGTCCAAAGTCACACAGGAGAATCTTTAGTAAAAGTTATGAGAAACATGTATTTTAGTTTAGTATCATATAGTACAAAAATATTGAGTAATCCGCATCACAAAGTCATCCAAAGAACTCGCAATTCATACTACGGCGCACGGCAAATGTCAATGACCTAGTACGTGGCCGAGGACGGCGGTCATTGCATTTGTGCGAGCGAATACCACGCAATACTAATATAATTTACGCGGGAGTGACAGAGATAGGTAATAACAGGTTAACGTACTGTTATAGGGGATTCCGCAAGGCTTGTTTAAAAAAAAAAACACTTATTATATTAATTTAAAATTATATTATATTAATGAACATAGAATTAGAATAAAGATTTAGAAATGATTTAGCACTTGATAATATGTATTGTAGAACAAGTATTCCAAACGAGAGCTTGACAGAGACTGGCCTCCTGTAGGCACCGGCCGATGCACATCGAAATCTCCTGACGCTGACGTTGCACCCTAGCTAGCAGATGTCTACGTAAACGGGGATATAACAGTACGAAATTTGCACCATATGATTATTTTGTACGATTGAATTAGTGATCATATTTTCCTTGGAATGAAATATTTTATGATGAAAATTTGACATCCATTTTTTTTTGCAAAAATGGGTTCCTTAAATGATGTTTAGTGCGTAAAAAAAATTTGGACGGTTTTGTCAAAGTCATCCTGTGTATATAGTATCGTCTTATATGGGGGAGAAATTGAAAAAGCGCCCAACTGTTTGCTGTAAATTATAGTTGAAAAATCCGCCACAGTGCGGCGCCAGTGTAGTCACAGTATACGATATGAATGTAGTTGTAGATAACGAATTGAAGTGCGTTTACTTACTTTTGGCGCCTTTATAATTTACACTAAAGCGATTGTGGCGCCACTTTAATTAAATGCATTTTGATGGACACTCTTCATGTTTCATGATTCCCCTCAGCTCTACCCTCATCATTATCATTAGCGTTGAGTTCCGGTTGCAATACAAATTCGCTTCGGCGCCCGGGGTCCACTTTCCGACTTTTTCATCTCCACTCCGCACGACCTTCGGCATCTCTGGTGGTCCTCTACTCTGTATAGGCATTACTAAGTAGGAAGAGAGCTTAGCGCCCCGCAACCGCCGCCGGAGAGATTCGCTAACAAACAGACGACTTCGTGGCGTAACGGCTGGCGCATGTCGATATGCTTGCGGAGGTCACGGGCTCGATTCCTGTCTTGTGTCTGGGTGTTTATGTATAATGAATGAATAAACTTTCTTGCATTAATAAAAAAAAAAACAAACAAACACACAAAAGCACAAAAGATATTTAAAACAGAAATATATATGTAGTTTGTCAGTTGTCTAGTACCCATAGCACAAGTGATATGCTACTTTGGGACTAGGTGGTGTTGTGTGAAATGTTCCAACATGTACATTCAGACTAGAACAGATTGCCGTTCATGGGCATCGAACTCCCTCAGTCGTACAAAACCATCAGTTCTGCCATATTGCCTGACGAAGGGGGTGTTGTTTCAGAGTGGGAAAGAGGTGGGAACAACGATGGGGATCTGGACATCATCAACGTTGACAGTTCCAACGGTGAGCACTTTTGAAATTTTGGAAAATATTGTTAGAGTAAAATACTCTACTACTCACTCGCCTATGGGTGTTTGCAACGCCAGTGTAGCATCGCGAACACGCTGCTGTCCCATAAGGGTACAAGAACTTGGGTCACTAATGCCGGAATACAACACAAAGTTATTATGGTGGCATACTTAAGAGCAAAGGTGGTCGCTATCCAGACGGGCCGACCCCGGCCGTTGAGATCAGTATTCTTTCTCCGTCCCTGCATGGATAAAATTAGAAATAAGTATATTACAGGAAGTGTAAAAGTAGTACTGGCGGTCAAAAAAAACTATGATCTCGATGTATTTTTTCACCATCAGAATTTTTTTTTATTGCTATAGGACAGTAGACAGGCTGACGGCCCACTTAGAATTTAGCAGTTACCGTCGCCTATGGGTGTTTGCAACGCCAGTGTGGCATCGCGAACACACTGCTGTCCCATAAGAGTACAGGAGCTTGGGTCACTAATGCCGGAACACGGATGCCGGATTTTAACCTTGTGTTGTGTTCCGGCATTAGTGACCCAAGTTCCTGTACCCTTATGGGACAGCAGCGTGTTCGCGATGCCACTGGCGTTGTATACACCTATAGGCGACGGTAACTGCTAAATCCTAAGCGGGCCGTCAGCCTGTCTGCTGTTCTATAGCAATAAAAAAAAATAAAAACACAACACAAAGTTATTATGGTGGCATACTTAAGACCAAAGGTGGTCGTCATCCAGACGGGCCGACCCCGGCCGCTGAGATCAGTATTCTTTCTCCGCCCCTGCATGGATAAAATTAGAAATAAGTATTTCATCGTGGGAATGGACCCCGGATCCTTTGTGTTGCGAATATAACCTGTTCACAACCCACCTTGCTCCACTTGGAATGAACGTACAGTACACCCTCCACGCTTGCCCGAGGCGGATCGGCGACTACAGGTCTCTTTACGGTGTGCTCCTTCGCCGTCGGTACATTGCCTTGGTCCCAGAATTTAATATCGCTGAGCTACCGGGTACAATCCGAAGGCGCGGCGGAAATACTGCCACTTCTCCCTACTGAAAAATGATTTGTTGTGTCAGGGTGCCGCGTGGGCTCGCTGTGCCGCTGCGGTCCCACCCGCCGCGAGACCAGCGCCGTGGTGCGCCTCGCCCCACTGTTAGGGTTCAGCGTGGACTCCCTCCACCACGACATGCGCTACCTGTTGGACTCCGGTAAGTTGGTGATACGACAGATTTAATATATGATTGCTGTGGGGCAGACCCCAAGATGCCGGTAAAGTTGAAGGGACAGGTCTATAAGACCATCATTAGGCCTGTCCTTTTATACGGATGTGAAGCGTGGCCGGTGCTAGAGCGACACAGGCAAGAACTGCGTGTCACGGAGATGAATATGCTGCGGTGGATGTGTGGAGTGACGCGGAAGGACCGCGTTAGGAACTCCCGCATTCGCGGTGGTCTTCGTGTCCGTGACATTGCAGATAAATTGCAGGAGTGTCGGCTCCGTTGGTACGGCCACGTTTTACGGCAACCGGATGATTACGTGGGAAACAAATGTCTGGCCATGCCGCCTCCGCCGGGCCCCGGCAGGAGGGGTAGACCCAAAAAGTGCTGGCTTGACGTCGTAGGGGGTGATATGCGTGCCAATGGGCTCAATACCAGGGATGCTGAAGACCGTGCGAAGTGGAGTAGAAAAAGTCGGAAAGCGGACCCCGGGCACCGAAACGAAAGTTAAGGATGCAACCGGGATAACGCTTAGATGATGATGATGATGCTGTGGGGCAGCATGATTAAAGGTAGGCTGACGGCCCACTTAATGGTTAAGCAGTTATCGTCGCCTATGGCTACCCACGTAGGAGAACTGGGATGTTACTGTTTTGTCGCCCTATAAGACAGTCCGCCCCCGGCTGCAAGGGTCAGTATTCTCACTCCGCCCCTGCAGGGAAGAAATAGCAAAGGTCTTAGTAGCCACGTCTATGATAAAAGCTTTCAACAAGCAAGTTTATTTAATTATCCAAATAAAATCACCAGAAATTTACCAGTAGGGTCTTGGGCCTCGTTCATTTAGACCCACAAAAAAAAAACTATTTTACAAACTATTAAACAATGTGTGCAGTTCACAACTTCACACGTGATAGAAGTGAAACATTGAAAACAGGATTCGAACTCAAGCGGATCCGATACCCAAAGACCCAACCTATGAGCTACAATCCGCTCGAAGTTTTGAATTGAAATGATTAGTAAAGTAGTTTCAACATTAAACTATTTCAAAATTAAATTATTCGCCAAAGTAATCCATACTAATATTATAAATGCGAAAGTAACTCTGTCTGTCTGTCTGTCTGTCTGTTCCTCTTTCACGCCTAAACGGCTGAACGGATTTTGATGAAATTTGGTATGGTGATAGATGATAACCTAGAAATGGTCATAGGCTATAAATAATCACGCCATCGTTCTTAGGGGGTAGGCAGTAGGCAGATAACTAAATTGAGTTAGTGATTTTTTGTGCTTATCCGGTATCTATGAGAATCGGCCAACATCTATTTTTCATCCCCCTAAATGTTAGGGGTGACCCACCCCCAAAAATGTTTTTTTAATTTTTTGACATTTTATTTTATTTTATTTTATGGCAGAACAACGTTTGCCGGGTCAGCTAGTTCTTTATAAAGAAAAAAAAACTCAACTGTAATAAATTCGCAATTCGAATAGATATGTATAAGTAATGCAATAATTTAAAAATTACATTATATATTAAGCCTTAAGCCGTTATTAATAAGGTTGGTATTACTGGAGCAAAAAAATACTGTCACTTTTCTGTTTCGTCGAGATTCAGATCGCAACGATGCTAATGAAGTTTTCACTTCAAAAAATTTAAAAATAATTTGTTAATTTAGGTTATTCGTGATTGTGTAATAATAAATAATTATTGAGGATTGATAAAATATGATAATGATCTTAGTGGTTGATACACAACGTGTTTGACGTCGAGCTGTTATTGGTGGATCCGAGTGGGCGGTACCGCTACAAGGCCCCGCCCCACTCGAATACAAATAACCGAACGGTGATATGGTGAATGTTGAAACTTGCAGGAGAGATGTGCGACGCGCGGCTCGTGTTCCGCCTGGAGAGCGGGTGCTCCTCGTACGGGTTCCACTCGGCGCTCGAGCTGCCCTGCCACAGGGTCCTCTTGGCCGCCAGGAGCAGGTTTTTCAGGTGCGTGCTCCCCGTGTACATTAAAAAAAAATGTAAGCCGTCACGGTAGTTTAAGACAGTGGGTTGTTTTGTTTTCAGACGGTTTAAAAAAGTTGGAGTACGTTGAGAAATAAATCGCCACTTTTCCAAAATTTTTGATTTTCATTTATAGGATAAGTAAGTAATTAAAAAGTTAATGTTCGCTGTTGCAAACACCCATAGGCGACGGTAACTGCTAAATTGTAAATGGGCCGTCAGCCTATCTACTGTCCTACAACATTAAAAAAAAGCCCTCCGTGGCGGCGATAACCTCATTCGACTCAAATTTGTGCCCAGCAATTGACTTTTTCAAATATAGAAACAAAACGAAGTCGAACGGGGCCAAATACAGGGAATACGGTGGATGGGGCAGAAGTTTGTAGCCTAATTCTACCAATTTTGCCGGTACTTTGTCATGACGAAGAGCACTTTTTTCTACGCCGAATCAGCCCGATAATTCGGCATAGTAGAATAACCCTGTGACCGTTTTGCCCTTCTCCAGGAAGTCGATGTAGATCATACCTTTTGAATCCCAGAAATCGGTGGCCATCACCTTCCCGGCCGATAGGACAGTCTTCGCCTTCTTCGGAGCACGTTCGCTGTTTCGACTGTTCCTTGGTCTCTGGTGTGTACCTGTGTTTCGTCAACGGTCGCGAAACGACGCATAAACTCCTTCGGATTGCGCTTAAACTACATGCAGGATCTGACCCACGCGGTCTTTTCAGATGCCTACTGTCTCAGCTATCTCGCGCACCTTCAATCGGCGGTCTGTCAGTACGAGATCGTGGATTTTTGTCCCGTTATCTTCCGTGGTTGTCGTCTTCGGGGCACGTGGGCGTGGCTCACCGACGTGCGGCCACGTTGAAACGGGTTAAACCGATTTTTGACGGTCGCCATCGAAGGAGAAGAGACCGTACACAGCATCCAAGCGCTCTTAGATTTCGCTGCGCGATTTCCCTTCCAAAAACAAGAATTGAGTAACTGATCGATATTGCTCTTTTTCCATTTAACTCAACGAACACGCTCGCTTCCACACGCGGTCAAAAAAAAAATTACTTACTCATTCGATTCAGCTGAAATTTTTACGAGAATGAGAGACTGAACTTTTTTGAGTATGTACTACGCGATAATTAAAAACTGTTTTTGCGATAGTGGTGCTATCGGGCGGTGAGGTTAAGTACTTATCGGACCGCCCTCGAATATAGCACTCACACTCGCCCGTTGATCTTGTGTCTTGACAGTGACATTTTGACAAATACGCACGAAACAAACGGGTAGTTATGCTAGAAATGCATAGACTAAATCGAATACACTGATTTGAAGTGACTTTGTCTATGATAGCTTAGAACGACGTGGAAGGGGGGGGGGGGTAAGTTTTCATGGGTCCACCCATTTTTTTGGAAGGTACAAATGCTTGCACCCCGCTGCGTAGGAATGTCGCTGGTCTACCTACTAAAACCATCCCGGTGTTCCTTCGCGCGCCATGAGTGCCGAGGCTGCGGGACGCGACGTATCAGAGACTGTGGCCCCGACTGGTGTTGGCCCACTTTCACGGGCCTCTGTGTCTGTGTGACTACTGGCCTTGCGTGAGCGAGAGGGGGGGCCTGGCGCTCCCTCTCCGCCGCCTCCCTCGTGGGCATAAACGGTGGCGACGGCGTCCCATCCCGCTTGGCTCCCGACCATCGCTAGGATGATAGCCGGGAGCGAGAGGTCAGATCCAGTGGTGGGGACGAGGTCTCTGCGCTCCAATGCCCATAAGGGGCAAACTTGAGGGTGTGCAACGCCGTATCCTCGTTGCCGGCGTCACAGCAGTGGCACTCTATATTTGCTCTTTCTGAGTGATGCGACACACAGGTACCGTCCGAAGCAGCCACGCCCCGTTACGTCACGTAAATCGATAGTGTCTTGACGCCTGTCAAGCTATTTCATTGGTCCACCCTAAATAAACCGGTGAAGATATTTCCGGTGTCACTTTCACGTAAGGTTCAGGCTTGGATTTTGATGGACACTCCGGCGGGTCCGCTGGCAAGCGAAGCTAGCAACAGCATGACCATGGTGTCCGTATAACCTCCGCTGACTTGTCCCTCCCGAGTTGAGCAAATTGAAAGGGTACGAACTGGCATGTGTAAGCCTGGGGAGGTGTTGATTACAAAACATTAATCCCATCTCGTTTAGGTCGGTGATGTCACGCCGGAGCAGCGGTTGCATATCGGGCTCCGCGCTCACGGGACCGGGTGTCGCGCTCGTCGCCGTCGATGAACAGGTGCTCCCGAGGCGGTTCGCGAGGGCGCTTCTCCACGCCGCGTACACGGACCAAGTGGACCTCTCCCTGGTGGGGAGTGGCAGCCCCACCCCCACCGCCACGCCCAACGCCCACGGCAGTGCGGTGAGTTTTCCATTATCAATACTGGCATAATACAATACATTCAATTATACAGCTTTTGAATTCTTATCAATATGCATGGTATGGTTGGGAGTACTGAGTCACAGGGGGGAAGAAGGAATTGCACAGCACTTGTATTATGGGTACTAGACAACTGATATACTACTTATGTATATACTTTTTTCTATACAAATAAATAAAATTGGAGTGTGTCTTTTTGGATTTATTTGGATGTATACACGGTACCAAAACAACATTTTTTACAATTTTTGTCTGTCTGTATGTTCAGGCTAATCTCTGAAATGGCTGCACCGATTTTGACGGTACTTTCACTGGCAGCTGATGTAACAAGGAGTAACTTAGGCTATTTTTATTTTAGAAAAAAAAATAGTTTTTCTAAATGATGTTTCGGAAATTTTATATTCCAATTTAAGTTAACCTCAGATGTATATCATAATTCATACGAAATAGGGTTCAGCTTAGGCTGCACTATATAAGTTCGTACGCAGATATTCCGGAGGCGCATGGCGTAGTTGGATACGACACTGACTATTTGCATATTTAATTTATTTATATTTTAGGGTTTGTAGGGTTTGTAATCCAAAATAAACCATGAGATACATATATCCACAAAAAATGCTGCCCAAAGTCACTATTCCATGCGGACGGGGTCGCGGACACAGCTAGTTGTAAATAAATATTATACATAAACACCCAGACGCTGGACGGGAATCGAAGCGCGCTACCCGTTACGCCAGGAGGTCGTGGGTCGTTAAGAATGAGATTCGTTTGAGACACACCAATCTAGTTAAGAATTTTGGTTTAATAGTTTATTATATTGTTGTAGGGTTGGCCTGGTGTGGCCCGGAGCAACGGGGGCGGGAGTCGGCCGACGTCGACGGCGGCGCTCGACGACGCGTTTCAGCTGTACGAAATCGCCAGGTAAGGCCCACTTTATAAACCCCTTGTTGCGCCTCACTCGCCACCTGATTTGTAATACTGATAAAATCTAAGAATTGTATACTTTCTTATATATTCTTCTTTCTAGATATATATATACTTTTGAGATATTTTCGAGAAGTTATGATATGTCAATACAAATGTAATAATATTTGGAGTCTGTCACTAAATTATTTTATATAATTAGATACGTTTTGTAATTATTAACTAGTTATCACACAATAACATGATACACACCATGATTAAAAATAGTGATCCAGTGAAATATACGTGTTTGATTAAATCTCTCGCTTAGAGAATCTACCCCATAGGAGGTCCGGTTAATCCTCCAAATCCTCTTCAGTTTATAAGACTTCTCTTTAGATGAATTGGAAAGTATATACGCAGTGTTTGAGGAGGAATCCTGCTCCATCCTTAGGTATGTTCCATGTTGCTAGTTACATAACAACATTTCTCTTCGTGCAGGGGCGGAGAAGGTCGTAAAAGACGACAAAAAAGTTATAATAATATTTTTTTTATTATTAACAAATATAATGTAATATAAACTTAATCAGTAACTAACCTAACTCCATCAGCAATATCCGGAACTTGTGCAGAAACACTGTCAGGATTCGTTATTATTATTTTTTATTATTTATTATGTACAAAAAACCTGTATACACTCAACAAAAATAATCGTCGCGACACCACACTGTTCAATGCGAAATAGAAATGAAAATATCTGGTCTTGCTTTCTATACGAGAGAGAGACAGATAGAGAAACATGCGCACGCCGCATAGCTTACTGTAGCAAAAAGTGTCGTTACAACTTTTCGTGAGAATTTTTTCCGTCTATCCCCCTTTCACAACGCGCGATAAGGAACTTCGTGCCAAAAATCCCACCCTAGCTACATCTGGATTGCGACCACCTTTGGTCTTATCTTATCTTATTTTGGGGCCGAGAAATATCTCGGACACTTCGACCCAATGGGATCTTTTGTGTTCCCCTAGATAGCAATCACTCCTCTCCAATCTCCTTGAAGATCTGCTTCATGAGCCTAACAATGAGGTATGGAGATAGGAGCCTGTAGTCTTCCGGTGTTGGATATCCTACCCCCAAAAGATTCATTCGCCTCCTGGCCAATGCATCACATGTACACAGTAGGTGTTCCATGCGTTCTGTATGTTCCCCACACAACCTGCACATGGGTGTCGCGGTTAGACCCATCTTCATGAGCATGTTGTTGGTTCCAAAGTGCCCAGTAAAGGCTCCAAGCAAGTAGCGTATTTGCCCCCTGCTCATGTTCCAGATGGATCCTCGTGCTTTATACGTGGATCCCAAAAATTTTTTGGAGTGTTCCAGACCGATTCTAGTCAGCCAGTGTTGTTGTTGACTGCGGTCTGCAAAATCCCTGAATGTGGCTTTCACGAGGCTAGTCGGAATGCCTACACATGGTTCCGGACCCATAAAATCATTAGTTGAGCCCTCTCTTGCCAGTTCATCTGCCATTTCATTGCCACCTTTGGTCTTAAGTATGCCGCCATAATAACATTGTGTTGTGTTCCGGCATTAGTGACCCATGTTCCTGTATCCTTATGAGACAGCTGCGTGTTTGCGATGCCACTTGCGTCACGCGATGCTACTCGTAGAGTGAGGGTAGTTAACAAAACGAGGAGGCGAGATCTCAACTACCCTTTTTGCAAGGATCGAACAGTAGGTTTCAAATACCGCTGATCTCTTTATGCAGTTGTCGTTACGAACCCGAGACATCTTGGTATCATCATTAAATCGTGAACTTGTTAACGGGGGTATGACGAAATTTTTCGTCATACACAAAGCACTCCTGCATTGTGCATGAAGACATTTTTCTTCGTGTAAATTTGAAATATCACGAAATAATTATTTAAATTCGTTCAATAAATTTTTCTGCATTGAAGCTGTTTGATACATACATACATATAATCACGCCTCTTTCCCGTAGGGTAGGCAGAGACCACTTCTTTCCACTTGCTACGATCCTTACATACGTGTTTCGTTTCGTCCACTTTCATTATTCCCTTCATACATGCCCTTCGGTTTAGGGTACTCTTGACCTGGCCTTTTTTCAAGACGTCCCTGATCTGGTCTCGAAACGTCCGCCTTTTTTTTTTTTTTTTTTTGGTCTCGGGGAAAAACCTCTCTTGACGGGTTCCCCCAGCCCGGGGGGACCGAGGGATATGTGGGACTCCGGGAAAGATGTTCGGCCATCCGACTACCCACTAAAAAACCCCGCTGTTCTCCTATCGCCTACGCCCGGGCCCACGGATATATGGCCTGCCGATCTCGTGGCCCGGGCCGGCGCCGGCCCGCCCTTTGTCTTGAGGCGGGCCCCTTCTAAAGTGTTGGCGCCAGGGGGTCAGGGTTTCGTCCCCCCGGCGCTCTCCTAACAACTCTTGGAGTTGAGGGGGGCCGCGGAACAGCACGCAGCCCTCACCCTCGCGGCAATAGTGCGGGCGGCGGGTCCTCCCCCGAGGGGCCGCCCGCGGCCGCTTTTTACGGCGGCCGGAGGTCGTTACTGGCCCTCCGGCGCCGCCGGCGTGGCCTGCGTTGGCGGGAGGGGAGTGTGGTGGTCGACTCCCGCTCCCGCTCCGCCGCCTCCTTTGCGGACATGACTGCCTCGCAGAAGGAGGCGACGGCCGTCCATCCAGGATCGAATTTCAGTTCAATTCATTGTCGAAACGTCCGCCTAGGTCTACCCCTTCTAACACTTCCATTCACACTCGCCTTGTACACTTTTTTCGTCAATCGTTCTTCTCTCTCTCTCTCGACATGGCTAAACCATCTCAGCATACCTCTCTCAATTTTTGTCACTACACCTTCTTTCAGACCACAACGTTTCCTTATCTCACTATTTCTTATCCTGTCGCTCAGTTTAACTCCTATCATACTTCTTAACGCTCTCATCTCAACTGCATTTATTCTGCTTTCATGTTTCTTCTGCCATACCCAACTTTACTTCCGTATATGAGTGTCGGAACCAACACCCCCTCATGCACAGCCAGACGAGCCTTGTTAGACACCTTCCGACTGTTCATTAAAGGAGAGCTGTTTGATTAATATGTTATAAAATACTTAATCAAAATAAATAAAATCAATCAATATAAGTTAAAGACCATTTCCTTTTTAATACTTTAGGTGTTACTCATAATTATGAAACGCGTTGAACAAAAGTTTATTCCCCGGCTAAGTATAGAATTCAAAATAGATATTTTATCCCTAGAGGTATTCCACAAATTTGCTCCTCAAAAATTTTTGATCCTTTTTTTTTTTTTTTATTGCTGTAGAACAGCAGACAGGCTGACGGCCCGCTTAGGATTTAGCAGTTACCGTCGCCTATAGGTGTATGCAACGCCAGTGGCATCGCGAACACGCTGCTGTCCCATAAGGGTACAGGAACTTGGGTCACTAATGCCGGAACACAACACAAGGTTATTATGACGGCATACTTAAGACCAAAGGCGGTCCCCATCCAGACGGGCCTGAGGCCCTGCCACGTGGCTAGGGTGGGTTGTTTTGTCGCCTTTTACGACAGGCCGACCCCGGCCACAGAGGTTAGTATTCTTTCTCCGCCCCTGCACGGATAAAAAGCTTGAAGCTGTTTCAAACATGACGTGGTTGAATTTTAATTTCGGTGTTGAATACAGGTTTCTGGAGATGGCGATAGTGGTGCAGGGATGCGAGGACGCCATAGTGGAGGCGCTCACGCCGGAGACGCTGCCGCACGTCCTGAGGTGGGCGGCCGCTCCTCACGCCAGTCACTGGGTCCACAGGTAATAAAAAACTTAAATATGGTCAACTAGCTGTGCCCGCGACTCCGTCCGCGTGGAATAGTGACTGGGCAGCATTTCTTGGATATATATTATGGTTTATTTTGGATTAGAAACCCTATAAACCCTAAAATATAAATAAATGTGTTCGGTCCGAATCCAGCCCCCTCGTTGAGCCTAGGGCTCCGGAAATCTGCACGAGGGGCCTGCCGAACATATGCCGCGATCGCGCGGCGCCGTAATGTAAATTTTCTTAGTCTAATATATAAAATTTTCGTGTCACAGTTTTCGTTGCCATACTCCTCCGAAACGGCTTGACCGATTTTGATGAAACTTTTTGTGCTTATCCGGTATCTATGAGAATCGGCCAACATCTATTTTTCATCCCCCTAAATGTTAGGGGTAGTCCACCCCAAAATTTTTTTTTTAATTTTTTGACATTTTATTATTTATATGGCAGAACAACGTTTGCCGGGTCAGCTAGTAATATTATAATACAATTAGCCTATTACTCACCACGAATCCGATGACCTCGTCGTATCGTACCTTAGGATAGGAGGTTCAGGGTGAGGATGTGGTAGGAGATGTAGGGGATGATGAGGTACGGTGCGAAACTATCTCCCTGGCGCATGAAAATAGCCGTACCACAACTCCACTTACTTCACAATTGTCCATAATGAGTTCTAATCTCATGTAAACTGGGGAGCCGAATGTAATAATTTTCCCAAGTCTAACCGTACAATTTATCGAGGAGGGTACCGTCCGTTCGTCCAGCTGAGCGCATGAGTCACGTATACAGTGTTGCCGTTGTAAAACCTAAAACTACCGATTGCTTTCGAACAAAATTAAATATGCAAACAGTCAGTTTTATCGAATCCAACTGCGCCATGCGCCTCCGGAATACGTGCGTTCGAACTTATATAGTCCGGCCTTAAATTGGAATATAAAATTTCCGAAACTTAAAATTTTTAGCAAAAACTATTTTTTTTTTCTAAAATAATAATAGCATGTTATTCCTTGTTACATCAGCTATCTGTCAGTGAAAGTCCCGTCAAAATCGGTCCAGCCGTTTCAGAGTTTAGCCGGTACAAACAGACAGACAAAAATTGTAAAAAATGTTGTTTTGGTATATGTACCGTGCATACGTCCGAATGCACTTAGTAAAAAGCGGTTATTTTAATATTACAAACAGACACTCCAATTTTATTTATTTGTATAGATTTACTGGCTTCATCACCATATAATTAATTCTTACTGTTAAGAATTTTATTAAATAACTAACCCACTAATAACTTATGGATAAAAAAAAATGTCTGAAATAAATGATTATTATTATTATTATTAATCAGGGCCCCTTAATAATGTCGTTATTTCTAAGAATGCAGTTTAATATAACAAGATGTTGTGTTACAAAAAAATGAACGAAAAATATTATTATTGTAAAAAAAATAATAACAGCGCCGTCCGCCCGAAAGAAGCGAAGCATAAAGCGTATGAACTAAGCGCTAAAAAGACATGATGGAAAAAAACTGAATACTTAACATACATACATTAAAAAAAATACACGCCTAAAAACGTAAGGCACAGCAGAAGAGCTCTCTTCACGATTAGAAGAAGAAAAAATCGAGAAAAATATTTGTGATTAAGTTGTATAAATAAATGCTATGATAATACGATATATAGATTTAGAAGTGTGAGCGAGACAGAAGATAAAGCGCCATTCTGTCTCTGTCATTCGTCTCGCGCGCCTGTAGGTGCGGAAACATAGCATATGAACAGCGCGATGCTGCCATCATTTAGAGATGAAATTATTAAATAATTATGAATTAATAAACATCAAATTTAAAATAATACAAAATACTTACATATAATTCAAATATAATTTGTCAGAGGTATTTAAGAAAATGTCATAATATAATATATGATATTATTATATTATTATATTATTATACAATATTGATATTATCAACTTAATATAACTTTTTGCATATTTTGCTGTCATTGTCCTTGCAGTATGAAGACAGTTTCTGTCATTTAATAGCTAACAACACTAGATGGCAGCATTATAGCAATCTTAGAGGGACCCCAGTGCAGTATAACATAGTTAATAATCGTTGTGACACCGGCAGACAGGCGATGCGGTACCTCCGCGACGAGTTCCCGTCGATAATGAGTTGCGCGGCGGCGGCGCGGCTCCCGCGCAGCGCGGTCGCCGACGCCCTCGCCTCCCCCTTCCTGCAGGCCTCCGAGCCGCAGGCGCTCCGTGCGCTGCTGCGTTGGGGCACCCATCAGCCGCAGCACCACACCGGTAATAACACTACACTTTTTCAACATTACCAGACCAATGCCTGCTGCGTGGGACCGCAGCAGGTGCGTGTGGGTCTCATACCCACTAAAAACCTCCCCCATGCTCCTCCGTCACTGAAATCCGAGGTGCCGAGAAATGGCGCGAGCCGACTACCACCACCCAGACGGCGTTGCCCCACAGTGGACGTAGGTCTCACTCTGGAAAACTAGTACCCCGACCAGTACCTGGTCACTTTTCCGTTTTCTTCATCCCACGTAGGGTGGTGGGCAAGTGCGCGGAGCCCCAACGCACCTCACCTCCGACGCCAATTCGCACGCCCACGATCTCGCACTACGCGGCCGCGAGGGGCGTAAAACCAGCCGCTCTCGTTGCCTACCAAACCACTGGCGCCACTTTCAGACTTCCTCTAATATACTCATTTCTAATATCATCAGCATTCGCATCCCCGCAGCATGTACCGCCCTTTCATCCCTCCCCTTTGTGGCCCAGCATTACTTTCTCCGTGCAGAGGCGGAGTAAGACTACTAACCCCTGCGGCCGGGCTCGGCCTGTCTCAAAAGGCGACTAAACCAAGGCTCCAAGCTCGACTAGATGGCTACTTTTAGTTTTTAAATATTATCATTTCAACCGGAAGACGCCCACTGCTGGACAAAGGCCTCCCCCAAAGATCTCCACGATGATCGGTCCTGCGCTGCCCTCATCCAATCTATTCCGGCGATCTTGACCAGATCATCGGTCCATCTTGTGGGGGGCCTACCAACATTGCGTCTTTTCTTCCCCAACGGCCATCAGTCCTTCGAGCTATGTGCTCCAGCCCACTGCCACTTCAGTTTTGCAATCATCCGGGCTATGTCGGTGACTTTGGTTCTCCTGCGAATCTCCTCATTTCTGATTCGATCTCGCAGGGAAACTCCGAGCATAGCCCTCTCCATTGCCCTCTGAGCGACCATGAGCTTTCTTTTCTTTTTAAATATACCGCCATAATAACCTTTTGTTGTGTTCCGGCATAAGTGACCAGGTTCCACTTCGCGGATAGCAGCGTGTTAGCGATGCCCCTGGCGTTACAAACACCCAAAGCCAACGGTAACTGCCGATATTTCAACTTTTTTCGTCAATCGATGATTTCCTTATATGTTGCTGTCTTTGACTAATGTAAAGTGTGTAACCCACAGAGCCGAACGTGGTGTGGCACACTGGGCACGCGGGGGGGTCGCGGAGGGGGGCGCGGCGGCGCGAGGCCAACGACGCCACCCTCAGGGAGGCGCTCGCCTCACTCGTCGCACTCGTGCGCATCGAACACGTGCCGCCGGACAATGAGTTGCTCAACCAGGTATTGTAACTCAAGAAACATTTAAAACTCATTAGGTTATAATAGCTCTAAACTTCCCATTGTTGGGCTGTGTTTTATCATAGTGGGTTTAGCAATTATATTAAAAAAAAACTGCCTAAAAGACGTATGTAATATTAAATTGTTTATAAATTGTTTATTGACATATATAAAAATCCATAACAATCCATAACATCATAGGTCCCCAAACTAGGTTGACCTGTATCTTGGGGACCCGATTCCGATTGATACAATATAATCTATGAATTTACGTAAAACTAAGCTTATTTCTTATTTCTATGTTCTTATTCTAAAGGTGCATGCATGTGTGAGAGAGTGTGTGTGTGTGCGTGTGCGCGCGTGCGTGTGCGTGTGTTAATAATTCATACACTCAAAAATCTTTCTGTTTCCTCATAGTCTAAGTTGAGTAGCCAATTATTTACTCTCTTTATACATTGTAATTTATTTAATTCGTGAATATGTAATATTTTGTTTATTTTATTGTACAGAAATATACTCATATACCAAGATTGATGCTGTAAATATTTTGTACGTGTGGGAATAGTAACACACACTTTATCTATTCTTCTCTTATGGGGTAAAGTTTTATTCAAGGGTGTTATTTTGTGTTGTTTCAATACAATGTGAGATACATATTGTTTGCTTGCTTTTTCTAATAACATAAGTGCATTTCACATTGTACATTTATTTATTTGTGTTAATGTTATGTATACTCATTTGTGTTATTGTAGTTCTAAATAAATATTTTTTTCTTTCTTTCTTTCATATGTTTGTCTTACAGAAATTGGTATTATTATTATTATAATATTGGTAATTGAATCTGTGATCTCTGGATTGCAAATTAGGTTATCTACAGAATTTACTCTGAACTAATTGGCACTCATATTAACAATACGCACTTGAAACTCGTGCAGACAATACGCACTCGGAACCCATGCGCACTCGTGCAGACAATACGCACTCGGAACCCATGCGCACTCGTGCAGACAATACGCACTCATATTAAAAATACACATTGTGAACTTATACATACATATAATCACGCCCCTTTCCCGTAGGGGTAGGCAGAGACCACCTCTCTCCACTTGCTACGATCCTTACATACTTGTTTCGCTTCGTCCACTTTCATTATTCCCTTCATACATGCCCTTCGGTTTAGGGTACTCTTGACCTGGTCTCCGCCTAGGTCTACCCCTTCCAACGCTTCCATTCACACTCGCCTCATACACTATTTTCGTCAATCGTTCTTCATTCATTCTCTCGACATGGCCAAACCATCTCAGCATACCTCTCTCAATTTTTGTCACTACATCTTCTTTCAGACCGCAACGTTTCCTTATGAACTTGTGCGCACTCTTACACATAATATATGCATTTTCCCTGTATTGCGCAGTTGATTCGTCGCGGAATAGTGTGCGCGTCGATGCGCGCGGCGGCCGCCAACACGGCGGACGCGTGGCTCGCCAGGGGCAACTACCGCCCGCCCAGGTGCTTCATACCCTATCTGGACGAGATCAAGGTCGGTCTATCTATCTTCTTCAAGGGAATTGACTATTTTTATTGTGATTTTTTTTAAAGTTACACTTATTTTGGTGCGTTTGGAGAAAATTATGAGAGTAAAATTTTTACGAACTGTCAAAAAGCGACGTGATGAAGTTAGCTGATGACTGTCTCTCTCGAGTTTCCGTGAACTCGTAACTATGTTCACAGTTGTCTTTTAAATATAAACCTACAACCGTGCAGAGGCGGAGAAAGAATACTAACCTGTGCGGCCGGGGTCGGCCTGGATGGTGATCACCTTAAGTAAGTCTTAAGTATGCCGCCATAATAACCTCGTGTTGTGTTCCAGCATTATTGACCCAAGTTTCTGTACCCTTATGGGAGAGCAGCGTTATATATATATATATATATATATATATATATATATATATATATATATATATATATATATATATATATATATATATATATATATATATATATATATATATATATATGACGGCGGAATAGCTAGCGCCATCTACAGGATTGATACTGTAATACTTCGGCAGAGATACAGGAAAGGGGTTCTCACCGGATGGCGACGTTTTGACGTTTACAAAAAGGATAGCGGCCATGTTGAGTAAGAACCGGCAAATGGTGTGTGTGTTCGTGTGCAAGTATCGTGAATTACAGATATAAAAAGTAGTGCGCGGTACGTTTCTTGCAAGAATACCGATTAAGAGGTAAAATGGCAGACAACGAGAGCAACAAGGATAAAGGTACGCCTTTATATATATATATATATAATGGCGACCGCGTACCGGAAGACGCAGTGTTGGTAGACCCCCCCCCCCACAAGATGGACCGATGATCTGGTCAAGATCGCCGGAATAGGTTGGATGAGGGCAGCGCAGGACCGATCATCGTGGAGATCTTTGGGGGAGGCCTTTGTCCAGCAGTGGGCGTCTTCCGGCTGAAATGATGATGATGATATATATACAGGGTGTCCTAGAACTCAACGTCAAGCCGAAACGGGGTGACAGAATTGATTGTAACCATCATGAGAAAAATCAGAAAAAAAATCTATCCCATGCAGTTTGAAAATTATGGGCATTTAAAAAAACCTAGAAATTTGGTCAAACTGTAACCATTTTTCGGTTATTGTGGTTAATTTTTATTATTTTTGTTCATTTAAACTTTGGAACCGTAACCCTAAATAACATTTCTAGAACCACAGTTAAAAATAATGACACAATTAGCAGGGCATATCCTCGAGAGTTGATGTCCTCAGGAGCTTGAGAAATTCGTTCACGAGCTCGGCTACGCTCACAATAACGATAATATGTAGATATTTTTTAAGAAGATGTAGGGTGTGTATTGAGGCTGATGGTAAACAATTTGAACATTTATGGTAATAAAAAATGTTATTTCCCTATGTGACTTTTATTCCAATAAACCTAAACTAGGTCAAGATTTTTTATTATTTTATTAATTTTACTTACTTTTGTTGACTTTGGTAAAAGTGGTGTCACCATCTATCTCGCTCACTCATGGCAAACATGTTCACTATCCATCTCTCTCATCATTTTGCCGTAAAATTAAGAACCTACCAAGAGCTTGTGCGAATAAAAAAAATTTGAACTGAGTAAAATGGGTTAGCAAAAATCGGGTTACTTGAGGCTTTTATTTTTTTACTCGTTTTTTTTTAGTATGAAACTAACAAGTATTGTACTATTTTACAATCCTGATTAAATGCGCGAACTTTTAATGGCATTTGCCAAAGCATTTTAGTACATTTTTTTAAAGGAGGGCCTTTCAAAGTCGACAAATTTTTAAATTTTTAAATTCATAGTTTAACAAATAGTCTTAATTCTAGAAAACTTGGGGAAATTGTGTCATTATTTTTGACTGTGGTTCTAGAAATGTTATTTAGGGTTACGGTTCCAAAGTTTAAATGAACAAAAATAATAAAAATTAACCACAATAACCGAAAAATGGTTACAGTTTGACCAAATTTCTAGGTTTTTCTTAAATGCCCATAATTTTCAAACTGCATGGGATATATTTTTTTTTCTGATTTTTCTCATGATGATTACAATCAATCCTGTCACCCCGTTTCGGCTTGACGTTGAGTTCTGGGACACCCTTAGCCTTTATTCTGACATGTAAATACATTAAATTGTTGACATCGACGACTATGTCAATTTGCCCTTGTGTGGCAAAGGCCTCCTACAAATCCTTCCATTTCCTTCTGTCTCTTGCCTGTCTGGTCCATGTGGTTCCAGCTAAAGACTTAATCTCGTCCTCCCATCTTCTAAACTGCCTCCCACGATTCCTTCTAAAAATATATATATTTATTCATAAATATACATGTGTGTGTATGGTGATTTTAAATTATGATGGTGAATGATAGATCATTGTAAAATCTTTTTCAGTTCATTTAGGGGACATCCATTAATTACGTGAGCTTTTTTTCGATCAGTTTAGGCTTACTAAATCTCACCTAAGGGGGGGGGGAGGGGTCCCCCCCCCCTTAGGTGAGATTTAGTAAGATTTGCCTGGATCCCCCCTCTCCTTCGGTGAGATTGGTGCTAAAATATTTTAAACTAAAATTTATTTTACTATTCGGGAAAATAATAAACCGTTCACCTGAACGGTTATTAAAAATTAAAATAAATTAACTATAGTATACCTATACTATAGTTAATTTATTTAAATTAAATAAAATTCAAAGTAAAAAAACAGATAAAAACATATTTTTTAATATCTGTAATATTTTATGTTTTTTGAAGGTGACGTGAGATTTTCGATTATCCCCCCCTCGGTTTAAATGAGATTTGGTGAGATTTCATTGGACCCCCCCCCCTCATTCTGAGCTCACGTAATTAATGGATGTCCCCTTATAGTATCATAAATGAATAATTGTCGATATGTATTATTTTTATTTTATTAATCAATCATCCCTTTTACAAAGAAAAAGGTGTGGCATAGGGGATGAAATCTTTAGCTATTTTTGTTCTGTTACCTCAAATAGGTACAACTTCTAACTAACGTGCGTACATATGTTTTTCCGCAGGCGTTGTTGGAGGACCAGGCAGTTCCGGAAGCGGAAGTGTCGCGAGTGAGGAGGGCGAGGTACCTGCACCGGATACCGGATACGCTGTACATGGTGAGTCTTCACCCATCCTCACCGAGGTTGCGTGAACGGGCACCGTGCTTCGGGGAAATGTTTGAAGAGTTGCCTTAACCATCACACACCTGTGCGATTAATAGCGAAGAGAAATAGGAGCTAGGAAAACGGACCTTGGAGAAGTGAAATGGATGTATGAATATCAACCAGGATGTTATTACTTGCTTTTCCGTGTGGGTGCGGCCTTGTTATAGGAGACAAAATAACCCTAGTCGGGTGGTAGGGCTCCAAGCCCGTTTGGATGCCAAATACCCATGTTCTCATAGTATTTCGCTGTAACAACCTTGTGATACTATCAAGTGGGCCGTCAGCCTGTTGTTCCACGTTCATGAACCATCGGCAATGAACTCTATAAGAGATTCCGGCATCAATTTTAAACTACCTTCATATCGAATTTTTTTATTGCTAAGGAGCAGAAGACAGTGGCACGGCCTACATAATACTAAGCAGTTACCGTCGCCTATGGATGGTGTTTGTATGATGAACAGGAATCAGGGTTACTAATGCCGGAACACAATACAAGGTAATTATGGCGGCATATTTAAAAATCACCCCGGTTGCGATTTAAACGACCTTGGGGCCCTACCACGTAGCTGGGGTTGTTTTATCGCTTTTTATGACAGACCTCAACACAAAAAAGTTCAACTCAGGCTCAAAAATCTCAACAATGGATATAATATTGAAATTAAAACACAATGACATATATTAGAATAATATGTATGTAGGTGGCAGCAGCAGCTCGCAACAGTTCAGGCAACGAATGCCCGACGGCGTCGAACCCGACCCCCTCGGCGCTGGAGTCCGCGTGCGTGTCCCCCAGGGTGCTCGGCCAGCTGCGCACGCGCGTGCGCGAGCTGCGCCAGGCGCCGCCCGCCCTCACCGCCCTGGCGCTACATCACACTGATAAAACTATTGTATATAGACAGGTTAGTTGCATGTATTTATTTTCTCCGTGTAGGGGTGGGGTAAGAATACTGACCCTTGCGTCCGGGGTCGGACTGTCGTGTAAGGCGACAAAACAACCCTGTAGACGCATTAGTGATCCAGGTACCTGTACCCCTATGGGACAGCAGCATGTTCTCGGTGTCCCTACCGTTGCTAACATTCATAGGCGACAGTAACTGCTTACTGTTAATTGTGTCGTCAGCCTGTTTGCCGTTCCTCAGCAGTAAAAAAACGTATTGGAATTGTGGTTTTGTTTAGATATAAAACTATACTCTATCCACTTAACCAAAAAATAAAATGTAAACAAACAAACCAATGTTTCTCAAACAAAGCTAGAATAAAAACAACATGGCGGGTATAATCCGACCGTAATAATAAAACACTCCTTCCAGTCGACAATAGTACGTTGAACAGTACACTTATAATTACCAGCTTAAAAAAACCAGTAAGAGTTAGTTATTACAATTAATGTTGTAAGTATGTAAATTTTATACGCATTATATTTCATTCATAATTGTAAAAATAAAATTATTTTATGTTTCTTTCTAAAAGTAAGGAATAGTAAAATAAAAAAATAAGAATATAGGAGATATTTCTAATTAATAATTAAAAGTTGCTATGATAATTTTTATATTACGTTGATTATTGTAAAATTGACATCCAAAAAACCCTTTTTACGATTTGTTTATATTTTATTTTTTTGGTAAAATGGATAAGGTATAGCTAAAAGCAAATCATCAATGTAGTTATATTTTAATACATAAGCCGTAACATGATTTAAATAAAAAAGTTAAAAAAGCCAATGTTCTTCTCCAAGGTCCAAACTATCTCTATATTCATCAAAATCGGTTTAGTGGTGTAGGCGTGAAAATTTTATCATGACCGAGCAGTCTTTTTTGGCTTGTTCTATGTGGATTATTAGAATAGAATTGTGTTATGTTTACTGTAGTCCATATATTAAAAGAAAAAGTATTTCGATATGGTCCTTCGAGCCGGATTTCAATTTGCCTGTGAATTTTTTCATGCACTCCAAACCAATTGATCGGTCGATATAATAGGTGTAGTAAAAAGAAATCCACATTTTTTCCAATAGATTGCCTTTATTGATCGAAAGATTAGATTTCGTACTAAAAAAAAGCTTCATTGACAGTTTTGTGATTGGTTGATTCAGCTTTGTTTGAGCGCGCGTCAAAATGAACAAATACAAAGAGAAAATATGCTTTATTTTACAGTTTTTCTTTGATAAAGGCGAAAACGTAAACTAGCTAGCTATCGGTGTATATGGTTCTAATACTGTTACAGCCAATTTAAGTTTTCTTTAGTTTTTTACCTTAAAAACGAGGGCTTTTAAGAGCGAGGCATGATACAATTAACGTCAGTGACGACTAGTTATTAAAAAAAACGGCGCATACTTGACCGGAATCGGATAATTGATGGCTCTTCTCCGTACGGGGGTGGAGTAAGAATACCAACCCCTGCGGCTGAGGTCGACCTAACGACAAAACAAACCCAGCTAGGTGGTGAGGCCCCTAGTAGGCTGACAATGATGTATTGGAAAACTGATAAATATCGATATTTAAAAAAAATTCATCCCTAAACATAATCGCTAAACGTTTGATATAACTAAAATTACATTGGATTTCTATAACGTTTTAAAAAATTACGAAATATTGATAAATATCGATATATCGAATTACTAATCGATATATCGAATTACTATATCGATACTTCGAGCCCCAAGCCAGCCTGGATGGCGACCACCCCTGGTCTATAAGTATACCGTCATAATAATAACATTGTGTTCCGACATTAGTTACCCTGGTTCCTGTACCCTGTGCCCCTAGTAAGTAGTAGCGGTGCAAACATTCATAGGCAACGGTAACTGCTTACTATTAAGTGGATTTCTTTTTATTACAAACGTTTAATGCTTGAAAAGAAATATCTTAAGTTTTTTTTTACAGAAAATTTAACATACATAAACTTTGTGTCGTCCGTTTCAGATTGCTTTGCGTGCCGTCCGCGAGATGTCGCTGCCGGACGCGTGCGCTGAACTGCTTCTCACTGACATTGACAGTGACAGGTGTGTTTGACACTTTTGTATTTTATAACTTGATATTTGTTATTATTACTCAATAATCTATATAAATAAAATTTGTAGAGGTCTGCAGTTGTGCATGTGATCCCCCACCTCCCTCCATGTAATGCGCCGTAACGTTTTTCTGTAACGTAACGTTACGCAACGCGTAGTTTAACCCCCCCCCCTCAAATTCGTTACGTAATACTTAAACGCTCCCAAAGTGGAGAAGGAAGATTTGGAAAGCGGATCCCGAGCACCGAAGCGGATGTCTGGGTTGCAACTGGGATTTAATGCTGAAATGATGATGTGCCCTGCAGAGGTCGTCCAATTATTTCCTACAGATTATCTATGGTTTGGCGCCTGCACGCGTTTCGTGTTAAATCTTTCAGAGAGCGCGTCGAGGAGTGGGAGTCGCCGCAGGCGGAGAGGCGGCGAGCGAGCGAGAGGGGTGAGCGGGGCGAGTGCAGCTGGGACGAGACCGAGCCGCAGGCCGAGTGCTGCAGGTCAGGCTTTTTATTACCGAGGAACGCTTATACATGTTTGTAACGCCAGGGGAAACTGGGTCAAAATCAAAAAATGATTGTTTTTTTTTTATAATTTTTTTTATTGCTATGGGACAGCAGACAGGCTAACGGCCCGCTTAGAATTTAGCAGTTACCATCCCCTATGGGTGTCTGCAACGCCAGTGGCATCGCGAACACGCTGCTGTCCCATAAGGGTACAGGAACTTGGGTCACTAATGCCGGGACACAACACAAGGTTATTATGGCGGCATGTTTAAGATCAAAGGTCGCCATCCAGACGGGCTTGGGGCCTTACCACCTAGCTAGGGTAGTTTTATCGCCTTTCACGACATGCCGGACCCCGGTCGCACGGGTCAGTATTCATACTTCTACACGGAGTGGATATATTTTGTATAATACAAGAGTAGGAGAAGAAGAGGAAGTTGTGTGGGGTGATTTCTGATGACTGCCGTGGCGTTACGGTTGTCCCTCATCAGCTCGTCCAGGGGGGCTACTATACCTTATCCGTTGTACCAAAAAATAAAATGTAAACAAATCGTAAAAAGGGATTTTTGGATGTCGATTTTACAATAATCAACGTGATATAAAAATTATCTGAGCAACTTTTAATTATTTAATTGGAAATATCTCCTACATTCTTATTTTTTTTTATATTACTATTCCTTACTTTTAGAAAAAAAAAAGTTTTTATTTTTACAATAATAATTATGAATGATAAATATAATGCGTATAAAATTAACATAAATATTTACAACATTAATTGTAATAACTAACTTACATTATAAAGAACCTAAAAAGACAATGTTTCCAAATCTCTTACTGGTGTTAAATGCTGGTAATTATAAGTGTACTGTTCAACGTACTATTGTCGATTGGAAGGAGTGTTTTATTATTACGGTCGGATTATTTGTTTGAGAAACATTGGTTTGTTTGTTTACATTTTATTTTTTGGTTAAGTGGATAGGATATAGGTGTATTCCCGTTAGAAGTCTTAGTGTTTGTCTGTCAAGTATACAAGTAGAAAAGAGAAGAGTGATAGTATTTAAGAAGCTGAATCGTAACAGACTAGCGTGGTATGGACAATTTTTTTTTTATTGATGTAGAAACAGCAGACAGGCCTTATGGATGTTTGCGACGCCTGGGGCACCGGTAACATGTAACTGAAACCTGGGTCACTAATGCTGGAACACAAACTTATACACCAGGGGTGATTGCCATCCAGACCTGCAGGGGTTGGTATTCTTACTCCGTTCCATGAGAAGAAGATTAAGAGAATGTTGTGAGTTGAGGAGAATGCTAGAAATGAGTGGGCGTATACAGAAGGAGTAGTAGACCAAAGAAGAGCTGGATTGACTGGATTAACAGAGCAGAGTGGAAGAAGAGAATGTGGGATAAGGACAGGGCAAGAAGATCAGTTTTCTAATACCTATAACACAAGTGTACTGCTGTTTATTTAAGGACTTTTTTCTGAGAGAAAGAATACTGACCTCTGCGGCCGGGGTTGGCCTGTCGTAAAAGGCGACAAACCAATCTACCCTGGCTATGTGGTAGGGCTCCAAGTCTGTCGGGATGGCAACCACCCTTGGTCTTAGATATGCCACCATAGTAACCTTGTGTTGTGTCCCGGCATTGGTGACCCAGGACAGTACAGGAGTACTCCTATGAGACAGCAGCGTGTTCACGGTGCTCCTAGTTTCGCAAACATCCATAGGCGACGGTAACCGCTTACCGCAGCAATAAAAAAAGGGGGAAATGTTCTGAAAATGTGGGGGGGGGGGGTCGAGGAAGTTTTCAGTCAAAATTCTGCGAAACTCGCCGGAGTGCTTTTAACGTGTTATTGTTGCAGGACTGTGAGCAGTAGTGGGTCGTTGAGGTGCCCCTCGGCGGGTAGTTTGCGAGCCAACGCCCTACATATTCCCTTAGGTGGGTATCTTAAGATTTTTTTTTTAATAACGCACCACTAGGTATTTAACCGCACAGTGATATAACACTCGAATCTAGAAGTTATTGCCACGTACCGACGACGAAGTAAAACATCGCTACGGTATCTGCATTTTTTTTTATTGCGTAGGACAGTAGACAGGCTGACAGCCCGCTTAGAATTTAGCAGTTACCGTCGCCTATAGGGGTTTGCAACGCTAGAGGCATCGCAAACACGCTGCTGTCCCATAAGGGTACAGGAACTTGGGTCACTAATGCCGGAACACAACACAAGGTTATTATGGCGGCATACTTAAGACCAAAGGTGGTCGCCATCCAGACGGGCTTGAGGCCCCTACCACGTAGCTAGGTTGGGTTGTTTTGTCGCCTTTTACGACAGGCCGACCCCGGCCACAGAGGTTAGTATTCTTTCTCCGCCCCTGTACGGATAAAAACGCGTACGGTACGCATACCAATTAGACAAGCGTGGATGGGGGGAGGGGGGGGGTGAATACCGTTCGTTCCCGCTAGGGGGGGACGGTGGGAAGTTAGGGGCTGTTTTTTTTTTTCTAGCTTCACGAGGACCCGGTACCCTAGTGGTATCGCATTCAATCAAGAGATTACTACGTACTATTTGTTTTAAGACTAGATGGCGGTATGTGAATTGTGCAAGTTTATTTATTATTTTTTAATTTTTTAAATGGAATAAGACAAAGTATTTTTTTTACTCCTTTCTTTAATAATTTCTTTCTTCTTTCCCTTGTTGTCTTTTTTTATTGCTGTAGGACAGCAGACAATGGTCTAATGGTGTAGATTCAATTCCCGGCACTGAATTTATTTGTGTATTATTGTTTTTTTTTTTTTAGATAACGTGAGGAGCGCGACGTGCAGGAGGGAGCTGCCTTCGCGATCCGGGGACACAGCGAGGCACAGGTATGTTCATACCATTATTCGCAGGAGTTGAGGTCCAATATAGAGCTTCAAGGGTCCAAAGTGATCTTAACTGACAGACAGCTGTTTCTATCCAATAGATTTCTCGTGCAGGGGCGGATAAAGAATATTAACTCCTGCGGCTGGGCTCGGCCTGTCGTAAAAGGCGATAAGACGACCCTAGCCAGGTGGTAGGGCCCCAAGCCCGTCTGTTTGGCAATCACCCTTGATCTGTAAGTATGCCGCCATCACCTTTTGTTGTGTTCCGGCGTTCCAGTTCCACTGCCGGAGGCCAGTCTCTGCCAAGCTCGCGTTGGGACCACTTGTTCCACAATATATATTATCACGTACTAAATTCTTTCTAAAACAATTTTAATTCGAAGTTCATTAATATAATTTTAAATTAATGTACATAATAGTGTTTTTTTTTAAATAAGATTTTCAAAATACTTGAGATCTGTATTTCATGCGTCTGGTGACATCGATTGCGACGTCAAGGCACGCATTGCGGCCGCGTGGGCCAAATGGCGTGAGGTAACTGGTGTCATTTGTGACCCCAAGATGCCGGTAAAGTTGAAGGGACAGGTCTATAAGACCATCATTAGGCCTGTCCTTTTATACGGCTGTGAAGCGTGGCCGGTGTTGGAGCGACACAAGCAGGAACTGCGTGTCACGGAGATGAATATGCTGCGGTGGATGTGTGTACGGCCACGTTTTATGGCAACCGGATGCTTACGTGGGAAACAAATGTCTGGCCATGCCACCTCCGCCGGGCCCCGGCACGAGGGGTAGACCCAAAAAGTGGCTCACTACCAGGGATGCTGAAGACCGTGCGAAGTGGAGTAGAAAAAGTCGGAAAGCGGACCCCGGGCACCGAAACGGAAGTTAGGTTGCAAACTGGGATACAACGCTGGGATGATGATGATGAAGATTTTCAAAATCCCGTATAACAGTACGCATGCGCGCTACTCCGCTTGCCCCACTCCTCTGCGATAAGAAAATACATATCATTGAACACGTAGTGCTTATAAAAGTCGCCGTCTTCTTAAAACTTAAATACATACATACAATCACGCCTCTTTCCCGTAGGGGTAGGCAGAGACCACTTCTTTCCACTTGCTACGATCCTTACATACTTGTTTCGCTTCGTCCACTTTCATTATACCCTTCATACATGCCCTTCGGTTTAGGGTACTCTTGACCTGGTCTCGAAACGTCCGCCTAGGTCTACCCCTTCCAACACTTCCATTCACACTCGCCTCGTACACTTTTTTCGTCAATCGTTCTTCATTCATTCTCTCGACATGGCCAAACCATCTCAGCATACCTTTCTCAATTTTTGTCACTACATCTTCTTTCAGACCATAACGTTTCCTTATCCTGTCACTCAGTTTAACTCCTACCATACTTCTTAACGCTCTCATCTCAACTGCATTTATTCTGCTTTCATTTTTCTTCTGCCATACCCAACTTTCACTTCCGTACATGAGTGTTTAAAAAAAACTTTAATAACTATATTAAATGAAGATATCGCAATTTTTTTTAGATAAGGCCCAATTGTCTGAGAAATTAGACAATTTAATTGTAATCTATCCAGTAGTTTTGCCGTGATGGGCGCAAAACTGCAGACCTCTACCATTTTATTTGTATATATTATAATACAAAATATTTCATTTCAAATATTTACGTATAAACGCTACGAAAGCTCGAACAAAGAGGAGACGAAGATTAATATAAGAGGAAATATTGTTTACTTGTATAAATACGTTTGTCTCTTTTTAGTGTCGCTGCTTCTTTTCATGGAATTTTGTTTTATCAAAAAATGCTAACCTACCCACCCACAATTGTTGCAGACAATCGCTGTCGGAGTCCGCCTCGTCGCTGTCGGCCAGTCTGCCGCCGACGGCGGGGGCGGGCGGGCGCGCCGGGCGCCTCTCGGCCGCGGTGCCCGACGTGGCCATGGCGCCCAACGCGAACACGCACTTGCTCACCAACAGGGATTACTTCAGGCATCCGCTCACTAATGGTAGGTCCGTTGCGATACATTAACCATACGCGCCACCGTCATCATCATCCTAGCGTTAGTCCCGGTTGCCACCCAAACCTCCGTTTCGGTGCCCGGGGTCCGCTTT
>OY856400.1:7374172-7407146 GCA_963693495.1 Malacosoma neustria | reverse complement strand
GGGCACGGCTGCTTCGGGCAGTACCTGTGTCGCATCGCTCAAAAGGAGCAAACGACAGAGTGCCACCACTGTGATGCCGGTGACGAGGACACGGCGCTCCAGGCTCCTCTCCCGCTCACGCAGGGCCACTCGTCGTTGGAGTCTGGCGACAGACCTCCGGCCAGCGTAGTGAGCAAAGCGGGCGGCGAACGTGGGCCAGCGCTTGTCGGGATCGCGGTCTGAATAATCCGTCGCGTCCCGTGGCCTCGACACTTAAGATGAATGAAGGAACACCGGGTAGTTTTAGTGGGTATAGCAGAGACATGCGTCATCCAGCCTAGTCAATGGGACGTAAGGGCGCGTTGCACGGGGAGTCTCACACTATCCCGCCGTTCATCGCCACGCGGCGGGCTGTACGTCATGCATAAAAAAAAGACGTGTGGCACTCGGGGACTGCCGCGGTAAAGCTAATGCATAGCATTTTAATCAACTTAGCAATTATAATTATTTATTTATTTTATATTTATGCAGTAATTTTTTTTTTCTAAAGTATCGATGTTTTCTACCGATATTTTTTGGACAAGATATATCGATACTCGATAATAAAAACATCGATAGTTTTTTATTATCGAGTATTGATATATCTTGTCCAAAAAATATCGATAAAAAACATCGATACTTTAGAAAAAAAACATCGATAGTTGAAATATCGATAGATATCGCCCATGCCTACCACACTCACCGCACGTGCGCCCCGTAAATATACATGTAGGTATATATGTATACATAGGTGTACATTTAAAAAGTGTAACTTGAATTAATATCAAAGAAAAAACTTGAATTAATATCAAAGAAAATAATTACTGCTTATATAAAAAATAAATAAATAATTATAATTGCATAAGTTGATTAAAATGTTTTTCAATATCGCCCATCCCTACGTACAGTCGCACCATTATACATACACGTTAAGCGAACGCTCGGCCAAGCTACATGGTAGGCGGAGTGGGGGGTGTTAGGTTTTATTTTCGTTACGGAATTTCTTGATTCGGTCGCCGCGCTCAAAGCCCGCGATAAAAGCTATGCAATTGCTTAAAAAAAGGTTTTAAATACTGTGCTGTATCCAGTATCAATTCTAATCGCCAAAGATATTAAATTTTTAACTCGGCTAACTTCAGTTCGTCATCTATTCGTGATTTTTCTTAGTGTTATGTTTTTTTTGAAATTAGATATAATTTTTTATTATTGCTGAGGAACAGCAAACAGCCTGATGTGTGATGTTAGTGGGTACTAATATTAAACAGTTACCGTCGCCTATGAATGCTTTCGCCATCGCGAACACGTTACTATCCCATAGAGCAGTGTTTTGTAATATGTGTGTCGCGATCCTTAGGGGGTCGCAAAGCCTTACTCGGGGGGTCACCAGCAAAAGGAAAATGCTCTCGCCCGCGACGATAATGCGGCGAGGCAACGCTGCGAAGTAGGTCCGCGTAACGGTTTACGCGTCCAAATCAAAACCGCACGTAGCCTTACCAACTTACCACGTACTTACTTTCAAAGCTGCCGCGCGGCTTCTTACAGAATGTGTTTTAATAATAAATATAGGTACCAAAATAGAGAAAATCATAAACGTAGTCTTATAAATTACTTATTAACTTTTTTTCTCTCTATGTCCCAAGGGGGTCGCCAGAATTTTTCAACCATTGAAGGGGTCGCGTATTCAAAAAGATTGAAAAACACTGCCATAGAGGTACAGGAACCTGGGTTACTAATGCCGGAACACAACACAATGTTATTATGACGATACTTATACACCAAGTGTGGTTGCCATCCAGACGGCTTGCCTACCATGTGTAGGGTTGTTTTGTCACATTTTACGACTGGCCATCGGCCGTAGGGATTAATATACTTACTCCCCCCTGCAGGGAAAAAATTAATCCCGATTGCATATAATATTTTGCTATAAGACTTAAACTATTCAATTTATTTAATTTTTGCATCTTTCAGCAACTACCTGGGTTTCCTACTGGCCTTATAAGCATTTTATAAAATGTGATTCTATTTTCAGAAATTCCTGTTTTGTTTCTCACGGCGCCACCAGTTTATGTTCTTGCCTGTGAACATAATAAACATTAAATATTACATTATTACTCATTTGTGTAATTTATATAGCAATAAAACATATTTATTTAATTGTTTTTTTAAAACCTTAATTCACATAAAAAAGACAAATAATAGCAATAGATATGATTTAATTTTTTTAAAGCGAATACCATCTAGGTATCTCCCAACCCCAAAGTTATTATTAAATTTAAAATGTTATCGACATTTGTCTTGGCTTATAATTGATTTAAACTCTGCAATTACCGTAAAATCAAATAATTTAATAATTAGACAATATTATAAACTGTTATTATATTCTGATAATGTCTTTAATTTAGTTTCCTAAAATGAATCATATATTTATGTCAGTATAAGATTTTAATTGAGTAATCGATGTATATTGGTCGATTTAATCAATCAATATAAATGGAACAACTTGATAAAATGATTACAAATTGTGAACAGCTCAGCACTAATGCTACCATATTGTTTGATTTGTTTGGAATTTCTTAGTTTAAACAAATTTAATCGTATAATTCTTACATGTGTTTTTAATAATTTTATAAATATGGACATAAAGATAAACTTTCTGCAAGAATTGAAAATGGATTTTGAAAGCCCAAATTCGATATGTCGATGTTGTTTGTCCACCGATAGGCGTATGTTTGGAAACGATTGTCTTTCCTCTTATTTAAAGGAATTTACCGGTGTTAACGTGAGTAATTGATTATTATTGTGCTTTCCATTTAATAGATTATAATGTCCCCTTGGTGTACATTGGTTTTTCTATAGACGGAATGTGTAGTCTATTTACCGTGCCTGTCCAAACTAATGTAGGTTTTACCGGTAATTCCAGTGGACAGATATTTTTCATCATTACATGGTAATCATCTTATAAAAAGCAGATGGCCCACCTGGTAAATGGTCACGCCGCATAAGGACGTTTGAAACAATACAATATTATAATACTACACATTAGAATAGTATAATTATGAACGTTTTTGAGGTGCCCATTATTTGTTGTGATCCCGTAATTGAATATGCATGACGATTTTAAATTGTGTGAAGGCAAGTTAAACTAGAGGGATTCCTTCTCTTAGACAAGTATACTGTTTAGTGTACAAAGATGTGTCTTCTTGGAAATACTATTACTATTTCTTGGATATACTGTCTTTTCAAATATACTAAGATCTTTCAATGTTAATGAAACATGAAATCTGAGACTGGAAACATATTCCACAGTGAAGATTAAGTTTTATTATATTACATACATACATACATATAATCACGCCTCTTTCCCGTAGGGGTAGGCAGAGACCACTTCTTTCCACTTGCTACGATCCTTACATACTTGTTTCGCTTCGTCCACTTTCATTATTCCCTTCATACATGCCCTTCGGTTTAGGGTACTCTTGACCTAGCCTTTTTTCAAGACGTCCCTGAATTGGTCTCGAAACGTCCGCCTAGGTCTACCCCTTCCAACACTTCCAATTACACTCGCCTTTTTTCGTCAATCATTATTCATTCATTCTCTCAACATGGCCAAACCATCTCAGCATACCTTTCTCAATTTTTATTATATTAAACCACATATATGTTTGATTGGATTATTTAGGTATTTTAAGGTTTACAAGGAGCGAGCAAAAGTTTTAGTTTACAAAGAAGAATGAAATTCATAATTACCTTAAAATACCTTCTGAAATGGTGCTGAAAGAAACACAAATACTGCCTTTTGTTGCATCCAAATCCTCTAGTTGAGTTGCTAGATCCAACAGCTGTGGTCAAAATACTCAAAATTACATAATTTTCTGAATGGGTGTTACAGCTCTGGTTGCATATACCATATTTGCACAAACTTATTTGATTATGGTAAGAGGAGAGAACGCAAGTGGTTATGTATACAAAGTAAATATTGAGACAAAATATATGTGATTTTTTCACATAGAATCCTTCAATGAAGCAAGCATTTTCATTTATATGATTCCAGATGGAGACGTTTGACTCCCTACCATTGCTAATATGTTACGAATGCAGTGCATATCTACTAAAAGCTATCAAATTCAAACAACGTGTTCTCAAAGCTCATACGATGCTGTATGAATATGTCACACGGTGTGCCCCTGTAAGTTTTGAAGGGTATATTGTATTTAAATCAAATATTATTTATCTGTGTAGGGGTGGAGAAAGAATACTAACCTCTGTGGCCTGTCGTAAATGCCGACAAAATAACCCACCGTAGCTATCTGGTAGGGCCTCAAGCCCGTGGGGATGGCGACCACCTTTGGTCTTAAGTATGCCGCCATAATAACCTTGTGTTGTGTTCTGGCATTAGTGATCCAAGTTCCTGTACCCTTATGGAACAGCAGCATGTTGGTAATGCCACTAGCGTTGTGAACACCCATAAGCGACGGTGACTGCTAAATTCTAAGCAGGCCGTCAGCCTGTCCGCTGTTCTAAAGCATTAAAAAAATTAAAGCATTAACTACTTGGCACCAAACTAGGCACAGCCTGTATTTTGGAGACTGGTTCTTATTAATTAGTAAATGAACTAAGTACCATACATTTAATATTATCAATTTTAAATATAGATGACATTGTGCCGGTTGGACAAAATGCTCACGAGGTTCAGAGCTGATTGGCTAAATGGCAGGATAGATCGTAGGGTGTTGGGTTGAAGATAAGTAGAACCAAACATCTATTTTGTGATTGGTGGAATTTCTACCTTCACCCAAATTACCTTAGGAGGTGTATCTCTGCCAAAATGTTACAGCTGCCGGTACCTCAAATCATTAATCCAGTATGAAGGTGTAATAGGTCAAGATGTGAAAAACAGAGTGAATGCGGTAATAATTTGCGATCCACAAGTGCCCTTTAGACTTAATATAAGTCCCTAATAAAGCCTGCTTTATTAGGGATTTAGTTTGCAACGCCAGTGGCATCGCAAACACACTGCTGTCCCATAAGAGTACAGGAACTTGGGTCACTAATGCCGGAACACAACACAAGGTTATTATGGCGGCATATTTAAGAGCAAAGGTGGTCGCCATCCAGATGTAGCTAGGGTGGGTTGTTTTGTCGGCTTTTACGATAGGCCGACTCCGGTTGCGGAGGTCAGTATTCTTTCTCCCCCCTACACGGATAGTACGGACATAAACCAAGTTTCCACTAATAAATTTTATTATATGATGATATCATCTTTTACGTAATCCATCCATCTTTTATTTAATCTAACTCCTGTATCCATCCTTTCCCATTTCTTCTCTTCGCATTATATGGCAGAACCATGCTGGTCTGTTAATAAGTTGTCCAACCACCAGTGCTACAGTACAGTAATTGAATCCCCGTATTCTGATTTTGTTATGTACCCTCACTCTCGGTGAGGTGAATAGTAAAAGCGAGACAGAAACATTTTTTTTCTCTCTTTATATGGAATCTACTTTGAGGAATGATTTGATTTAATATAGTTTTGAAAGTTTTTTTTGGAAAAATTTGAAATTTGTAAACTTTAGTTAACTTTAACACTGATAATTTCACCTCAAAGTTCGAGCGATTTGTAGCTCTAAATTGCATAACTCCATAAACTTTTACTTTTCTGTTTATGTTTTTTATTACATTGAGGTTTACATTTTTCAGGGTTTCACTTCTATCATGTGTAAACTGCACACGTGTTATTATGATTATTGTGTATATAATGTTAGTGGTATCACTTAATGGCCCCAGCGGAAGATCAGCGCTGGTAAATTCCATCAGCAAATGCTGAGCTGGGACCAATTTGGGACAAATATATAGTATATAATTGTAAATTGTAAATAATAACTTTAAGTCCTAAATAAATACATTTTCTTTCTTTCGCGCGGGATGGTTGACGTTCAACCTCCCTGAATACCACACTGCGCCGTACGCAATTGGATCCAGTTACTCCTTATTAGTGATGACATACGGAACGCAGACGTGGTCGCTAACTATGGGCCTTATGAGAAAGCTCATGGTCGCTCAGAGAGCAATGGAGAGGGCTATGCTCGGAGTTTCCCTGCGAGATCGAATCAGAAATGAGGAGATTCACAGGAGAACCAAAGTAACCGACATAGCCCGGATGATTGCAAAACTGAAGTGGCAGTGGGCTGGGCACATAGCTCGAAGGACTGATGGCCGTTGGGGCAGAAAAGTCCTCGAATGGCGACCGCGTACCGGAAGACGCAGTGTTGGTAGGCCCCCCACAAGATGGACCGATGATCTGGTCAAGATCGCCGGGATAGGTTGGATGAGGGCAGCGCAGGACCGATCATCGTGGAGATCTTTGGGGGAGGCCTTTGTCCAGCAATGGGCGTCTTCCGGCTGAAATGATGATGATGATGACTCCTTATTAATTCTCATTGGCTGTGTCATAACCTTGTGTGTGTCTAGTTTGTGAAATTTAGCTGGTGCTGTGCACCAGCGAAACAGTTCCTCTGCGAGCAGACCTGAACCGCTCCTCTCATACAGTTCATTGCTCCCAAGCTATCGCCACTTATCTATTGTATGGCGCACTCTCGGTCCGCGACCGGCATTGTACAACCTTTTCTTTGCCTTGAAGGACCAACAAAACGTTTTCTAATTTCATAAATTTTCGTAGCTCGACATTTATATTCAAAGATTTTAGAGTTTATTAATTTATTTGGTTTATTTTGTAGTTTATTAATATTATCTTGTTTTATTTTTGTTTTTAATCGCATTCCTAATTTGGTAACTTTTATTGATTTTGACTGAATTTTTAATATGATTGTATAATGTATGGGACTTGATTCTGAAATAAATTATTATTATTATTATAATAAATATTTCAGCTAATGTTATAGACAGAAATATAATAAAAGACTTACAATTTCAGTTTCCAATGGACGCAAGGGATCCAGAATTGAATAAACATGCCAGCCCTATACTGCGTAGCACACCGATTCTCACTCTCGAAACAAATGGGAAAGGGAAGCAAGGTTCCAAAGTATTTACTGTAAGTATGCTGAAGATGTTATCCGTGCAGGGGCGGAGAAACAATACTGACCTCTGCGGCCGGGGTCGGCCTGTCGTAAAAGGCGACAAAACAACCCACCCTAGCTACATCTGGATGGCGACCACCTTTGGTCATAAGTATGCCGCCATAATAACCTTGTGTTGTGTTCCGGCATTAGTGACCCAAGTTCCTATGCCCTTAGCAAGCTTAGTTAACTATTTTAATTAATATTATCTCTTTCTTTTTTTTTTTTTTTTTTTTTTTTTATTGCTCTAGGACAGCAGACAGGCTGATGGCCCGCTTGGAATTTAGCAGTTACCGTCGCCTATGGGTGTTTGCAACGCCAGTGGCATCGCGAACACGCTGCTGTCCCATAAGGGTACAGGAACTTGGGTCACTAATGCCGGAACACAACACAAGGTTATTATGGCGGTATACTTAAGACCAAAGGTGGTCGCCATCCAGACGGGCTTGAGGCCCTACCACGTAGCTAGGGTGGGTTGTTTTGTCGCCTTTTACGACAGGCCGACCCCGGCCACAGAGGTTAGTATTCTTTCTCCGCCCCTGCACGGATAAGTTTTTCTTTCTCTCTCTCTTAAGCCCTTCCGGCACTAACTACTATAATGAAGTCGATCACAGTAAAATTCAGCTTCGTATATTCGCTTATAATTCACAATTATAAGCTTTAAGCTTAATACGAGTAATTATAGCGAGAATTGTGCGATGGAGGGACGTGCTCTCTCGTCGCAGCTCGATTGGCATCTCTCGCGACCGAGCGAAGGCGTTTTCATTAAGACCCCGCCTATGGTCTATGCGGGTGAGGCGTGCGAGCGGCAGGGGCTCGACTCCGCTGCGCACGCGCCGGCTGCGACGCATCCCTACAATGTATTATTTAGATAGACAGATATCACTTTATTGTAAACCAAATAACTTACAAAAACAATGAAAATTATTTACACACAATGGGCGGCCTTATCGCTACAGAGCGATCTCTTCCAGGCAAATATTTTATTTACAAAATAAATAGACAATATACATAAAATTTAATAAATAAACATATGTACTTAAATATCTATTATATGTTTTTTAGATCTAGGTTATGATTTAATTAACTTTAAGAAAATGTTTGTTTCTATGTTAAATACCTGCGAAAATATGTGAATAGTGTTGTAGAATTATAAAAAAACTTTGAGCAAATAAACACTGTTTATTTTAGGTGATATTTAAGTATTATATAAAGTAATTCACGACGATTTTTACCCAACCTTCCCCCCCATGTAACGCGCCGTATCGTTTCTCTGTACCCAATTTACTATTTTTACATAAAATTCACATATAATTATGTTATGTTACGCGTTGTTCGAACCGTCCTCCCGCCCTTGTAGACCGCATTCCCCCCCCCCCCCCCAAATTGCGTTAAGTAATTCTTGAACGCCCCCTTACAAATAAAATAATAAGTTATAAAAAACTACCTTAAAATTTTCAGCATAAAAAAGAGCCAGTTCAATCCGAATTGGATGTAGAAATAGCAATGTTGAATGCAGAATTTAAACACGAGATCAAAGAGGATGTTGGTTTCTCCGATTACGATGATAATATTCCTTTGGAGGAGATAAGGTATGTTTTAGAATTAAACAGCTTTAGGATTCTGCTGGATAAATGATAAAGCATTGATTTTTGTGTTGCTATTATTATCCCTGCGGGGGCGGAGACAGAGTACTAGCCTCTGCGGCCGACCCACCCTAGCTACGTGGTAGGGCCTCAAGCCCGTCTGGATGGCGACCACCTTTGGTCTTAAGTATGCCGCCTTAATAACCTTGTGTTGTGTTCCGGCATTAGTGACCCAAGTTCCTGTACCCTTATGGGACAGCAGCGTGTTCGCGATGCCACTGGTGTTGCAAACACCCATAGGCGCCGGTAACTGCTAAATTCTAAGCAGGCCGTCAGCCTGTCTGCTGTCCTACAGCAATTAAAAAAGGAACCTGGTCACAAATGCTGGAACAGAAGGTTATTTTGGCGGCATACTTAAAGACCATGGGTGGTTGCCATCCAGTCAGGCTTGGGGCCTACCACGTAGCTAGAGTTGTTTTATCGCCCTTTACGACAAGCGGACCCCATCAGCAGGGTTTGTCTTACTCCGCCCCTGCCTGAACGGCCTGAGGAACATTGGCGTGGTTTTTAGTGGGTACACCAGCGACATGCGTCCCCCTTGTCCACTGTGGTGAGCATACGTGCGCATTGCACTGGATTCCAACAGCAAAAAAATGATTTCTTCTCTGATATTTTGAGTGAAAAGTGAAAAAAAAAGTTGTCATTCGGCCCAGCCTAGTGTATGCAATGTGTATATGATGCAAATAAAAATTCCGGCCTGTGTGTCGGTCAAATGAATGTTTGTGAAAATATATAGATACGCTGACAGTTCACACAATGCGCAAGTTGCCTGTGTCTGCATTCAAGCGCAACGGAATGCAGGACCAAGGGCATTCGAAGACGCTCGGCACTGCGAATTTCTCATTTAGAAGCCTCCGTCACGTAGTTGTCGAATGTGAATTGTATACGGACCCCGTAAAAAAGTCAGAGCGACCCGGCAAAAGTGTCACCCTGCACACCCAAACCGACACTCGGATGTTGTTTACTCAAGAAGAAACCAATAAAAGTGTCGCTTGAGGATATATTAGATGATTGACAATGAAATTTCGTGTACTACTTTCAATGTGAAACGAGAAAAGTAATTTAAACAAAAAGGATGACAGATTTTTTCCCCAAAAAGGGGTTAACGTCAGGCACACGGCCGGTTGTAAAAACTAAGGCACAACTATTACAACATGTAACATGTTGTGCCGACGATAATGTGGGATAGGGCAGGAGGAAGAAGCTGAGACAATTCACACAGTCCCACAGTTAGTAGCGTAGCACTTGTGTTATGGGTACTTCTTCTTCGCCGTAGTAACCTCATGACTGAGTGACGTGACCGCGGTGCGTAGTCCTCGCCACCAGCTCCCTCCAGACACTCCTGTCTTGCGCCATCCGGATGGCGGTTTGAAGGGTGGCTCCCGTAGCGTCTCGAATCGTCTGCGTCCAAACTGTAGGAGCGCGCCATCTGCCCCTCTTCCCCTCGACATAGCCGGTAATAATCAGCCTCTCAAGATTGTCTGGGTCTCGCCTGACTGTGTGTCCGAAAAACTTGAGGATACTCTGTCTGCATATTGCCGAGAGTCTGGTTTCCACATTCAGTTGCTTGAGGATTGACTCGTTTGTGCGGCGTTCTGTCCAGGAGATTCCCAGCATACGGCGCCGGTGCCACATGTCGAACGCATCAATCCTTGATCGCACACGAGCTCTTAGAGTTATGGGTACTACTCAATTAATATACAACATCCGAAATAGATACATAAATACCCAGACCCGAGACGGGAACAGAATCCGTGACCTCTTCAAGCGTACTGCTGTGTATTAGCCGTTACACCACCTTTAGAAAACTATTATAATTTTCAGTGCAAATATAGCGGAGTATAATGAAAAAGAATGTGATATAGTTAAAGAAGATGACCATTCAATTGATGCCAAGAAGAGAAAGAGAAAGAAGAAAGAAGTGCCAACTAAGAAGAGAAAAAGGTATTGAATATGCATTGGTAGACTACATGTTCTGGGGTTACCGGGGTTCTAGCAATGCCTCCACCGGGCTGGCAAAATATTTTGTAACAATTCACACAGCGGCATCTAGTCTCAAAGGTGAGTAGCATAGCACTTGTGTTATGGGTACTAGACAACTGATATACTACTTATCCGTGACCTCCGCAAGTGTTCCGAAATGCTCATTACGCCATAGACGTTGTCAAATGAAAAGCGAGTTCAAAGGTGTCCGTTTCAAACAAACATACAGGTGATACTAATAAAAGCGTGTTAAAAAAAGCTCCTCGTACCATGAGACATGTCTACGCTACAGATATTATGAAAATGATATTTCAGAATGGAAGAGTCCGAAGAAGATAGAAGGAAATGTGTGAAAAGAATAGAAATAGACCCTACTAAAATAAGAACCATCATACTGAACCCCGAAGAGCAGATTAAAATGAGAATGGTAAGACTTTCATTAAAAAAAAATATTTTATAGCCGTAGGACAGCAGATAGGCTGACGGCCCGCTTAGAATTTAGCAGTCACCGTCGCTTATGGGTGTTTGCGACGCCAGTGGCATCGCGAACACGCTGCTGTCCCATAAGGGTACAGGAACTTGGGACACTAATGCCGGTATACAACACAAGGTTATTATGGTGGCATACTTAAGACCAAAGGTGGTCGCCGTCCAGACGGGCTTGGGACCCTACTACGTAGCTAGGGTGGGTTGTTTTGTCGCCTTTTACGATAATCAAGCGTAAGTCAATGCATGTAAGTCGTGATACCGTGGAAATTCGGCGCTGGTAATAAAAGGTGCAAACGGGATGTTGAAGTTAGTTGTGCAAAAACTGAAATTTCCTTCCAATAATTAATCCAGAAGAACGGATACAGATAACAAAAAAAAAAGAGTGCATTTTACCTCCGTGCAGGGGTGCAGTGAGAATACTGACCCCTGCGACCGGGGTCAGCTTGTCGTAAAAGGCGATGAATAAACTAGCTAGGTAGGGCACTAAGCCCGTCTGAATAACAACCACCCTTGGGCTATAAATATATTTTAGGGGACATCCATTAATTACGTGAGCTATTTTTCGATCAGTTTAGACTCCTGCCCCCCTTAGGTGAGATTGGCACTAAAAATATTTTAAACTAAATTTATTTTTACCATTCGGGAAAATAGAAACCATTCAGGTATACTATAATTAATTTATTTACATGAAATAAAATTCAAAGTAAAAAAAACCGATAAAAACATATTTTTTTTAATATCTAATATTTTTTGAAGGTGAGGTGAGATTTTCGGTGATCCCCCCCTCGGTTTAAATGAGATTTGGTGAGATTTCATTGGACTCCCCCCCCCCCCATTCTGATCTCACGTAATTAATGGATGTCTCCTTACTGTATTGTGCTCCGACATTAGGGAACTTGGTTCAAATTCCGCTATACGAATAGCAGTGTGTTCACAGTCAAGGTAACATACTATTAGTAGGCCGTCAGCCTATCTGCTGTTGTTAAGAAATAAAAAAAAATTGTCACTTAAATTCACAGATGAAATGTGTGTGTTGTCCCTCTATCTTCCCCCTTGTTAAAATTAATTAATTGCAATACTGGCCTCAATATGCAATCTATTTGAAAATATAATATTCTTTTATCCGTGCAGGGACGGAGAAAGAATACTAACCTCTGTGGCCGGGGTCGGCCTGTCGTAAAAGGCGACAAAACAACCCACCCTAGCTACGTAGTAGGGCCTCAAGCCCGTCTGGATGGCGACCACCTTTGGTCTTAAGTATGCCGCCATAATAACCTTGTGTTGTGTTCCGGCATTAGTGACCCAAGTTCCTGTACCCTTATGGGACAGCAGCGTGTTCGCGATGCCACTGGCGTTGCGAATAAAAAAGAATAAAGAGCTCAGTTTGCGTATTTTCTTAAAGTAGTTCTGGAATTACATAAATACTTTCATAAATTATTACCCCACTACTACCACCTTGCCTGTCTGCATACCTCTAAGCCCTTCACTCGTGCCTTCTCTCTCCCTCTCACAACAAATTAATGTGACGATGTCAGCATGACACGGAGTCATATTTCAAAAGATGATACAACAGATATAACATTATAATGAATTGGCAAGTAACAGCACTGATCTTGATATATTTGAAAATAGTTTTTTTAAATATTGTAAATTAGTAAAACATATTCTTAAATAATTTATATTTGACCAGTTAATGATACATTCGATTTAGATTTAATTTAGATAGTAACTTATATATGTGGGGTGTAAGGGGCCCTACCAACATCTTCGGGGCCCAAGTCAACCTCACCTGCAAGTCGGCGCACCCTGCTGAATAACGGACGAGGCTCTGACGACGGCTTTCCTTTTGGGATTGGGGGGTCAGACGGCAGTCGCCCCCGTAAAAGTCAAAATCAGCCAAATCGTTAGCGGACCCCGGGCACCGAAGCGAAGGTTTGGGTGGCAACCGGGACTAACGCTAGGATGATGATGAGTAACTTATATATGTGTGTGTGTGTGTCAGTGCATGTGTGTTATGTGTGTATCAATATATACACACAAGGTTTTTAGGCATTTGTTGTTACAATTTTTCTGTATGCACCTGTTTTGAATTGCAATCCAGATTGTTATGTTGAATATCTAAACTTATAATTTCTTTGGTTGTAATTTGTTTTGTGCATCAATAAAATAAAATAAAACATCTCAGTGAATCAAGCTCGAATACGTTCTCTTACAGGAAGAGAGTAAGGCATCGCTGAAGTTTCCATATCAGTGCCAACTGTGTTATAAAGGTTTCAATTTTGAATCGAAATTAATGAATCACATGCAAAAACATCAACCGGTGAGTCGCTAGTTAAGTTAAATGCGAATTAATTTTTGAAGTTCTTTTTTTTTTTTTGGTGCGTTTGGAAAAATATATAAGTGTAAATTTTTTAAGATGCGACAATAGTGAACTCGTAACTACTTTCACAGTAGTTTCTTAAATATGCATAAATATACAATATATGTTTTATATCAGAGGACGGGTAGTGCACCCACCACGCTTGTCCAAGATGGATTGGCTGGAGAAATCGGTTTCATCCGTGCAGGGGCGGAGGAAGAATACTTACCTCTGCGGCTCGGGTCGGACTGTCGTAAAAGGCGACAAAACAACCGACCCTAGCTACATCTGGATTGCGACCACCTTTGGTCTTAAGTATGCCGCCATAATATCCTTGTGTTGTGTTCCGGCATTAGTGACCCAAGTTCCTGTACCCTTATGGGACAGCAGCGTGTTCGCGATGCCACTGGCGTTGCAAACATCCATAGGCGACGGTGCCTGCTAAATTATAAGCGGGCCGTCAGTCTGTCTGCTGTCCTACAGCAATAAAAAATTTTAAAATTGCAAGTTTCCTTCACCGTCGCCAATTATGTTATAATATGCATGCTTGGCAAATAAATAAAAAAAATAAACCCCGTACCTCTATATTGGTCTCCAAGTGTCTCCGATACCACTGAGCTACTAGGTGCCTTACAATAAGGATACATACTAATTTGTTATAGTCCCGGGGCCCTTACGAGTGTAGCACATGCAAAATGTACCTCCCGACCGTGCACAGCTACAATATGCATAGACTGATCCATACGCAGCGCTACGAGTGTGTTGCGTGCAACAGACGGATGATCGACAAAATGTCCATTATAGATCATTACAGGTAGAGTTTTTGAAAATCTTATCTTACTCTAGTCTGGTACACGATGTCCACTCCAGTGCCACCCACCGGGTCTATTTGTGAATCAAAACCATCAAGCCATACTTAGGGTTTGGATGATAAACGTAAGCAGTAGAGTTGTATATATAATTATTAATTTTTTAAGAACTGTTATCACTTGTTTTGAAATTTCTCGAACTCTTCAATATTTAAAAAAAGGATCTAATAATGTTATAAAATTAAAATAGTATAAAATATTTAATATTAAACTTTGGAAATATATTTCTATTAAATATAGAAAGAGTAGTCTAGGCCTGTATATAGTGCCTTGTGGTACACCATATTAAGAAAATGCGGTGAATGATTTATTAAGTTAACTAAAGCCATCGCCTTCTTTAGAAGGTCAAAATTTAAAACAACGTAGCAAATGATTCTTTAGTTACTCAGCAAAGAAAACAGGTTATTGATAGAGAGCATCTATATCAAAGGCTTGTCATCATTCAAGTTCTGTCTTAAATGCATTTTAATTTTGGAAATATGTACGTAAATCGTTGTTAAGCATTTCCATTATCCGTGTAGGGGAGGAGAAAGAATAATGACCTCTGCGGCCGGGGTCGGCCTGTCGTAAAAGGCGACAAAACAACCCACCCCAGCTACGTGGGAGGTCCCCAAGCCCATCTGGACGGCGACCACCTTTGGTATTAAGTAGACTTTGTGTTGTGTTCCGGCATTAGTGACCCAAGTTCCTGTACTCTTATGTGGCAGCAGCGTGTTTGCGATGCCACTGGTACAGCAATAAAAAAAGCAGTGTTGCAAGCTAAAAAAATGTATTTATTGGATAGCGTACGTGATGTTCAAGTATATTGGTTTATGTATTTTAACAGCTACGTACAGGAAATGAGGAAAAATATTGTAAGAAAACCGCTTTAGACAAGCATATCCTTCCCCCTGTGGTTAGTCCAACAGTGGGATATAATAGGCTTCTGCATATGTTGATTTATTTTTTCAGATCCCAACACGAAGGCCTCACCTCTATATTTACGTGTCAATTGTGCGGCAAAGTCTCGACGTAAGTTTTTTTTTTTTTTTTTTATTGTACCACGTATCCGTGCAGGGGCGGAGAAAGAATACTAACCTCTGTGGCCGGGGTCGGCCTGTCGTAAAAGGCGACAAAACAACCCACCCTAGCTACGTGGTAGGGCCTCAAGCCCGTCTGGATGGCGACCACCTTTGGTCTTAAGTATGCCGCCATAATAACCTTGTGTTGTGTTCCGGCATTAGTGACCCAAGTTCCTGTACCCTTATGGGACAGCAGCGTGTTCGCAATGCCACTGGCGTTGCATACACCTATAGGCGACGGTAACTGCTAAATCCTAAGCGGGCCGTCAGCCTGTCTGCTGTTCTATAGCAATAAAAAAAAAACCACATTTGTCTAGTACAAGAAGTAATATGTGACAAAAAGATGAATTTAAAGGTTGGATGGGTGTAAGAGTGGACTCACGGAAAGATATGGATAGAATGCGTGGTTTGACGTAACAGAATTGGGGGTGTTGACACTGCCGCATCAAGCAAGAGCGGGGCCCGTAGCAAATTCTTTCGAAAGAACCTTGATCTGCTATGGATTTTTGAGTAAAAGTTGTAAAAAACTTAATACTCAATACGTTAATTGCCGTTTATAGGTTACAGTGTTGTGGGTGTTTAATCGTACAGTAGATACTCAGACAGACAGAGATGAGCGGGGCCCGTAGCAATTGCTACTCTTGCTACGTGGTTAATCCGGCACTGGGTGTTGAAAGAAGATGGGTTATTTTGGCTACCTGGACCTGGAATATTTTTATCATGAAATAAAAGACAGTTCTTTGTCAACCTCACTACGTGTTTGAGTGCGGACTTGATGAAGGAAACCTGGAACATATATTCTTCCACTGTCCAAAGATATCGACCCCTATATATGACCTATTGCCAAAACAAATCCCACGCCCCATTAATGTAAATTTCCTTTTAACACTTGTGCACTCTAAGCTAATATATACACTCTCTAACTTTTTAATTACTAACAGTATTTACTTATAAGGCTTCATATATACATTTAATACTAACTTGCTTCTTGTGTTGTCCTCAGGATCTCAGAATTCAATTTACCGACCATATTTATCTAATAAATACTATTGCTACATTTAACCTGTCACTTTTTTTTAATAACATAGACATTGGCAAAATCAATGCCAAATGCATTGGAGCCATAAGTACAAAGAAAGAAGAAGATAGGAATGAAAGAGTGAATGTGTAATTGTGTCACCATAACGTGGGATAAGAGAGTTCTTTTTTTGTGGTAGCAATGGCAAAACCCACCGCGGGCACATGCGCAACCACCACGCGGTGGAAGGACGTCCAAAGTGCGATCGCTGTGGGAAGACGTTCGTCAATAAGGACTCCCTTCAGAGTCATATGCTGTATGTATTGCGTACATTTATATAATTCGCATACATTGTGTACATTCTCATATATAATCTATCCACTTTACCAAAAAATAAAATGTAAACAAACAAACCAAAGTTTCTCAAACTTTTTTGTCAACCGACTGCACATTCAAAGATGTTTTATGAGGTTATTACTTGAAAATATTAGTTAAAATAACAACATGGCGGGCATAATCCGACCGTAATAATAAAACATTCCTTCCAATTACCAGCATATAAAACCAGTAAGAGATTTGGAAACATTGTCTTTTTAGTTTCTTTATAATGTAAGTTAGTTATTACAGTTAATGTTGTAAATATGTAAATTTTATACGCATTATATTTATTTACTATTTTTTTTTATTGCTGTAGGACAGCAGACAGGCTGACGGTCCGCTTAGAATTTAACAGTTACCATCGCCTATGGACGTTTGCAACACCAGTGGCATCGCGAACACGCTGCTGTCCCATAAAGGTACAGGAACCTGGGTCACTAATGCCGGAACACAACACAAGGTTATTATGGCGGCATACTTAGGACCAAAGGTGGTGGCCATCCAGACGGGCTTGAGGCCCTACCACGTGGCTAGGGTGGGTTGTTTAGTCGCCTTTTACGACAGGCCGATCCCGGCCGCAGAGGTTAGTATTCCTTTTCCGCCCCTGCACGGATAAAAATGTTACATTCACAATTGTAAAAATAAAATTATTTTATGTTTTTTTTTCTAAAAGCAAGGAATAGTAATATAAAAAAGTAAGAATATAGGAGATATTTCTAATAAATAATTTTTTTTTAATTTATCAAATTCACAGTTATTACATTGGCTTAATAAATTAATAGCACAAAAAAACCACTAAGGTTTGTACAATGTCATCGAAACTTAATTAAATGTTGCTATGATAATTTTTATATCATGTTGATTATTGTAAAATCGACATCCAAAAAACTCTTTTTACGATTTGTTTACATTTTATTTTTTGGTAAAACGGATAAGGTATTGTGTATATATTTTTTATATTATGTACATTTCCGTTTTTTTATTTTCATATATTGCCTCATACAGTGTGTACATTTGCATAGGTTATGTACATTTTCTTTTGTTCTAATTTTTTCTATTCAGATATTTGTACATTTTTTTTTCATTCTATCATATCAAAATTTTCTCTCATTCTCATACAGCGTGTACATTTTTATATCATTCTAATTTGATATACATATTTTTTCATTCTTATATATAGTGTGTACATTCCTTTAAGATTTTTATATATTTTGTACATTTTATTTAAATCTGCGTACATTTAATGCATCATCGCTTAGAGGCGTTTTCCACTTGCGTTTTGAATCTGTCGAACTTTGGCCCTTTGAACTCCCAACCACGGAGGAATGGCTTTTTTCAGTCTTCTTTATAATTTAGGAGACAGAAAGTTTTTGAGTGGGCCTCTTACACATCAAGCACTACCATATTGCTTTGTTTTTCAAACAACCTTCGGTTATTGTAGGATTCACGAGGGCGTTAAGGACTATGAGTGCGGAATATGCGGGGCCAAGTTCCGGACGAGGACCCAAATGAAGGGGCACCATTACACGCATAGCGAGGAGAGGCAGTACTATTGCGTCGAGTGCGATACAAGGTGTGTAAATACCGTCACGTACATACACTATCGACGGAAAGTTTCTGGACAAGCTTCATATTTACTTTTTAACTAAAATATGATTTGAAATTTGATTACTATTCACTTTACCAAAAAATAAAATGTAAACAAACAAACCAACGTTTCTCAAACAAAGCTAGAATAAAAACAACATGGCGGTTATAATCCGACCGTAATAATAAAACACTCCTTATAATCGACAATAGTACGTAAAACAGTACAATTATAATTACCAGCATATATCAGTAAGAGATTTGGAAACATTGTCTTTTTAGGTTCTTTATAATGTAAGTTAGTTATTACAATTAATGTTGTAAATATGTAAATTTTATATGCATTAATATTTATCATTCATAATAATTGTAAAAATGTTTTTTTTTCTTCTAAAAGTAAGGAATAGTAATATAAAAAAAATAAGAATATAGGAGATATTTCTAATAAATAATTAAAAGTTGTTATGATAATTTTTATATCATGTTGATTATAGTAAAATCGACATCCATAAAACCCTTTTTTACGATTTGTTTACATTTTATTTTTTGGTAAAACGAATAAGGTATACTCACCCAGGACGTATCGTAAGCTCAAGACGCCTGCACCCACTTCGTATTTTTATAAAAATTCTTTTGCAATGCAAGCTGTCTAACTTTGGAATGCTTTGCCTCTCGTTGTTAAGCAAGCTAAATCACTGTCAAGTTTCAGGAATTTACTTCGTAATCACTATTTCAAATTCAACAACTACGTGTTGTGATGTAACATTTTGTTTATAATTGATTGTATGTATTTTTAGTATATAATAAAAAGTATGTATACGAAGAAGTATATAATAAGCATGAATACATCTACATCACCAGATTCCTTATAATAATAAAATACATCTAGATTTTATCTTGCCTGGAAGAGATTGCTTTAAGTGATAAGACCGCCTATTGTGTATTAGTTGTAAGAACTTCTATGTTTGTAGAAAAATTGAGTATACAATAAAGAGTTATCTATCTATCTATGTATCTACATTTGAATATATTTTTTGCAGGTTCAAAACGGCTCAAGGTCTTAAAACTCATTTGAAGAACAGTATAAAGCATATAGACATTGAAAACTTGAAGTGAGTATCATTTAAAACATGTACACACACACAAACAAACACACACACATTTGCATCTGACTCAACCGAGTGTTTAGAATAGAGATTCCACTCCTTCTGGTCTGATTGCGGAGGAACTGTTGCACGGCACCAGCTAATGTCACAAACTAGACACTGATCAACACACAATCTTATGACACGGCCTATGAGAGTTAAGAGTCTCTTCTTTTTGATCGAATTCTTCATTGCTGCTGAAGGTCGTGTCCTGAAAATCAACAGTGGCCTGTCTCGTAAGCTGTTTTCACCTCGTCCGGTCCTCAGCTTCTCGAATAGCGGTTGCTATTGAGAGTCCAGTGAGGTCCTTCCACCTTGCCCGTCACAATTGATCAGCTTATCCAAGTTATCCGGCTGTTGTTGGGCAATGTGACCAAAGTACCCAAGAATCTTCCGATAACAGATTGTTGAGAGCCTGAATTTAATGAGTTAAGAGTAACTGAAGCTAATTGCGCGTTCGGAGGCTCACGCGATACTACCCCCGTCTCACGCTCGCTCTTACCGTCCACCTTACCGAGAGTGAGGGTAGATAACAAAAATCAGGATGCGAGATTTCAACTACCCTCTATGCAAGGATCGGACAAGAAGTTTATATCCCTAGTACATCTGGGTAATACTACTGTTTGTATTGACAGCTTAGTTACGCTATCTCGTGTGTCTATGGTTAGTTGTCAAGATATCACTGTCATTATAACACTGTCATTGATAATATATCACTTATTGTAAAGGTTTTTATCCGTGCAGGGGCGGAGAAAGAATACTAACCTCTGCGGCCGGGGTCGGCCTGTCGTAAAAGCCGATAAAACAACCCACCCTAGCTACGTGGTAGGGCCTCAAGCCCGTCTGGATGGCGACCACCTTCGGTCTTAAGTATGCCGCCATAATAACCTTGTGTTGTGTTCCGGCATTAGTGACCCAAGTTCCTGTACCCTTATGGGTGAGCCTGTCTGCTGTTCTACAGCAATAAAAAAAAAGGTGTCACTGTCATTGTCAAGATGACACTCATTTTCACGATGTCAATGTCATTACCAAGATGTGCGTGTCATTGTCACGATGTCACTCACAAGACAAGAAAGCCCCAGTCAGGGGTACAATACCATGGACATTTGCGTGCCAGTCAGTGACAGATAATATAGAAAGACTGTAGTAACCCATTCAACTAACAATAGTTTAAACAAAGGGCTATCTATTCACAGATTTCCATGTTTGAGGTGTGAGAAACGTTTCCACACGGAGGCGCTGCTGTCGCATCACAATCTAATACAACACGAGGGTGAGTTATATGTACTGTAGGCGCGCGAGTTCATGTCCATCCTGAGCAATGCGGTTGTGCTGTCACCTAATTTTTTTTTTATTGCTGTAGGACAGCAGACAGGCTGACGGCCCGCTTAGAATTTAGCAGTTACCATCGCCTATGGATGTTTGCAACACCAGTGGCATCGCGAACACGCTGCTGTCCCATAAAGGTACTGGAACTTAGGTCACCAATGCCGGAACACAACACAAGGTTATTATGGCGGCATACTTAAGACCGAAGGTGGTCTCCATCCAGACGGGCTTGAAGCCCTCCCACGTTGGTAATATGGTAATGTCGTAATATGGTAATATGCTAATTATGGTAATGTCGATAATAACTACCGATTTAGTCAACAGCTGCCAATTTGGTTTGTTGTAACTTATGGTAATTTTGCAAATCCATACTTCCATACTAATATTATAAATGCGAAAGTAACTCTGTCTGTCTGTCTGTCTGTTCCTCTTTCACGCCTAAACGGCTGAACGGATTTTGATGAAATTTGGTATGGTGATAGATGATAACCTAGAAATGGTCATAGGCTATAAATAATCACGCCATCGTTCTTAGGGGGTAGGCAGTAGGCAGATAACTAAATTGAGTTAGTGATTTTTTGTGCTTATCCGGTATCTATGAGAATCGGCCAACATCTATTTTTCATCCCCCTAAATGTTAGGGGTGACCCACCCCCAAAAATTTTTTTTTAATTTTTTGACATTTTATTTTATTTTATGGCAGAACAACGTTTGCCGGGTCAGCTAGTAGAGAATAATATTTTTTAAATTCCAATTCAATCACTATCAGATGAAAAGACAACCGATAGATCAGAGTCGGAATCAGTATTTTCGCCGTCGCTGACTTCAATTACTAAAATGGTAGATTGTATTTTCCATTAGTCCGTCTTTTTGCCAGTAATGCTCTTCCAAACCTTTAACGTGTAACGTGTAAATTTTCGGTAATCGATAAGCGCGCGTCACAACCGTCAAGGACAACACTCGACGTCAGACAAATGCGGCGAGGTGGGCGCAGGCGGGGCGAGCTGCCCCCCGCCCGTTGCCTCAGACCCCGATGGACATGAATTCGCGCGCATACTATACAGGGTGACTTCGACAAACCCGTCCAAATTTTTTTTACGCACTAAACATCATTTAAGGAACCCATTTTTGCAAAAAAAATGTATGTCAAATTTTCAAAATAAAATATTTCATATAGGATAATTAATTCAATCGTACAGAATAAGCATATGGTGCAAACAGCGAACGTTAACCTGTTAGTACCTGTCTCTGTCACACCCGCGTAAATGAGCAGTGCGTATTCGCTCGCCCGGTGCAATGCCGCCGTCCTCGGCCCTTTACTAGGTCAGATGGAGAGGTCATTGCACTCTAGCGCCGTATTACGTAAATTGCGAGTTTTTTGAATAACTTTGTGATGCTGATTACTCAACATTTTTGTACTATGTGATACTAAACTAAAATACATGTTTCTCATAACTTTTACTAAAGATTCTTCTGCGTGAATTTGGACGGGTTTGTCAAAGTCACCCTGTATATGAAATAATTACTAAGAATTTTCTCAAGAAAAATATTCCTTTTTTCATGATTTCACGTGATTATGTGTAAAGGGAGGGAAAAATGAAGATATGTTAAGAATTTGATGAATTTAATTGTCATTAAAATATTAAAAGTGGCGAAACTTAATACTAATTATAAATTTAATTTATTTCATCGATATCTAGAGCATTTGATGCGATTTCTATTGGTATTGTTGTGACTAAAGCATTATGATATGTAAAATATGCAATATAAGTTCGTGCTTCAACCTCTTGCTCCATGGCACTGTGCGTGATGCGACGTTCGCTCTATCTATCTCTCTCCCTCTCCTTAGACAAAAACGTTTCACATCATCGTGATGTTTCATGCGTAAAAATTTTACCCTCATGCGCGCAACGAAGTTTCACTTCAAAAATGTAAAAACGGTGTATGTACTGATATCTTATATATAAAATTCTCGTGTCACAATGTTCGTTCCCGTATTCCTCCGAAACGGCTTACCGATTCTCATGAAATTTTGTGAGCATATTGAGTAGGTCTGAGAATCGGCCAACATCTATTTTTCATACCCCTTAGTGATAAGGTCACTATTCCACGCGGACGGAGTCGCGGGCACAGCTAGTAATGAGATAAAATAATATGTAGTGTGCGAGTGAGACAGTTGATATGCGCGTCGCGTAGGAATGCAGAGCGCAGTGCTGCTGCAACGACTCCTTATTACGTTATTAGCAGTGATCGGCACGACCCGTGCCACATGGTGTCAATAACCTCAATCATTATGTTAATATGGATACTCCCCGGGATTCCAGCTTTCGAATCGGCGAACGAAAATAATATATTCTCATTACAGTAAGTCCGTAACGGCGATAAGATTAATGATTTTTACCATAAAATAAAACAACATGAAATTCAAAATAGGTGTATATAATCATTAATCACAAAGAATGTTACATAGAACAAGTAGGCACAATACAATATAATTAATTAATTATGAACTCTACAAATTACAACGTTTGGTCATAAACGCAAACAATAGAAAACACGATAGTGACCTCCGACATGCCAGGTAGTAGAAGCCAGGTAGGGAAAAGGGTCGTTATGCACTTCAAATGATTATATGTATTTTAACACTTACATGTTTTATATGAGTGCACGTAATATTTTACGCAGTATAAAATAATACTATAGATTATCAATATTTTCTTTAATGAAAAATGATACATTTTATGAGTTTATTTAATACTAGCTGTGCCCGCGACTCCGTCCGCGTGGAATAGTGACCTTGGGCAGCATTTTTTTGTATATCTTGTGGTATATTTTGGATTACAAACCCTATAAACTTGAACCTACAATGTCCCGTCTAAGCTGAACCCTATTTCATATGATTGATGATATAAATCTGAGGTCAACTTAAATTGGACTATACAATTTCTGAAACATCATTTTTAACAAAAACTATTTTATTTTTCTAAAATAAAAATAGCCTATGTTACTCCTTGATACATCAGCTATCTACCAGTGAAAATCCCGTCAAAATCGGTGCAGCCGTTTCAGAGATTAGCCGGAACAAACAGACAGACAGACAAAAATTGTAAAAAATGTTGTTTTGGTATATGTACCGTGTATACGTCCGAATGAACTTAGTAAAAACCGGTTATTTGAATATTACAAACAGACCCTCCAATTTTATTTATTTGTATAGATTCTGACTTCTATTTACAAATAACTCTCAATTTTGGCGAATCATGTCATGTCCATATTATTATTTCCTCTTTGAATCCCGCGGTGTGGCACGGGTCGTGCCGATCACTGGTTATTAGAGAGGTGGTCTGGGTCTTGGAAGCGCTTGTTAATATTTAAGAGTGCCCTGTGCAGGTATCAGGGGGCACAGGTGTGATATATGCGGCGCCGCCCTCGCCACCTCGTACTCCTTGACGAAGCACATCCAGACCGTTCACAAGGGGAAGAAGGCGGAGGCGAAGCACATATGCGACACGTGCGGCAGGGCGTTCCGGGTGAGATATCTATCGCACAAACACACACGCAAAGACACATGCATTGCATTACCCGTGCAGAGGCGGAGAAAGACTACTGCTTACGACTTAACTTTTTTAATTAGATTTTACTTTTGTACTGTTTTTTTTCTTCTAAATCGCTCAAACTATACTAAGGGTAGTCGCAACTTTATATCTTTATCCGTGCAGGGGCGGAGAAAGAATACTGACCTCCGCGGCCGGGGTCGGCCTGTCGTAAAAGGCGACAAAACAACCCACCCTACCTACGTAGTAGATTTCGTCTGGATGGCGACCACCTTTGGTCTTATGTATGCCGCCATAATAACGTTATGTTGTTTCGGCATTAGTGACTCAAATTCCTGTACCCTTAAGGGACAGCAGCGAGTTCGCGGTGCCACTGGCGTTGCAAACACTCATAAGTGACGCTGACCTACAGCAATAAAAAAATCGCACACGACACACGTAAATATGCACACCATTCCGATGACCTTGACAATCTCCATAGTGCCAACGCTTTTCAAGGTCACAGGTATGATTTTCGTCCCGTATCTGTGTTTACATATAATATGTATTTATTCACCAAAGTACATATGCAAACAGGATATCAGTTGTCTATTATCCATATATACGAGCGCTCTGTTGCCAATTCCATTATCACAGACAGACGTTTAGATAAAAACTTGGGTTTTATTTTATAAACAATTAATACGTGCACCCATACCAGACAGAACAAACTGCGTGATATATATTTCGTCCATTCGAGAATCGAACCCACAGCCACTACTGTAGATGACCTTGTGAAGTCTTCGAGGTCCGAAGTCTCAGCTATGTCAATTATCAGTTTTGAGTTCTGATTGCTTTTCCTATCACTATGTAAAATGGCAAAAGGAAATATTTGGTCCTTCAAGCCGGATAGCGAAATATCAATCCTTTCACTCTCAGAAGGTGACTGGAACAATATTTTTAACATGAATGAATAGCATCCCATTATCTTATAGGTACAGGCGTAACTATATGCTCCAATCGAGTGACGTGAAATCAAGAACTCCCCAACAGCCTTCGTGGCATTGTGGATAACCGGCTTACCCTTAAAAATGTCTAGCCATGCCGCCTCCGCCAGGTTCGGGCAGGAGGGGTAGACCCAAAGTGCTGGCTAGAAGGATGCGTGCCTATAAACTCACTCACAGAAGAGTGGGTTTCAACTGGGATTTAACGCTGATTATTTAATGCTGTGGAATTGCAGATTGGCTGACGGCCCACTTAATAGTAAGCAGTTGTCGTCGCATATGGATGTTTGCGACGCCTGGAGCCCGGGTCTCTTATGCTGGCATATTTAGAGACGCCCACTACCATCTCTCCGTGCAAGGGTAGAGTAGGAATACTAACCCCTTGAAGCCGGGGTCGGCGCGTCGTAAAAAGCGACCAAAAAACCCTAGCTAGGTGGTAGGGCCCCAAGCCCGTCTGGACGGCAACCACCCTTGGTCCACAAGTATGCCGCTATAATAGCCTTGTGTTTTTCCCGCGTAAGTGACCAAGGTTCCAGTTCCATCCACAGGCGACGGTAATTGTTTACTATTGAGCGGGTCCGCCAGCCAGTCAAGCTTGGAGCCCTGCATATGATGATGTAACCGTTCGAAATGCCAGGGTAAGAGTGCGCTTGTCAACCACGTGCGCACCCATACCGGGGAGAAGCCCTTCTCGTGCGACATATGCGGCAAGAGGTTCGCGCAGCGCACCGCGATGCGTACACACGTCAAATTCATCCACTTGAAGGAGCGCAGGCGGACCAGGGTGCGTATACTATACCAACGACTACCTACTACGACTAAACTTTTTTAATTAGGTTTTACTTTTGTACTTTTATTTTCTTCTAAATCGCTCAAACGATACTAATTTGACCTTAATAGACAAATCGGTGTAGGAGCGGAGAAAGAATACTAACCTCTGCGGCCGGGGTCGGCCTGTCGTAAAAGGCGACAAAACAACCCACCCTAGCTACGTGGTAGGGCCTCAAGCCCGTCTGGATGGCGACCACCTTTGGTCTTAAGTATGCCGCCATAATAACCTTGTGTTGTGTTCCGGCATTAGTGACCCAAGTTCCTGTACACTTAATGGGACAGCATCGTGTTCTCGATGCTACTGGCGTTGCAAACATCCATAAGCGACGGGAGCTGCTAAATTCTAAGCGACTCGTCAGCCTGCCTGCTGGCTTACAGCAATAAAAAATATATTACATTTCTAAAAATAAAATAAACCGTAAAAAAATTGGATATATGAGTTGTCTAATATCAGATAGTGCTATCACAGAATACTTATTGGTCAAGAAAAAATGTTTCAGAGATAAAAATTTGTGACTGAATTGAGTTTCGGACACAATTGGGTAAAAACCCTTGCATAACTTGACCCCCTCATCTCAGCCATTTTATATATATCAAGAACAAAGTGTTTGTAGATCCTAAAATATAAATATTGATGAGGGACAGCAGACCGGCTGACGACCCACTCAATTGTTAGCAGTTACCGTCGCCTGTGGATGATTGCGACGCCAGGGGCACAGCAAACACAAGAGGCATATTCAAAGACTATACTATGTGCGCTGTAGCATGGTGCGGGTGACAGTTGCCTGTATAACGTTGACATCTGTCAGTACCACATGACTAGGGATGTGACGATTTAATGTGCAAAAATCATTTTTATCGCTGACGATACCCGCAGCATAAATCTAGTTCTCTTTAATGTTGTTATGAAAATTAGTTTAAAAAGCAAATTATTATTTAATTGGTATTTATGAGAAGACTCCGTTGTCACTGATGTACTAATGCGTAGTTTCTAGGGATTAAACATATATCGGCTATGGTCTATGCGATATTTCAAATCTACTTGTAATATTGTCTGATAGATAGAATTTAAATAAAATAAATAACGTGTATAAACTTGTCAATATAAATATTGTCTTTGTACTTGTATAAAGTTATCAAAATCGTGTTTATGAATTTTTTTTCTTGACAACATTTTTACTCTATGGCGCATCAGCGCGGCGGCCATTTTGTTTACCTGTGAGATGCTGTCAGTACGAGTGGTAGCTCCTTGTATGTGACACGTATTTCGATTTCATTGTTCCTTTTCATTTTCGTTAAATTGTTATAGTTTGTTGAGTTTGTTGTTTTATTTGTTAAAGTTTGTTGTTATTACCATGCCTAAAGCATACAAAAAAAAACTGTTTTGGACAGTCAGGCCAGGGAGCTTGTTGTTCGCCTTCGAGACTACTTTGAAAGAGAACTACGTAATAACGGAGCTTTGTTACCATTGAATCGAATTGTGGAACGAGTAGCCGAAGCTCTTGATATTTACAATACTGCTTGCAATACTGTTTCGCGTATAACACGTAAGAAAATTGGCTAAAAGGGATGTCTGAAAATAAACTATCGACACCCAACAAAAAACGGACCAAGGTGAAGCCAATCACAGATTTAGATGATTTTGCTAAGGATGCTATTAGAAATCATGTTTATGATTATAGAGGAATGGAGCTGCCCACATTGCTCAAGCTTATAAAACCATTGAAAGGAGCGGACTTGTTTAAGGGAGGTGTTACTTCCTTGCGGCCAGACTTTTTAACAATATAAATTGAACTACGCACAATATACGATTTTTATTATAAAAAACATCGACCATCCATCGTAGCAGTATACATCCCATCACTAAATACATCTATGGCGTTACGTTATACGCATAACACTGCTTAATTTTTCTTTCAATTTGATTTTATTTGTAGACTAGAATATTATGGCTGGGTTAAATTTAAGTTACTACAATCATTAATAATATAATATATTACGAATGTGGTACAGCTGAAATATTAAGTCATAATTTGTAAATCGCGGCAACTTTCAAGAGTGAAACGAAACGTTACTGAAACTGTCACCCGCACCATGCTACAGCGCACATACTATAGGGGTGGTTGTCATCTTTGACCCCGGTCGCAGGGGGTTAGTATTCATATTCCGCCCCTACGTGGAGAAAAATTGAAATTAAGTATTGGTCCTTCGAGCCGGATATTTTTTACCGCCTATCCTCATTATTAATTTCAATCCAGGTGAAGCTAAGACCCAGCCCGGAGCCCCGCGACAATAAATACGTACAAATGTTCCCCAAAGAAGAGAACCCCGTGTACGAAACGTGGCAAGAGCCTCAGAATTGTGATGTTTTCTACCAAATCGAAACAAATTAACGCAGAACTTAAAGAAGAGTCCCAGCTGTGGGACATGATAGACTATATGATCTCTGGAATTTTTATAAGAAAATATATTTATGTATATTTTTAAATGTGTTCAATAAATACTAAGCAGGTACAAATAGCTTTTATTTTTTGAACGTGTGGTCCTTTCTTTATATTATTTTGACTTGTATACAGGGTGACTGACAAACCCGTCTAAATTCACACAGAATCTTTAGTTATGAGAAACATTGTTACGTTGTAACAAGAGTAGGATAATTAATTTTCTTTATATAATATTTAATCCCTAAATACTTAATAAAAATTTCTAATTAATCTCAACAATATATAATATTTAATCTTGAGGGTATTTAAATGTAAGCAAACCAGATAATAATTCCGATCGCGCACCTTAAAGGTAGGTAGTTAAGAATTAAACGACGGCTGGGAAGAATCTTCGAGAAATCGTTCAGTTGAATAGCGTCCATCGATAAGTAAAAAGATGAATGAACGCGAATCATTCGATCGGTTAGCGGTCATCGAAAATACTACAAATGAACGAAGAACGGGAACCAAGTGTCGTCAGGGCTTACGTCACAAATAATTCTTTGCCCCTCTGGCCTATAGCTCTGTCATTGTCTAAACGAGTAGCGGGTCAAAGTACAGGGGCTACTCAGTACTTTTCCATGCCACACCATTAGAAGCCAAATCTAGAACCTTCGAAAAAGTGGGCGGTGTCCTGACGGCCAGTATAAAAAGGCGAAGCCGCGATGGACGCCAAGATTCGCACACCGGGAAAGACGCCACAAGAAATCGTCCTTCAACAATTAAGTTTTTTTAACGTGCGCGTGTTGTAAACATATTATAAAGTTGTAATATAAAGTTTTAGTGCATAACCCTCAGGTGAGCTCATAAATTTAAGTCCATTAGGGCCGGTATCTATTGCCTAGTTTTGTGCCTAAAAATTAATCCAAAATAAAAACTTTTTTTTTATATTTAAATATTGCAAGTTAATATTAACAGGAAGCTACCGGGACTAGGCACGTGGGTGTAAATGTAAATCATAACCTAATTATTTTGTGTTAGGCGAACGTGCTCGCCGCGTTATTGTTTTAAATTCTTTAAAAATATAAAAAAATTAATTCGCGCAGTGGTTAACGTCGTGGCTTGTATGTATTCTTAGTTATATCTGTTTTTTACTGTAAACCTAATGTAGTTGTAATAAGCTTTTAATGTTGATGCCACCGACGTATTGTCATAAATCTTATATATGTATAAAAATTAATGTCGCTAATTAGATCTAGTAATCTGTAAACGTAAGTTATTTTGTAATACCGTATTAAAACGGATTTTCCTTTGGAAGCCGACGATTCATATATCGAAGGTCATTTCATTGAAATATTTTATTTATTTATTTTGATATGCTGAAACTACCTATCTCTGTTCAAATTTATATTTAAACTTTTCTTTGTGTTTATGGCGTGGTGGAATGGTGATAGTCCGAGTAATAGTAGTTAGTTGATTCCTGGTTAGACAATTTTCATTTTTATATTTTTTTTATTATTTAATTTTCATTCCGTATTTTGCTTGTTATTATAAAGACGGACATAAGCTATCACCACTCCACTTTCGTGTTTTATAATGTAACGCGAAGGATACCGACACCACTCCTGGTCGTCCAGGGTGTCAGGGTGCCGGGTCTTTCGCGCTACAGAAACATCTTCGACGCATTTCAGAGGAGAGGGTTCACCGTACGGGCTGAGAGCAGACGCCCCAGAACGGGTCCTTCAGAACAACAACCCGTAGCTGCCATCCTTCGCAGCGGTCTCGAGGCAGCCACCCTCAGTACGGGCTGGAACTGCAGACCACTTCCAACGGCAGGGCACGCCAGGCCCCGTGAAAGGAAAGGACGTTGATGACTCTCCACGCGCAGGACGAGGCCTAAGCTAAGTCACCCTACACCCATACGATTTAACGCCCCATATAAACCTCTTAGTGCTTGTACCCACGTCCCGGTTATATATGGTAAACCGAACTCTATTTTGTTAATTCATTCAGTACTTTATATTAGTAATAAACTTGTATTTAATTAAAAATTGTTTAATTTCTTATCTATATTTGTCGACGACCGTCAGGTTGTCGTGACAACATGTATTTTAGTTTTGGTATAACATAGTACAAAAATGTTGAGTAATCAGCATCACAAAGTCATTCAAAGAACTCGCAATTTACATAATACGGCGCTAGAGTGTCAATGACCTCTCCATCTGACCTAGTAAAAGGCTGAGGACGACGGCATTGCACCGGGCGAGCGAATACGTACTACTCATTTACGCGGGAGAGACAGAGACAGGCAATAACAAGTTAACGTACGAAGGTTGCACCATAGGACTATTCTGTACGATTGAATTAATGATCATATTTTGATATATTTTAATGAAATATTTTATTTTGAAAATTTTACATACAATTTTGTTTACAAAAATGGGTTCTTTAAATGATGTTTAGTGCGTAAAAAATTTTTAGACGGGTTTGTCAAAGTCACCCTGTATATGTAACGGAATTTTCGGGGTCGGATTTTTACCCACTTTGAATGATCAAAAAAATTATGTATATTATTACATATACACATCTATACAAATAAATAAAATTGGAGGGTCTGTTTGTAATGTTAAAATAACCGCTTTTTACTAAGTGCATTCGGACGTATACACGGTACATATAACAAAACAACATTTTTTACAATTTTTGTCTGTCTGTCTGTTTGTTCCGGCTAATCTCTGAAATGGATGCACCGATTTCGACGGGACTCACTGGCAGATAGCTGATGTATCAAGGAGTAACTTAGGCTATTTTTATTTTAGAAAAAAAAATAGTTTTAGTTAAAAATAATAAGTTTCGGAAATTTTATATTCTAATTTAAGTTGACCTCAGATTTATGTCATCAATCGTATGAAATAGGGTTTAGCTTAGGCTGGACTTTGTAGGTTCGAACGTATGTATTCCGGAGGCGCATGGCGTAACAGTTGCATTCGATAACACTGACTGACTGTTTGCATATTTCATTTATATTTTAGGATTTATAATCCAAAATAAACCATATGTCCAAAAAAATTCTGCCCAAAGTCACTATTCCATGCGGACGGAGTCGCGGGCACAGCTAGTTCATAATAAACGCATGCGGGGATAAGGGGCCATCCATAAATTACGTCACACGTTAAGGGGGAGGGAGGGGGTCGACGAAGTGTGACAAGGGGGTGGGAGGGGGTCCTCACATTTGAAGCAAGTTCTATATTGCCCCAGTGTCAAGGCATACTTGTTTAAGCGACCATGTGGCATCTGTGGTCTATATTTTGCATCATACAAGGCCACTAATCAACACAAGCAATGGATTCAAAGTCCATGGATGATTAAGTTTTCTTTAATTAATAAAGTAATCGCTTTTTGTTTTGTTAATTTCTTGAAATGTTAGACTTGATGTTGATTTTTATTAAAAAATAATTTAAATGGATGGAAAATAATTTAAATATAAAACTAATTTCGGAACTGCTGTTTGAATTCAATAATTTTTAAATGTAAAATCGCAAAATATGTGACATCACACTAGAGTCGTCACACACGTGGGGGGAGTCTCACAAATGTGACCAGCTGTGACATGGACGGGGGAGGGGTCAAAAAATCATGAAATTCGTGTGACGTAATTTATGGATGGCCCCTAACCGGTTCGATTCCGTCGTAAAACCGGCTATTTATTATAATAATATCGGGTGTCTAGTATTCATGAAAGAAAGAAAGAGAGCTTTATTTACAAATGGTTACAAAATAGATTAACAGCAATAACGAAGAAACAATATGGAATATATACATCTGCCTGAAGTCATTCAAGCACAGCGCTGGTTTTCAATATCAACCAACATAGACCAGTGTCGGATTAATCACGTAGCAATCAGCTACGGGCCTCGCGCAAGAGGCCCCCGTATATTTAAACCAGATCATCTCTGCCTGAGTATCTAATATATAAAATTCTCGTGTCACAGTTTTCGTTGCCATACTCCTCCGAAACGGCTTGACCGATTTTGATGAAATTTTTTGTGCTTATCCGGTATCTATGAGAATCGGCCAACATCTATTTTTCATCCCCCTAAATGTTAGGGGTGACCCACCCCCAAATTTTTTTTTTGCAATTTTTTTTTAATTTTTTTACATTTTATTATTTATATGGCAGAACAACGTTTGCCGGGTCAGCTAGTCTAATATACAAAAACAAACA